>CAUYUJ010001305.1:63282-93282 GCA_963575745.1 Prorocentrum cordatum
TTTCGGCGGCGAGTTTGGTGGCAATTTCGGCGGCGATTTCGGCGGCAAATTCGGCGGCAATTTCGGCCGCAATTTCGGCGGCCCTGTCAGCGGCTCTTTCGGCGGCCCTTTCGGCGGCAATTTCGGAGGCCCTTTCGACGGCTCTTTCGGCGGCCCTTTCGGCGGCGCTGCTTTTGCCAACTATCGACCGTGGCTGCCGGGAGCTCTGGGCACTCGGAGGTCCCGGCGGGCCCTGGGAGGGCCCTCGAAGGGCCTCGCCAGAAAGCGTCTGCGAAGTAGCTCAAGCCACGCGTGATTGGCACGCAACGTGCAGAGCGAATTCCTCCTCGCAACGTGCAGAGCGAATTCCTCTCGTTCTGCGTCAGCACGCAATACGCTGCGCATGGAAACCACCGCGCGACAGGGCGCGCCTGCACACCGAAACCATCAAGAAAAACTCAATTTCGTTTGGAATCAATTTCGGCGAAACGCCCCGTTCCGTCTCCAAAGAAAGTGCCACTACGAACCCCCCTCCCACTCAATGCAAGTAAACGTGCCGGAATCTAGCAAAAAAATGCCGCATGAAGAATCCAGGCTCTGGAAGCCGGTGGAACTCCAATCGTGGACTTGCCATGTTTACATTACCGCCGCCCTCATCGGGTAAGGAATCCTCCAGGGTCTGAAACCTCCTGAGCACATTCTTTCACCAACGATCTCACTGCACGAGGGCGGCGCCCATGTACCGCACCAGCACCAGGTTTGGACTCCCTCCAGGCATCGCTTCGCCGAGGTACTGAACATGTCTTTTCGGCTCTGAGGGCCGGAAGGCTACTCCAGATTTCGTAATAAAGGGAGGGGGGTCTCATTTCGGGGGGGTCTCTTCCAGGCTATCTTGGAGGGCCTGGGGGGTCTGGGGACGATGTTTTGGAGGGTCCTCCCACGGGGGAGATCTGACATGGCTTGTCTTGGAGGGTCCAGACCCCCTCCCTTCTATTACGAAATCTGGAGTACGTATGCACCGTGGCCGGGGCGAAGATCGACGACGCGTCGGGAGACGCCACCGTGGAACTCACGGTGCACACAACAAACGGGTCGTCCGCGGAGGAGTGACCCTATAGGCCAAGAAGTGGCCTCTCTGGTGCGCGGCTTGCCCATCGCCGCGCGCCGTGCGGCAGTCGCGCGGGCTGCGCGCGGAGGAGTAATTAGGCGGCAATTCGTGGAGGTCTTCGAGAGAACGAGCTGGAGTTACTATCGGGTCGGGCGAAAGGGGGGGATAGCAAAGGGGGGGGTTGAGAATCAGCTCACGTAGCTGATTTTCCTGGCGCCTCCGGGCGCCGGAGGCGGCTATGTATCGAGGAATGGGCCCCTCGGCGGGGCCGAAACCAGCTGCATGCAGCAAATTTCGTACCCCCCCCCTGTCCCAATCCCCCCCTTTCGTCCGGCCCGATACTAGGCCCGATCAAGGGGCCGTTAAACCCGATGCGGCCAGACAGAAGGACCAGGCCACACTAAGCGGGGCTGAGCCCGAGCAGACGGTACTATGTTGGATTCGACCGGATTCGGACCACGGATGCCAGCGCCGATGCTGACCTTAATCTCTCGGTAGCTACGTCCTAGCTTGGGTGTGGCACCCTTCTGCGCCCCCCGAAAAGTTGGAGGATGGACAGGACCCAGACCACCGACGTCATGTTTTATTCGTAACGCCGACCTTCAGAGGTCTCGACCCATTCCCCTGCACCGGTGTTTCATCCTGAGTCGTTGCTTGACGGTTCCGAGTGCCGGGAAGGGCCTCCAGAGGCCGAGCATACGGACAAAACCTGCCGTGTGATATTTTTTCATTGCCCGAGGGCGTCTGGGGACTCCCGTTGGCAAAGCACCCTCCCGGTGTCCGTCTGCTATGCAACCGTTCACCCCGGGTTCGTGTTTGATGCGCCGAGAGATGCAGGAATCCTTCCCGGACCCGGAGAACCCAGCTGCTGCCCGCCCTTCCTGCTGGCCGGAACCAGTGCTGGGCCACCTCGGACCCCAAGACGGCTCCAAGGCGTGGGCTCTGCACCAGCCTCCGAGAAGGAGCGCACCAGAGGCCCCTCGGGCGAGAGGCCACTCTCACGCGCAGCCGACGGGGGGGTCGTTGGTGCCGCAGCCGCTGGCGCGCTCGGGCCGATCGGGGACGGGGGACGACTGGTGACTGGGGAGGGCGATCCTCTCTCTCGATGGGGGGGGTCCTCCACTCGAAGGGGGGCAAGCAAACGACATGAGCAGAAACTTTGGAGGACGTCCGCGCGGATTTCTCGGATCGGCGCTGGGACCCCCTGGTGGCGCCTCTGGCGGCGCCCCTGGCTCGCTCCGCACGCCAGGGATGGGCCCGGCGTCGATCCGAGAAATCCGCGCGGACCTCCTAAAGTTCACATTTCTGTTAGAATCCTCTGACATTGGGAGGCTCGGGAGCCTCCCCGGCCCAGAAAAGCTTGAGGAAGCCACCCAGGCCTGGCAGCGCGCGACGCGCGCGCGCGAGGCGAGTCGTGGGTGGCATGCGTGCTGGGGCGGACGGAGGGAGACAGCCGCAAGAAGCACATGGGGCCCGAAGGAAACGGATCCTGGAAACTGGGGCCTTCCCTGAGGGCAGGCTCCTCATCCCGATCGGCCGGTTTCTGACTCGCCCTCCGGGGGGCCCAGGGAAGGCCCTGGGCGCCCCAAAGCGACGAAGCACCGCGGGGTCCGCTTCTGCCGGGACCCTTTCGCCTCCTCCCGTTGCCGCTCCATCGGCGGGCGGTGCGCGTCTGACGTGCCGTGGGGCCGCCGCGGCGTCGCGGTGGTGTCGAAGGCGGGGGCCGCCGGCGACGCCGACGACCGGCGCCCGGCGCCAGGCGCCCGAGGAGCGGCGAGGACGAAGGCTGGTGATCGGCGGCCGGCGTCCGACGGCGGCCGGGGCGGAGGACGCACGCCGGACGAGGGCGAGAGGCGGCGAGCGGCGAGCAGCGGGCGGCGGCGGCGGCGGCGGCGGCGGCGGCGGCGGCGGCGGCGGCGACGACGACGACGACGACGACGACGACGACGACGACGACGACGACGACGACGACGGCGGCGGCGGCGGCGGGCGGCGGGCGGCGGGCGGCGGGCGGCGGGCGGCGGGCGGCGGGCGGCGGGCGGCCCGCGGCTCGCCTTCGGAGCGCGACCTGCGGTGCCTCTCCGCGTCCAGCCTCGGGGTCGGGGGAGGCGGCCACGGGGCGGGAGGAGCCCTCTGCGCGCCTGGGCTCGAGGAGGAGGAGGAGGAGGAGGAGGAGGAGGAGGAGGAGGAGGAGGAGGAGGAGGAGGAGGAGGAGAAGGGGGGGGGTAAAAGGCTAGCCGTCTGAGGGGTGCCTAGACCCCCTGAGGGGGTCTGGCTAACTGTTTCTGGACAGTGGTGTTGGTTCGGAACGGGGCCTGGCTCTGGAGGGCTAGCAGCGCCAGCAGTGAGAGCTGTCGAGCTCGCGCGCGCTACCCACATCGACGGCGCGTGCGTGCGGACACGTTGGCATACGTTGGTTCATCTCGCTTCTGCCAGTGCCTAACAAGGAGCTCAACGCGCGCCCGTCCAAGGCCCGCCGCGGGCCACGGCCCTCGACGCCCTCCAAAGGCGCGATGGGTTCGGTCCCGATTGGTTGGTAAGCATTGACCCTCGCGTTTCGAAAAAGTCACGACGGAAAATGTTAATTGTTTTGGCCCTCACCGGGCCCCAGGACCATGAGAGAGCGACGCGGGATGAAAAAGCGGTCCAGGGGAGACCTCTGAGGGTCGGCGTTATGACAAAATCATGACGTCAGGTGTCTGAGTGGGTGGGCCATGAGATCTGGGCGTTGCAGTCTTTCCGCGCCAGGCGTGTTCGCCAGATGTCGCGCCCCGGGACAGCTCGATCTGGTCCGAGAAATGGAACAGGAAGATGAGGCCTTGGGCTCTGGTCGTCATTTCTGGCGATGGCGCAATGTGTTCGCAACGTCGGACCCCCCTGTGGGGGGGGGGCAGGGGGGGGAGAGCCCTCTCCCAGATCTCCCGCGATGTGATTCGTGCCGCTCCTGGAGTTCGTCCTGGCCTCGGGGCCCGTTGTCGGGCCCCGGGGCCATCATACAGACCCTCGGCGCAGAACTGGCCCTGCGGAAGGGGTGGGGTCGGGAGCCCTGGGGCCGCGAATTGACAAAACAATGTCGGATGATGTAAGGGCCCCCTTCCCCGTCCTCTCTCGGGCTGGGTTCCTCGTCGTCGCCGCCCGATCGTCCGCGCCAGCAGCACGGAAGAGATTGCCCACCAGCTCTGCCAGGAGATGGAGGGGGAAAGTGGTTTCGCGCCTGGCGGCTGGCGCTGCATAGCAGGCCACACGGACGAACGACGAACAGAAACGAATCACACGCGAGAAGAAAAACTGTGCAGGCATTTGATCAATTAGCAGTGAGTATTGCATCCAGGGTCTGGAAGCTCGTGGAACACTCATCAAGGTTGGCCATGGAAATCACCGCCACCCTCATCAGATAAAGAACCCTCCAGCGAGAAACACGATCATCGTGTTGGGAGGAGGGCGCTAGTCAGATGCAGGGCACGACCGTGTGAGAAACCCGCTCGACATACGCGGTACTACGGATGAACTGATCATCTCTCCTAACCCCATCCTCCCAACCCGAAAAACGAGATCTCGGGTCCAGGGTCTGAAGCCTCCTGCGCACATTCCTTAACGCACGCCCCCGCCGCAGCGGCGTGACGCGGTGGCTTCCGCAGGCCGCCAGCGCGGCACGCCGGACTGGAGAAGAGGGCGCTCGCGCGCGGCCTTCCGCGGGCAGCCTGCGCGCCCATGTCGGCGCAGTGAGCCCTGTTTCCTTCCGCTGCTCGGAGGGCCGTCCCCGGAGACCCGCCGGGGGGACGACCGGAGAGGGGGGGGAGGAAAGGAGCATCCGCGGAGTCGGCGGGGCGGGGGCCCTGGGAGGGGCTCCTGCGGAGGGGCCCCGAGGACGGGGGCACGCACCAGGAAACCGTCCACTTGGATGGGCGGGCGGGCAGGAAGGTGGGGGAAGGAGGGTGGGCAAGCTAGGTTCGCTCGCGTCATATCTGACGTCCTAGCCCACCCTCCCATCCGTCTCCATGGCGTGGATATCAGCTCTATTCCAACAGTCGTATGTCGAGCAGGGCAACGATCGCGAAAGGGTACGCGATTAATGGTAGAGCACGGCATGGCATGGCGTAGAAGAGCACGGCAGAACGTAGCATGCCATATCATGGCGTGGCACTGCGCAATGAAGCATTGCATCACGCAGCGTTGCAACGCAAAGCATGGCATCGCACAGCGGCGCATAACACAACACCGCACAGCATGTCATGGCATGGCGTCGGGCTTCTTGGAAGGTAAGTGGATTGTCTTCGAGAGGTCTGGGCTGGTCTAGAGTAAACAGGGCTCCCGCTTGAAACTTCCTGAAAACGACGACGCCCCAAAGTGGGGAGGTGGAGGGTTCTTCGGCTCAAAAAATCAACGAATCGACACCGAATGTGTAATCACTTCCGATGGCTTTTTGGGATGCAATTTTTAAAACAATTAGGACCCATTTTGGGGGACCGAGAACACGATTTGGAACAACCAAGGCGCAGAAAAGGGGCCAACGCTGCAGCAGGATCAACATATTGAAAACACAACCCAACGAAAACACAACTCCTGGGCAAGCCTGTTTTAAAAAATACTCGGATGGGGGGCTGGACATCTTCCGCACGTCATCAGGGGTGACGAGAATAGTATTCAGATTGTGCAATTTTGGAAGAAAGGAGCAGGGGGTCCCAGACACCGAACGTGCGATTGAAACCGCAACGAAAGAGCTGTTCGTCGTTTGGGCCTCTTGCGTGGGGGCCCTCCGCTGGGCCTCGAGGCCTTCAAAGCCACCCCGTGGGAACATGTCGGGTCTTCTGGGGACCAGTCTCAAAAGTGAAGACACTGGCTGGTGGCCTGCCTCCCACGAGGCAGATACGAGGGGATTCGAAAGCATAAAGAGGGGGGGTGAACGGGCGGGGGGAAAGAGATTATTGTGCGGGGGGGTGCGTTGAAAACAAGAACGGAGGAAGAGAAGGGATATGATGGATAGGACGAGGGTGGGGAAATGGATAATGGAGGTCCGCACACAAGGAGGGGGACGAGACTGGGGGGACAACTGAAGAGGCGGAGAATGAATGTGTGCCAAGATGATGTTGGCGACTACGACGATTCTGATGATGATGATGATGATGATGATGATGATGATGATGACGATGACGAAAGTGATCATTTCCAGGCTGATATTTAGGAACAGCGACGCCCCGCGCCCCCTCAGAATTACTTTCGCCTTTCGCGATCGGCCTGCACTCAGCCGTGAGACAATGTCCTGCGTGAGCCACCCAGCCCCAGGAGGGGCAAACTGCAAATCAGCCTGGTCGTCGAAAGCTCCACTGGCCCAAGAATTTGGCCACCATCACCTGCCGCTTGCCTGAAGGCCCAAGAGCAGCGAAGTGGCGAGCAAACGAGATAACGCAGGGCATGTCCTAAACCAAGCTAGGCTTGGAAACGTTGAAAAACTTCACTGCGTCGCCAGTCTCAGAACCAGCTGTGAGAAAGAACCCGTTGCCGACTGACGAATCGATGGGCCACTTCGAGCGGGAAGGGTCGGCCTTCACGGTCGCGTCGAATTCGTTGCGAATCCGATCCGTCACCATCACATGCACGTTTGTCACGCCGTCGCGAAGGGGCCGAAGACGCAACGCACGGAGGGGCCTCGAGGGAGATGTGCTCAAAGCCGGCGAGGTTGGCATTTTCAAAAATATCGATCCTGTCGGGAGCTGCTTCTGGAGAGGTGAGATTCATCGCCGACTTCACCTGCTCAATCGCACGCGTGGAGAAACTTGCAACACCTGCTTCGAACAGAAACTTACGAGTGCACACATGCTTGAAACTTACGAGGAGCTGCCGTCACCGCCTTCGCTGCTGTCGCCGAAACCGCTGCTGTTCTCATACGAGCGAAACGAGGACAACTCTTTCTCAGTCTTAGCAATGTTAGCCCCCTGCTCCCCAAGTCCAACTTGCAAAGCCCTGGCGTGAGAAACAAGCTCAGAAACCTGAGCTGTAACTGAGGTGAGGGAGTCGCTCATCTTGGCCACCTGAGCCGCCAACTCGGATATCAACGCATCCGTGCCTTTGCGAACCATCGCGCCCCCGAGCATACGCATCGGGACCCGAGTGGCCAGGTAGGAGCAAGCAGAGGCACAGGCAGCGGAGCCCAGGTTTCGAACTGCCCCCTCAGCTGCGACCGATTTCGAAGCACAAGGTATTAGTGTTTCGAGCTCTAGCCAACATGGCTACGCATGATGATGGTGGTGGTGGTGATGACGACGATGGTGATGGTAACGTCGCGACAGAAGGGTTGTGATATGTTCGGCCTCTGGGGGCCCTCGCCGGGCCCCCGGACCGTTGCCGCTGCCCTCGACCCCCCTGAGCTCCGACGCTGCGACACAGCTGCAACATCGCGAAGAATTACGACGGGAGATCGAGACCCCATCAATCCTGCGCCGCTTTTTTCGAGCCAGACCGATGCATTGGACGCCCGAATTATCCGGGATAACTCGGGTCCGGGGTAACTCGGGTTTGGGTTCCCGAAAAACGGACCCGAGTTAGCCCTGACCCGAGTTACCCCTGATGATTCGGGGCTCTGGACGTCCGAAATATCCGGGGTAACTCGGGTCCGGGATAACTCGGGTTCGGATTCCCGAAAAACGAACCCGAGATAGCCCTGACCCGAGTTACCCCTGATGATTCGGGGCTCTGAATGCATACGAGGGCCACCGGGCCCGATATAAAAGGCAGAAGCGCCCAGCTCGAAAACACGGCGACGCCGGGATCTCCGGGCCCCAGCGGGAGGGCCGCCGCTGCCCTCGACGCGGCGCACCTCCGACCGGGCCCTCCCCCCCTCGCGGCCTGCAGCGGTGCTCCACGGCCAGCTGGATACGGGACGCGGCCTCCCGGCGCTCCCGGAACCGCCGCCGCCCCGGGCTCTCGCAGCCAGCGGCAGCCTGCTGGGAGGGAGGGAGGGAGGGAGGGAGGGAGGGAGGGAGGAGGAGGAGGAGGAGGAGGAGGAGGAGGAGGAGGAGGAGGAGGAGGAGGAGGAGGAGGAATAGCTGCAACACGGCGGCGTGGCGGCGCGACCGGCGCGGCTCTCGCGCAAGCGGGGCGGCGTCCTGCAGCCGCCTTGCGGCCTCGACTAGAGGAAGTCGGGCCGCCACCTCGTCGCCCCTGCCCACATCTTAGATGTCTCCGACGGTCGGCTCCTGTTCGGTCCCGCAAGTGCTTTCTCCATTTCGGCCCTCGGAGGCTGCTTCTGGGGCCCGAGGAACCATCGGACGTGGATCGGGGACGTAACTAGTGCTAGCCCCAGGGAGGGGGGTCAGCAGTTCTGGGGCCGCGGATCGAAAAAAACACATCGGGACGAGCATGAGTGGACCCCGCCTTGGCCCCACCAGCCCCGGCCGACTTGCCCCAGCCCAGTCGCGCTGCCGCTGGTTGCCTAGATCAGGGTTGCGCCAGCGCCAACTTCTCTCCTTTCCTTCATCCCTCCTCCCCTTCTCCTGCTCCTCCTCCCTCTGTCATCCCACGCTGCCCCCTCTACCCCTCGCGCCTCCCACGCCCCCTGCACCCCCCCTACTCGTCACCACTGCCTCCCCTCCCTCCCCTGAGATCCGACGTAGCCGAAAAGTTGCCGCCTCGTTAAGAATCACACCTGGAGCCCAGACCCCATCTTTCTGCATCACTGTTCGAAGCGGATCGATCTGAGAGGGTCCCCAGGCCGCAGAACAGGCGAAAACGCCCAGCTCGAACAAGATTGAATCGCCAGGATCTTAAGGTCCCCCGCCCCTCTGTCCCAGACGCCCACCAGCACGCCGGCTCCGCGCGTGGGGGGGCGTGCCTCGGCCGGCCCTGCGCCCACGGCCCCGGGCCCATGCCCTTGGCCCTTAGCCCTTAGCCCTTAGCCACCAGACGGGGCGGGGGCCCGCCCCAGGCGCAACGTTCTGTGCTCGCGCTGATGCGCTCAGAGGCCGATGCTGCCCGCGGCCGAGCAGCCGGCCGGCAAGCGGCAGCGGCGGCAGCGGCCGAGCGGCCGAGGCATGCGCCCTGGGGCGGCCGAACGGCCCCGCGGCCGCTGCACTCAGTCCCTGTTTCCACTCGGCTGCGCCGAGCGTCTCCTCCCCCTCCTCCTCGTCGTCCTCCTCCTCCTCCTTCTCCTCCTCCTCCTCCTCCTCTTCCTCATCCTTCTCCTCCTTCACCTCCTCCTTCTCCTCCTCCTCCTCCTCCTCCTCCTCCTCCTATTCCTCCTCCTCTTCCCCTCCTCTTCCTCCTTCCTCCTCCTCTCCTTCATATTATTCTTCTTATGATTATCAATCATCTTCTCCTTCTTAATATTATTGTTCTTCGTATTATTATTCATTATTATGTTTATTAGTATTAGTATTATTATTATTATTAGTTATTAGTAGTACTATTATTTTTATCAGTATTATTATTAGTAGTAGTATTATTAGTAATATTAATTAGTAGTATTCATATTATTATTATTAGTATTATTATTATGATTATTATTATTCGTATTATCAGTATTACTACTATTACTATTATTATATTAATAATAATAATATTATTGTTACTATCATTAGTACTAATATTATTATTACTAATATTTACTTTTACTATTAATACTATTATTATTTATTATTCCTACTCTTCTTCTTCATAGTATTCATCTTCCTCCTCCTCCTCCTCCTCCTCCTCCTCCCTCCTCCTCCTCCTCCTCCTCCTCCTCCTCCTCCTCCTCCTCCTCCTCCTCCTCCTCCTCCTCCTCCTCCTCCTCCTCCTCCTCCTCCTCCTCCTCTCCTACTCCTCCTCCCTCTCCTCCTCCTCCTCCTCCTCCTCCCTCCTCCTCCTCCTCCTCCCTCCTCCTCCTCCTCCTCCTCCTCCTCCTCCTCCTCCTCCATCCTCCTCCTCCCTCCTCCTCCTCCTCCTCCTCCTCCTCCTCCTCCTCCTCCTCCTCCTCCTCCTCCTCCTCCTCCTCCGTCTCCGTCCTCCTCCTCCTCCTCCTCCTCCTCCTCCTCCTCCTCCTCCTCCTCCTCCTCCTCCTCCTACCCTCCCTCCTCCTCTCCTCCACTCCTCCTCCTCTCCATCCTCCGCTCCTCCTCCTCCTCCTCCTCCTACGTCTCCTCCTCCTGCTCCTCCCCTTGCTCCTCCGTCTCCTACTCATCTGCTGCACCTCTTCCGCTGCGGGCCAGGCAGGCGGCAGCCCAACCCAGCCCAGACATCCGGCGTCTTGTTTTTGTTCGAGACGCGGGCCCCCGACCTCCACCACGCACACCCCTCACGCAGGTCGTGCCACAAACGGGCGCTCCACCGACGGCCTCCGCGGACGCGACCGCATCCGAGCCCAGCGCCGCGACTCTTGCTCACTACAACTGACGTCTCACGCGGACTTCCGCCGCCTTCCGCCGGCCTTCCGCCGCCGGGCCCGCCCGTCGCCGCTCTGCTTCGGGAGGCCTTCCTCCCCTTCTTGCTCCTCGTCCTCGTCTCCCTGCGTCCCTTCTTCCTTCCCCTCCCCGTCCTTTGCACCACTCCTCCTCCTCCTCCTCCTCCTCCTCCTCCTCCTCCTCCTCCTCCTCCTCTCCTCCTCCTCCTCGTCCTCCTCCTCCTCGTCCTCCTCCCTCCTCGTCCTCCTCATCCTCCCTCCTCCTCCTGCTCTCTTGCTGCGCTGAGCGTCTCCTCCTTCTCCTCTTCCTCCTCTTCTCCTCCTCCTCCTCCTCTCCTCTTCCTCCTCCCTCCTCCTTCCTCCCTCCTCCTCCCTCCCCTCCTCCTCCTCCTCCTCCCCCTCCTCCTCCATTCCTTTTCCTTATACACCCCGAGGCCAATTGTTAGGGCGGGCCGGGCGTTTCGCCTGAGACTTCCTCACCGCTCATGACTCTTAAGCGTAAGCATTGGCAACTGCTTCACAGATGGAGGGCGGGTGGTTTTCAAAATGTGGCTCTCGCCGCAGCGCCGCGCACATTCTTTCTACAAGCGTGCAAGAGCTTCACGGATTGAGGATCACCCGTTTTCAACATGTGGCTCTCGCCTTAGCACCGCGCACTTTTGGTTCAACAATTTGCAAGAGTTTCACGGATTGAGGGCGGTTCCTTTTCAATATGTGGCTCTCGCCTTAGCGCCGCGCACATTCGTTCATACCATGTGCAAGGGTTTCACGGATTCCCACGATCAACTTACCAGAAATAGGGTTGGGAAGGAGTCAGGATTTTGCGGGTGCAACAGTTACGTTGATTCGCGGTGTTGAAATCCCAAGGATGGCGTCCTGGAACGATCCAAGATCGTCAGGACGCAACAGTCAGGTTGATCCGTGGCGTTGGATTTGTCTTTCCAACAAGGCAGATCCCTCAATGGAAATGAACCGTTGTAGGGGCCCATGAGAAGGGAGCTTGGAGGGAGGGTGCATTCCAATATCGTTGATGGCTCTTGGGTTTACACTGGTCCTCCTCCTGCTCCTCCTCCTCCTCCTCCTCCTGCTCCCCCTCCTCCTCCTCCTCCTCCTCCTTCTCCTCCTCCTCCTCCTCCTCCTCCTCCTGCTCTCCCTCCCTCCGCCGAGGGCGAGGCGCGCCGCAGGCGAGAGGCCGTTCTCTGGATCACGCGCCGCACGTGCCGAGGGAGCACCCCCGCCTGCAGAGCCCAGTGCACCGCGGTCGGCGCCTGCCAGCCCGCGGAGGACGCCTTCCCAGGAGGTGCACCCGCAGACACCATCGGGCCATCACAAAAAATCACGACGAGAGGCGTTGCGCCACCTTCGGCCTCTGGGGGCCCTCACCGGGCCTCGGGACCGTCAATCTACACGACCCGGGGTGAGAAGCTGGTCCCCGGGGAATGGGACGAGACCTCGGAGGGTCGGCTGCAGGGGCCCCAGGGCACACAAATAAATACACACAAATGCAAATATTCCCCATATTTTCCTATCTTTTCTGGGTTTCTGTCTTCCCCCCCACTTCCCATATTTTCCCACATTTTCTGGGGAATCGAAGATCGATAGTATCTGTGTGATTCTTTCCCTCCTGATCGGCGCTGTGAACAAGCCATGGCGTCGGGGGCCTGGGTGCCCGCAGGCCCCCGATGCGCAGTGACCTCTCCGCCTGCGTGGGCACCCCCATGTGGTCGGAGCGCCGTCCGTGGGACGAGGCGCCTCGCCGCCCGACCGAGCCGTGGTCTGGACGGCCTGCCTCGGGCCTGGGCGAGGGCTCCGCGGGGCCGACAGCGTCAAGGAGGAGGAGGAGGAGGAGGAGGAGGAGGAGGAGGAGGAGGAGGAGGAGGGCCAGGCCACGCCGCCGCCGCCCACTGCCCCGCCACCCGGGCCCGAGGAGCGGCGAGAGGGGGGGGGGGCGGGGGCCTCCTCCGGTGCGGCCGCCGCGGGCGCCGCCGGCCGCTCGCAGCCGGACACCGGCTCGTCGCGCGCGTCCGTGGGCGACCGCTCCTCGTCGCCGCCGCCGCTGCCGCCGTCGCCGCCGCCGCCATCTCCGCCGCCGCCGCCGTCGCCGTCGCCGACATCGCCACCGCCACCGCCTCTGCCGCTCCGCCGTCGCCGCCGCCATCGTCGTCGTCGTCGCCGCCGTCCCCCTCCCGCGGGTTATCCACCCCCCCCCTTGCCTCCCCCTCGACCTTCGGCTCCTCCCCGCCCTCCTTCTCGTCGTCCTCGTGCTCCTGCTCGTGCTCCATCTCATCCAGGATCTGGGAGGATCTAGGAGGAGGAGGGGGCTCCTCCCCCTCCGGGTCCCAGTCCTTCTTCTCACCTTTCCTTTCAAACCCCTTCTACTCTTCGCCACTCCGTCTCTCTCTCTCTCTCTTAGCCTCTCTCCCTTTCCAAACACGCACACACACTCCTCCCCTCACCCGGCGACGACGAACACCACCAAGACCACGACATCGATAACGCTCTCGACGACGACGGCCACGACAGTGACGACGACGACGACGGCGAGACATAGACCACGACGACCGCGGCGGCGACGCCGAGGACCCCGCCGGTCCTCAGCTGGCGCGGAAGCCGGCGACCGCGAGGAGCCGTCGGCGGCGGCAACCTGCTCGGAGCCGACCGGCTGCTCCTGGGGCGGCAGCGAGCCCGACCCCGACCCCGGCCCGCCCACCGAGGGGGGGGCACCGGCAAGGCCTGGGGCTTGCTGCGCATCGACGGCCCTCGGAGCCGGTCCTGCCTGCCCCCGGCTTGAACAGGGACCGACCGCCCCGCCATTCCTGTGGGCCTACCACGCAATGTCCTCAGAACCCCAAACTGTTCCAAGAACGGAAACAGTGATCTTAGAGCATAAGCCCTGCGTGTTAAAGCACGACGGTCCCAGTCAGAACTGTTCTGAGAGCATGTCGTGCAAGCCACCGAAGGTTCCTAGAACATCAGCCTGGCGAAGGACCCAACCATACGCCGTTGTTCGTACGGCAATTGTGAATATCTTCTTCGGTGGCGCTCCCTATGGGGCCACGAGACGTGTGAGGGGTGTGCCGAAATTGTTGATGGGGACGCATGTGGACGGTGGCGCTTGGGCCTTCGGTGGAGCACCCGATGGGGCCACGAAACATGTGAGAGGTGTGCGGACATAGGTGTGGGGGACGCATGTGGACGGTAGCACTGGGGCCTTCGGTGGAATCCCCTATGGAGCCACAAAATGTGTGAGAGGTGTGCCGAAATGGGTCTGGGGGACGCATGTGGACGGTGGCACTCGGGCCTTCGGTGAAGCGCCCTATGGAGCCACGAAAAACTTGAGGGGTGTGCCGGAATGGGTGTGGGGGACGCATGTGGACGGTGGCACTGGGGCCTTCGGTGGAGCTCCCTATTGGGCCACGACACGTGTGTGGGGTGTGCCGAATGGGTGAGGGGGGCGCTTGTGGACGGTGGCACTGGGGCCTTCGGTGGAGCTCCCTATTGGGCCACGACACGTATGAGGGGTGTGCCGAAATGGGTGTGGGGAACGCATGTGGACGGTGGCACTGGGGCCTTCGGTGGAGCTCCTTATTGGGCCACGAAACGTGTGAGGGGTGTGCCGAAATGGGTGTCGGGGACGCATGTGGACGGTGGCACTGGGGCCTTCGGTGGAGCTCCCTTTTGGGCCACGAAACGTGTGAGGGGTGTGCCGAAATTGGTGAGGGGGACGCATGTGGACGGTGGCACTGGTGCCTTCGGTGGAGCTCCCTATTGGGCCACGAAACGTGTGAGGGGTGTGCCGAAATTAGTGAGGGGGACGCATGTGGACGGTGGCACTCGGGCCTTCGGTGGAGCTCCCTGTTGGGCCACGATACGTGTGAGGGGTGTGCCGAGATGGGTGTGGGGGACGCATGTGGACGGTGGCACTGGGGCTTCGGTGGAGCTCCCTGTTGGGCCACGACACGTGTGAGGGGTGTGCCGAAATTGGTGAGGGGGACGCATGTGGACGGTGGCACTGGGGCCTTCGGTGGAGCTCCCTATTGGGCCACGAAACGTGTGAGGGGTGTGCCGGAATGGGTGTGGGGGACGCATGTGGACAGTAGCACCGGGGCCTTCGGTGGAGCTCCCTATGGGGGCACGAAACGCTGTACTGGGTGGGTGAAACGCAAGGAGGCGGAAGGAGGGGGAGGAGGAGAGGAGAGGAGGAGGAGAGGAGGAGGAACGCGGGGACCGTCTCTTCAAAACGAGGACCCAACAACACAGGTTGGTTGGGAATTCTTTGGTAGGCCTATAGGCACCTAGGACGCCTCGCCACTGCTTCACTGGCATGGCCCCCCGAGTAGCTCGGGCCGGCCTCCACACCCCAAGCCGTGCGACGTCGCGCAGAGACGGGCTCGAGCTGTGCGCTCGCCACGACACCTGGGCGCCGGGGGGCAAGCTTCGCGCGGCGGTCTCCTTGCTGCCCCGGCACGGACCACGAGGCCATCGCGGATCGGCCTGGCACGAGACATCTTCAAACAAAGACAGGGTCGAGAGCTCGCGCCGTGATTGCTCACGGCGTGGTGATTCCGTCACGGAGAGGCAGATGTCTTGGCGCGCAACCGCCTTTGCGATGCAGGCGAGCCTCCCCCCGACGGCCCTGAGCGCCCCGTCGCCTCACGCACAGAGAAGCCTGTGGCCGCGTGGTTCTGGCACTGCAGTGCGGGCGATTCGGGGCTGTGTACCCGCTGCCGCCGCGGGCTGTGTGTGCCCGTTGCGTGCATCCAGTCCGGGTCCATGGAGGGGGAGCTGGCTGCACACAGGGGTGGCCCTGTAGCCTGCGGGCAAGCGTGACCTCTGCCGTGCGGCCTGCCGATCGTTGCCTGCTGTGCGACAGCAGCGGCTTGCGTTCTTGGGCTCAGCCCCCCGGGCCCCCACCCGAAAGCCGCGCACCGAAAGACCACTCCGCTCTCATTCCCCAACCTCCGATGTGTGTGTGTGTGTGTGTGTGCCTGTGTGTGTGCGTGTATGTGTGTATGTGTGTATTTGTGTAAGTGCGTGTGTGTGTGTTGTGTCGTGTCGTGTCGTGTCGTGTCGTGTCGTGTCGTGTCGAGAGGTGCGGTGTGGTGTGGTGTGGTGTGGAGTGGAGTGGTGTGGTGTGTGTGCGGGTATCTGACTCGTGGGCGCAGCGAGAGGCGCCCTCCAGCAGATTGAGGAGACGATGAGAAGAGGAAGGAGGGTGGAGAGACGAGGGAAGATTCAGGATCGAACATCACGATCCGTTGATTCTGTGTGTGATGTCCCCCCTCCCACCACTCTTGCGCATCCGAGAAACTTCTCGTCCGCACGGCTGCACTCGCCCCGAAGTTCCCACACATCCGAGGACGTGGTGTTTTCGCGGCGTCGACCCGTTCCCCGAGGCCAGTTGCTTGCCCCAGGGGGGCCCAGGTGCTGGAGTCAAGGAAACGCGTCCGGCCTGAAAAAGCATGCTTGCCAGCGTGGACCCCGAGCAGACAGCTCTTGCACCGTGGATGTGCAAGCCATGTGTCGGGAGCGGCCAAGAGGGGGGTGTCCAAGAGGGGGGGGGTGCAAATCATGACCGGCAGCATGTGCGCGGCCCAGCGGAAGGGGCCAGGGACGTAATGAAATAAGAAGAGGCGCCATGAAATCTGGAGAAATATCATGGCCCACGCCATGATATCCACCCCCCCCGTAGTCATCACCCCCCTCTTTTCCGCCCCCGAACGTGGTGCCAGCTCTGCAGTCCAAGCTATGCGGCGCAAAGCTATGCAGTGCAAGCCATGCGGTGCACCTTCGGGGGGCCCCCCAAGCGGGCGGCCACGGGGCTGCCAGGAGGCAGCCACGGGCAGCGTCGCGGAGAAACCTCGGCGGACCCATCCAAGATCCTTGCGCAGCGGCACGAGTAGGAACCCCTGAGATCAAGCAGCGCTTGGGGGAAATCCTCGGAGATTTGGGCCCCAGGACGCCGCCGGCTCTGGAGTGCACCTCTTGACCAGCTCCGCCCCGCCCCCCTCCGAGCCTCCGCAGACGCGGGGAACGCTCTCGACGTCTTGCCTCCAAGTGGGCACTCCACCGGTGTAGCGGGACGCTGACTGCTGGAGCCCGTCGGAGGCAGGACGTGCTTGGAGCACCCTGCGTGGGCATGGGGCCCTGCCCTGGTCACAACCATCGTGCTTGGAGCAACTCGAGACTGCAATCGCGGCGCCGAGAGCAGAAACAGCCGCACACCACGGCAGGCCTTGCCTGCACACGAAAAGACCGTCATCGGGCTACACCAAGGTTAGGTCGGGCATGTCCTCCTACATGCGGAGTTTGGATGACAAATGACTATCCTGGCGAGGGACCCAGCCATGTGCAGTTGTGAGTAACGCAGTTGTGTGTATCGACCTCGGTGAACCTCTCTGTTGCCACGACTCGTGTGACGGGTGTGCCAAAATTGGCACGGGTACGCCATGCGGACGCTGCCACCGGAGCCGTCGGTGGAGCCCCATGTGAGGCCACGGAACGTGTGAGGGGTGCGGTGCGCTCGAATGCAGGGTGGAACCGCGTGCGGGCGCTGCCACTACTTGGGCCTTCGGTGGAGCCCCCTATGGGGCCACGAAACGTGTGAGGGGTGCGCCGAACTGGAGGTGGAACTGCCTGCGGACACTGCCGCTGGGGCCTTCGGCGGAGCACCCTGGTTGGCCATGAAACGTGTGAGGGGTGCGCCGAAATGGAAGTGGAACTGCATGCGGACCTGCCACTGGGGCCTTCGGCGGAGCACCCTGGTTGGCCATGAAACGTGTGAGGGGTGCGCCGAAATGGAAGTGGAACTGCATGCGGAACTGCCACTGGGGCCTTCGGCGGAGCACGCTACGGAGCAACGAAGCTTTTGAGGGGTGCGCCGAACTGGAGGTGGAGCTGCATGCGGAACCTGCCACTGGGGCCTCCGGCGGACCACCCTGTGGGGCCACGGAACGTGCGAGGGGTGCGCCGAAATGGGGATGCAACTGCATGCGGACCCTGCCACTGGGGCCTTGGGCGGGGCCCCCTATGGGGCCACGAAACGTGTGAGGGGTGCGCAGAACTGGAGGTGGAACTGCATGCGGACCCTGCCACTGGGGCATTCGGCGGAGGACCCTATGGGGCCACGATGCGTGTGAGGGGTGCGCCGAAATGGAGGTGGAACTGCATGCGGACCCTGCCACTGGGACCTTCGGTGGAGCTCCCTACGGGGCCACGAAGCGTGTGAGGGGTGCGCCGAAATGGGCATGCGAGAGAGCAGAGGCCGGGCGGGGAGGAAGGAAGGAGGGAGGGAGGGAACGCGGGGACCGTCTCATCAGAACGGGGACCCAACGAAACATGCTCAAACATAGTACAACATCTTCAGACATCGTCCCCAGACTTTTTGTGTGTGTGACTATTTCTGAATACTCCTCATGTAGAGGGGGCATCCCCGACTTAACACCAAGGACCCAACGAAAAATGCTCAAAAATAGTAAAACATCTTCAGACATCGTCCCCTGTTTTTTTGTGTGTGACTAGATCTGAATACTCCCCATGTAGAGGGGGCATCCCCGACTTCACACCAAGGAGTCGCGAACGAGGAACAACAAATGCTCAAACATAGTAAAACATCTTCAAACATCTTCCCAGACATTCTGTGTGACTAGATGTGAATACTCCTCATGTAGCAGGGGCCCCGAACCACCAGGAGGGCCCCGCCCGCACCCGAAGGGGTCCTTCTTGCAGCGCCCTATGACTGCGCCCCCCCCTCCCCCTCCTCCTCCTCCTCCTCCTCCTCCTCCTCCGCCTCCCTCCTCCTCCTCTCCTCCTCCTCCTCCTCCTCCTCCTCCTCCTCCCTCCTCCTCCTCCTCCTCCTCCTCCTCCTCCCCTCCTCCTCCTCCTTCCTCCTCCTCCTCCTCCTCCTCCTCCCTCCTCCTCCTCCTCCTCCTCCTCCTCCTCCTCCTCCTCATCCTCCTCCTCCTCCTCCTCTTCCTCCTCCTCCTCCTCCTCCTCCTCCTCCTCCTCCTCCTCCTCCCTTTCCCGTTTCTCCTCCTCCTCCTCCTCATGACGCGATGGGCTCGCGATGCTTTCCGGGAGCTCTGGGACTCCTGGCTCCTGGCGCACCCCGTGCGGAGCAGCACGAGACTGCGGGCGCGATCCCGCGGATATGCGCGGTCGCACGGGCACGCTCGGCGCGGGACATCCGAAACACAAACGCCCTGTGTCCGCGGGGTCGCGGCCCAAGCGCCCGGCACGCGAGGCCGTGGATACGGATCAGTTGTTCGCCCGCTGCTTCCCTCCCGTTTCTTCTCGGAGCGCCAAACCAATAAGTGCTGCCAGCCGCCATCGCTCTTGTGGAGGAAGGGGAGAGGGCCTCGGAGGAGGAGGGGCCCAAGCCGCCCTGGAGGGCGGGGCGACCACGACGGCTGCCTGCCCTGCGGCGCGGCTCAGTGCACGCTGCCGCTCAGCAGCTGGGCCGCCCTCGACAGCTTCTCGCGCTGCTGCCGGAGCATGTGGGCGAGCGTCGGGCGCACGCGGGCAAACGAGAGGTTGTTGTAGAAGAAGCTGATGAAGATGAAGGAGATGGCACACTGCGCGAGGCCGTAGCCGACCTCGAAGAGCCAGATCGAGTAGAAGGAGAACCAGATTGGAGCGCCGGCGATGAAGAAGACGGCCTTGAGGATCTGCCCGAATACGAAGAGGATCAGCAGGGGACGGAACGCCTGGAAGAGACACCTCATCACTCCGATGAAGATGGACTGGTAGTGCAAGAACGTGAACGTGAGACCGATCTCGAACACCATTGAGCTCGACCGTGCAGTGTCCATCAGCTTACCACCTGGTACGACGGTGCTCTCTGCGCCCTCCACTGCCTCCGCCTGCTCCGCGGCCAGCCTCCCCACTGCCGGGGCCGAAGACGGCAGCGGCACCGCGCGAGACTCGAGCGCCGGGGCAGCCTGAACGCTCGCGGCCTTCTGCACCTGGAAGGGCAAACAACTGCAGACTCAAACCATCAACTTTCGGAGGTCAGCTCGGACCTCCTGGGTCGGCCCTGGAAACCTCACGTCTGGCGCGCGGAGCGACCCGGGGCCGCCGCCATCGGAGGGCGCCCCGCGCCAGCCAGGGAGCTCCGCGCGGAACTCCACAACAAACAGGCTTGTACCTCCTGGCGCATTGGTGTCGCTACGACCCCGGCGCTGGTTTCTGACACCGCGCGGCTGCTTGTTCGATCGCATGATTCTGGGCCACTGGCGGCCGCGGTGGGGTCGCCGCCACACTTGCCACGACACGACAAGATCGCATACCGCTCTGTATTCCTCGAGCACCGCGGCCAGCTGCTGGAAGGCGCTCCCGCCCAGCACGCTGAACGGCCTCGTGAGCGGGCGCGCGGCGCCGGCCGCGGCCTGCTTCGGGCCCGCCGCCCGCAGCGCGGCGGACGCCTGCTGCTGCGCGAGCCTCGAGCCGAGGCTGAGGCCCCGCCGGAGACCTCCGTACATGGCTTCTGACGGCGCTGCGAGGTGCGAGGCGAGGCTCGGGAGCGGGACGGGCAATGCGAGGCGGATGCCCCCCTCGAGACAAAACGGTCGCGGGAGAGGAGCTGCACTGGTACAAGCGCTGGTAATGGTGGTAGTGGTAGTGGTAGTAGTAGTAGTAGTAGTAGTAGTAGTAGTAGTAGTGTAGTAGTAGTCGTCGTCGTAGTCGTAGTCGTAGTCGTAGTCGTAGTCGTAGTAGTAGTAGTAGTAGTAGTAGTAGTAGTAGTAGTAGTAGTAGTAGTAGTAGTAGTATAGTAGTAGTAGTAGTAGTATAGTAGTAAGTAAGTAGTAGTAGGAGTAGTAGTAGTAGGATAGTAGTAGTAGTAGCAGCAGCAGCAGCAGCAGTAGTATGTAGTAGTAGTAGTAGTAGCAGTAGTAAGTAGTAGTCGTAGTAGTAGTAGTAGTAGTAGTATTAGTAGTAGTAGCAGTAGCAGTAGCAGTAGCAGTAGCAATAGCAGTAGCAGTAGCAATAGTAGTAGTAGTAGTAGTAGTAGTAGTAAGTAGTAGTAGTAGTAGTAGTAGTAGTAGTAGTAGCAGCACTAGCAGTAGCAGAAGTAGTAGTAGTAGTAGTAGTAGCAGTAATAGTAGTAGTAGTAGTATAGTAGTAGTAGTAGTAGTAGTAGTAGTAGTAGTAGTAGTAGTAGTAGTAGTAGTAGTAGTAGTAGTGGTAGCAGTAGCAGTTGTAGTAGCAGTAATGGTAGTAGTAGTGGTAGTAGTAGTAGTAGCAGTAGTAGTAGTAGTAGTAGTAGTAGTAGTAGTAGTAGTAGCAATAATACTAAACCTATCATTACTACAATACGTGTATTACTATCACGATAGCTACGGGTACGGCAGCGCATACAGCTACGACTCCATCAACTACTGCGATACGACTGCGACGACGACTACCACTATGACTATTACGATTCCTTCTGCTACCTCTGCCATTACAACGACTACGAGCACTGCTGCTAGCCCCACTACAACTATTACGATTGCGAGGCGTACTACGACGACTAATTCGACTCCTGCGACTATTGCGGCGACTACTACTGGCACGAGAGTTACAGGACCGACTGCTAATCCCACCAGCCCTTTGGGCGTGAGTGGTTTAGCGAGCTCTCTCTGTTCTCAACCCCCCAACCCCCCTTCTGCCCCTTCGGGGAGGGGTTTACCCCTCCCCCTACCCCCTCCCCCTGGACCTGGAGAGGGCGCCTCGCGGGTCGTCAGGGGGGTCATTTTCGACTCCTGGGAGGGCTAAAAAACGACACCCCTCACGAGGATCCTGGCCCCGACGGGGGGAGGCAGACAAAACCCTCTCCTCTTCTTTGAAGCCAAAATCATTGATTTTACTACGGTTTCGGCCCCATTTTGGCCTTCTGAGGGGGCAGCGCTCATTAAAGCACCCCTCTTCCTTCAAGGCAAAATCATTGATTTTACGAAGGTTTTGGCATCATTTTGCCCTTCTGAGGGGGCAGCGCTCATTAAAGCTCCCCTCTTCATTGATCGACTTCCTCCAAGATGGCCCCAAGAAGCGCCCAGGAGGCACCAAGAGGCCCCAAGATGGCCCCAAGAGGCCCCCAGGAGGCCCCCAAGAGGCCTCCAAGAGGCCCCCAAGATGCCCCCAAGAGGCCCCCAAGAGGCCCCAAGAGGCTCCCCCGAGGCACCCAAGACGCTCCTGGAAGCCCCTGGGGCCGCCAAGAGGCCCCCAAGACGCCCCAAACGGCCTCCAAGAGGCTCCCAAGAGGCCCGAGAGGCTCCCCCAAGGCACCCAAGACGCTCCTAGAAGCCCCTGGGGCCGCCAAGAGGCCCCCAAGACGCCCCAAAAGGGGACGAGGTGCCCGAACGCCTCACGCCACGAGGAGCCCGAACGACTCACACCAGGACGAGGGGCCCGAACGACTCACACCACGAAGAGCCCGAACGACTCACACCACAAGGAGGGGCCCGAACGACTCACACCAGGACGAGGCGCCCGAACGACTCACACCACGAGGAGCCCGAACGACTCACACCACGACGAGGGCCCCGAACGACTCACACCACGAGGAGCCCGAACGAGTCACACCAGGAGGAGGGGCCCGAACGACTCACACCAGGACGAGGGGCCCGAACAACTCACACCACGAGAAGCCCGAACGACTCACACCAGGACGAAGAGCCCGAACGACTCACACCACGAAGAGCCCGAACGACTCACACCAGGAAGAAGGGCCCGAACGACTCACACCAGGACGAGAAACCCCAAACGACTCAAACCACGAGGAGCGCTTTCTCTCCCTCCTCCTCCGCCTCGTCCTTCTCCCGCTCCCCCCACAAGGAGGATGCACCCGGAGGCGGGAGGAAGGAGTAACAGGGGAGATATGCGGGGCCAAGCGGACACACGCCTGAAAAACACGACTGTCGGCATGCTTCGCAAGAGTTGCTGTTGTGAGATGGGCTGGTGGGGACACGCGAAGCGTAAAGAATTCTAATGCTGCTTCTGTCGGTTGACGATGAGTGGTATGGGTTCAGGGTTCGGGTTCGCGCTCGGTCTCGTGGATTATTAACGTGACCATAACAAGAATGCGCCATGAATGCAACAGCAATGTCGTGCTAATAACATGCCCTAATACATGGTACACCGTGTGCGTGAACAAGTGTAAATTTATGTAAATGACAAGTGGAAAATGTATGGGACTGCCGTAGGGATACGGAAACAACGATCAATAAGCGAAGGATGTTGTCCAATGCAGGCGATACACAGCAGGACAGCACGATGGTGAAGTGTGCACCGTTTCTGCTGATCTCAAGTTCGAATCCAAGATGTCATGGTACATGTTGCTTGAGGCTGTAGAGGCCTAAGGTCACAACGGACCCAGTCAAACCCATAAAAGTAAATGCTTGAGGAGATAAGGAAAACTCTGCGCATCGCCAGGGATGCCCCCAGGACTCACAGAGATGTAAGCGGGGGCCCCGCCAGTTCCCTTTGTAGGAGCGCAGACCAAGTAACACTTACATGTTCCGATCACGACCCATGGGGGAAAAAAAACAGAAAGGAGCTGGACAGTACCCTGAGGACATCCTGAGGTGCCCGTAGAAATCCACCAGGAATCGGAATGGCAATTCACCCTGAGGCATCGAACCAGTGCCCTCAGGAGCCCGACGCGTGACCGAGGGGCCGGCTCCGCCCCTCCCTGGCCCCGTGGACGGCCGAGCCTGACCCGCGACCTCGCTCCTCGGCGCTGGGGAGGCGAGAAGCAGGCGGGGAAACGGGCCCCGGACGAGCAGGACGTTCCCACGGGAGCGACCCTCCTCATCCCGAGCGGCTTGGTGACGGTCCCAGGTCCTTGGGGAGGGCCCCGCCGAGCCCGAGGGCGGCGGGACACCTCCAGGAGCCAGGGCTCGAGTTAAACAGTGTTTTCCGTTTCCGTTTTGTCTTCGTCATCCCTAGGTCTGTCTTCGTTCCACGTTTGCTGCAAAACGAAATCAAAACAAAAACGGTCCACGAAATTGCCAAAACACCGTTTTGGCTCGAGCCCTGCCAGGAGCCCTCTGCCTCTTCAGGACGCCCACCCCAGCAGCCTGAATAGCACGGTGCAGCCTGGCCAGAAGGTCCGCCAACGCCCAGATGGGTTTCCAGAGCGCCTCGTGGCATCGGGTGTGCCCGTACAGTGCAGTCGGCCTGTATCATAAGGATGCGTGGTAAGGATGCAAGGGCCTTGGAGGGCCAAGCTGACGTTTTTCGAACGAGGCTGGCCGGTGAAAGTGGCTCAGGATGAGCCGAAGGGACACAGATGCGAGGGTACCCTTGGGAAGGCTGCCCATCCTTACTATGCGGGCCGACTGCACGATCAGAAAACCTTGCTTTCAGAAATCCAGGGTTAGGTCGGGCATGTCCTCCTACAAGCGGAATTTTCGACGAATAATTTCAACAAAAAAAGAGGTCCCAACAGTCAAACATAGAAAAAGCATCGTCACCTGACTGTTTGTTCTGCTATTTTGGGATACTCCTCCTGTGGAGGGACATGCCCGACTTGAAACAAGGGCACATTCGTCGCCGAGCCTCGAGCTTCCCAGGGTGCCCCAGGGGCTTCTGTGGGCCCTCCTGGGCCCTCGGGGGCTAAGAATCCTCCGTGGGGCACCCGCTGACAGGCCGGCTTTCTTACCCGACGTGCCCACAAAACATGTTGAGGAGAGGCCCAGGCGGGAGGCCTGGGACCGGATGCGCGAACTCGATTTTGTGCCGGCCCTGCTTCCCCATCCTCCATCCCCCCCCCCCCCCTTGGGACCCTCCTCCTCCTCCTCCTCCTCCTCCTCCTCCTCCTCCTCCTCCGCCTCCGCCTCCGCCTCCGCCTCCGCCTCCGCCTCCGCCTCCGCCTCCGCCTCCGCCTCCTCCTCCTCCTCCTCCTCCTCCTCCTCCTCCGCCCCCGGCGACTGCACGAGCACCCGATGGGAGGCCCTGCGCTTTCTCCTCGGAGCACCGAACCAATGATCGCTGTCGGCCGCCGCCAGTCTGCAGGATGCATGGGGAGGGACTCGAGACAGCTGCCCGAGAGACGGCTGCCTGCCCTGCGGGCGCGGCTCAGTGCACGCTGCCGCTCAGCAGCTGGGCCGCCCTCGACAGCTTCTCGCGCTGCTGCCGGAGCATGTGGGCGAGCGTCGGGCGCACGCGGGCGAACGAGAGGTTGTTGTAGAAGAAGCTGATGAAGATGAAGGAGATGGCACACTGCGCGAGGCCGTAGCCGACCTCGAAGAGCCAGATCGAGTAGAAGGAGAACCAGATGGGAGCGCCGGCGATGAAGAAGACGGCCTTGAGGATCTGCCCGAAGACGAAGAGGATCAGCAGGGGACGGAACGCCTGGAAGAGACACCTCATCACTCCGATGAAGATGGACTGGTAGTGCAAGAACGTGAACGTGAGACCGATCTCGAACACCATTGAGCTCGACCGTGCGGTGTCCATCAACTTACCACCTGGTACGACGGTGCTCTCTGCGCCCTCCACCGCCTGCGCCTGCTCCGCGGCCAGCCTCCCCACTGCCGGGGCCGAAGACGGCAGCGGCACCGCGCGAGCCTCGAGCGCCGGGGCAGCCTGGACGCTCGCGGCCTTCTGCACCTGGAGGACGGCCCCAAACGGCGCGAGCATTCTCGTTCGCAGACCCGCGGTGACTTCAGGAGACCTTACTGCGTCGCCGACCCCGTCGCCCTTGGCGCGCGGAGCGTGCCCAGGGCGGCGTCGGAGGCGCCGCCCTCGACGAGTGCGCCGCGCCGAGCCGGGAGGCCCGCGTGGGCCTCGGACGAAACGCCTGCCATTATGCCGCCTCGCTAGGAGGGGGAGGAGGAGGAGGAGGAGGAGGAGGAGGAGGAGGAGGAGGAGGAGGAGGAGGAGGAGGAGGAGGGAGGAGGAGGATGAGAGGAGGAGGGGGAGGAGGAGGCGACGCCGCCACCACCACCAGGGGGGACACCTCCAGCGAGGGGGGCTCCAACGACACCTCCCCGGGAGGTGCCTCGAGCGAGCGCGGGGCCACACCGCCAGGAGGACCATCCCCGGCGCCTCGCGCCGATGGTGGCGCCGCCCCCCCGTCCTCCCACTTGGGGGAGCAGATGTCGGGGGGACGAAAGGGCAGGATAGCAAAGGGGGACGAATAGGTCGAGAATCCGCTCACGTAGCCGGTCTTCCTGGCGCCTCCTGGCGCCGGGAGGCGCCCCTGTGTCGAGGAAGGGGCGGCCCAGCGGCAGGGCCGAAGCCAGCTGCACACAACAGATTTCGTGCCTTCCCCTTTCCCTATCCTACCCTATCGTCGGCACGGAGATCCGCCGGCCCACTTCTGGGGCTTCTGCGTCAGTTCCAGTTTCAGGTTTCCAATGTGATGGTTCTACTCTCTGCGTGCTACTGTAATTGTTGAAGTCCGCGCGAGGGGTGGGAGCCCCAAACGACCCTGCACCACGCCCTCTGGGGGATATCAGAATTCCTGGGGCCGTGGGACACGTAAAGAACATAAGATTCACGCCCCCGAAGCAGCAACTTTCGTAAATCATTGAATCGCGTGCCCGAGGCTTTATGCGCGTCCCCGAGGCCACAATCCCCAGTATATTTCACGATAAGATTGGCGTCTCCGAGGCCATAAACTGTTATACATTACGCCAGATTCGCGTCTACGAACCCATACCCCCTTGTAATGTATGCTGTATTCGCGTCCCCGAGAAAATAACTCCATGTAAATGATATGCAATACCTGCGCCCCCGAAGACACAAACCCTTGCAACTTACGCTATATTCGCGTCCTCGAGGCCACGATCCATTGTTAATTATGTGATCCGCCACCGTGCCTTCGGCACGCAGGAGAGCGCCCCACAGACTCCTGCAGCCCTGAGAGGTTCCAGGGGTCACAGGTTCAGTCAGGGCCAGGACATCCGGTTTCCGAGGGGCCGCTCGGACCTCTTTGGGCGCTCTTGGGCGTTACAGGGGTGTGTCGCGTCAGCCGATGGAACGGTGACCCCGCCCGACAGGAACCCACAACAGGCGCAGAGGGTCCCCCCAAGACCCCTCCGCGACGGCCGAAGAGCTTTCCAAGATGCCCGAGATGGCCTCACAACGCCTCCCAAAGCCCACCACACGCCTCAATGGTGCTCCGAGGGGAGCCTCCAAGAAAACCCCAAGGAGCAAAGTCATCCCAACCCGTTGGAAAAACATGCAGTTGGGGCATTGTCGCCTTCTTGGTCGGCACCGCGTCCAAGTCGGCCAAAGAACCCTCCACGATCGCCCCGACGCGGCCCAAGAGGCCGCCAAGAAAGGCCTCAAGCGGCCCAAGAGGGCCACAAGATGACCCTTCAGGAGCCCAAGAGGGCTCGAAGAGGAGCCCTAGAGGAAGAACACTAGGTCACTGAAATGTCGCGCTCCCCGCCTCACGATGACTCCGAAGACTGCCAGCAGGCGCCCTCAAGGCTACAAGGAAACGCCAAGGGGCTCTCCTGAAGCCCAAAAGAGCCTCCCAAGAGGCCCCCCTGAGACTGTAGCACTGCTTCTACAAGGCCCCAGGAGACCCTCAAGAGGCCCCAAAGAGGCCCCAAGAGGCCCCAAGGAGTCCCCAAGGAGGCCCCCGAGAGCGCTCCGAAGAGACTCGAAGAAGCACCGCTGAGAACTCTGACCCACAGCCCAGGCACGGTGGCGGGACGGGCCGAAGGCCATCCAAAACTTGCGGCCCCGAGCCCATAAACTCGCGTAACTTGAGCAAGATACGCGTCCCCGAGGCAGTAACCCTATGTCTTTCATACAATGTGTGTGTGTGTGTGTGTGTCCCCGAGGCCACCGTCCCTGTGACATGAAGACGTCGGTGCGTCTTCGAAGCCAGGATCCCTCGTACACTTTCGGATCTGCGCGTGTCCGAGGCCATGAGCCCTCGTAACTTACCTTCTTGTTCGCGCCCTCGAGGCCACGAGCCCGAATGAGCAAGTTACACAACGCTCGCGCCAAGAGGCCACGATCCCTCGTAATTTACGCTCCTGCTCCTCGCGCATCCTCCTTCTTCTTCCTCCTCCTCCTCCTCCTCCTCCTCCTCCTCCTCCTCCTCGCTCCTCCTCCTCCTCCTCATAGGCCCATCGTTTCTGGATGGGATCATTTTGCTGCAAGTTATTGCGCAACTCTTCGATGTCACGCAATATGAGCATCATCCCCATCATCGACATCATCTTCATCACAGTTTATATCATCATCATCATCATCATCAGCAGCATCATCACCATCACCATCACCATCACCATCACCATCATCACAATCATCACCATCATCATCGTCACCACCTCCAACGCCATCATCATCATCATCATCATCATCATCATCAGCAGCAGCAACATCATCATCATCATCACCAGCAGCAACACCAGCATCAACACCAGCATCAGGACGAGCACCAGCGCCGGCAGCAGCAACACGAGCAAGGCCACCATCACCATCACCATCGGCGTCAGCATCAACATCATCTGCATCCCTCTATCGGCGTCAACATCAGAATGTGAGCAAGACGGCGCCAAGATATCCGATCATAGCTCTTATGCATCCCGTTCTGACTGAAAGAGGGCCAGCGGCAGCGGGTAAACCCCTTACGGATAAGTTCCCCGGCCCTCTCTCAGGATGCGCTGTTACGAGAATCTCGAAGCGAATCTGGCCGTGGCAGAGCGGGAGCCCTCCAAGAGGAGGAGCAGAGGCATCGGCATCGAGGTTGCTTTTGCACCATCTCTGGCAACGGTAACGCTTGGACGGGATGGGGCACGTCGGGGCGACGGTGCGCTGCGATCGCCATACCAAGCGCGCGAGCGCCAGCATGTGGGGAGGGGTCCTGCCCCTCCCCACCCAGCGCACGACCGTTACCGCCACCCGGGGAGAAGCGGCGTGGCCCAGGCAGCGGCCGTGACGGGCCCGAGGAGAAACAAGCGAGGCCATACCTTCCTCTGGCGATTTGTGTTCCCTGAGCACCGCGGCCAGCTGCGGAAAGGCGCTCCCGCCGAGGACGCTGAACGGCCTCGCGAGCGGGCGCGCAGCGCCGCTGGCCGCGGCCGGTTGAAGCCCTGGCGCCCGCAGCGCCTGCTGCCGCGCCTGCTGCTGCGCCAGCCGCGTGCCGAGACCGAGGCCGCGCCGGAGCCCTCCGTACATGGCCCTTGCTATGTGGTTGACGCTGCAGCGAGTCTGCGCGGTCCCTGAGATCTGGGCGCTGTAACGTCTTCACACCACGCGTTCCCGCTGGGTGTCGGACCCCGGGGCCTTCGCATGCACCGACCTGGCTCGAGAAATGCCGCAGGAAAGACTTTTCGGCGGCGCGCCTGCGGGGAAGTGGGAGGGGGCGGGCCTCCTCGGACGGCTCGGAAGCCCCCCCCGGCCTTCCGGGGAAAGTTCTGAGCCCTCCCCGAGGACGCAGAAAACCCCTCAGAGGTCGGAGGACTTCGGGGGAGCCCCGCCGCCTTCTGAGCAGGCCTGCTCCTTCTCGCTTTTCCCACCCCCCGGCGGCGCCGCCGAATGTGGTTTTTTAGGATCACGTCTCGGCTCTCCGAGGGACGATCTGGGACGGGCACCCCCGGAGCACTCTCGGCGAGGCGTGGCCGCTGGAACGCCCCCGGGCGGCGGAATGCCGCCAAGAAGCCACGAAGACGCCCGGAAACCTCGAAAACCTCGAAGTTCGAACCTCGAAAATCGCCCCCTCGCTCGCCGCCAGATTCGGTCCCAGGGGTTCTGGTCGCTGTTCCTCGCAATGCTGCAAGACGTCTGCGTAGCGCCGGGATCCCAGGGGCGGTGCTCGCCGGTTTGTGCGGCGCGGCGGGGTACGGGCCCTCGGAGTCAAAACGGGCTGCCGAGGTTGCAGGAAGGAGAGCAGGGAGGAGGCAGGAGGGAGGAGGGAGGAGGGTGAAGGGACGAGGAAGGAAGGAGGGAGGAGGAGGAGGAAAGGAATGAGGAGGACTCAGTTTTCTAGAGTCACGGGCCCCCGACCTCTCGGCCACTTCCCTGGGGCTAGTTTTTTTGTTTAATCACCATGCGATACGATTCCCAAGATCCTGAGACGTTCCTCGCTTACCCCCCATAACTTTAGAGGGGATCCTTCTCATTACTGGGGCGCCTCCGCCTCGCAATCACCCGATTCTTGTTCTCAAATCCAAACATGCAATCTTAATCATGCTCAGACTTGCTCACCCCCCCTCTCCTCCTCCTCCTCCTCCTCCTCCTCCTCCTCCTCCTCCTCCTCCTCCTCCGCCTCCTCTTCCTCTTCCGCCTCCTCCTCCTTCGCATCAGATATCCTCTCCCTCTGTTCTCTTCTCTCCCTCATATTGTCATCGCAATGAATGTAATCATACTCGGGCTCACTCAATCAAATGCTCCCACATACTCATACCTACTCAAACTCATGTTCGCTCACACTCAGACTCATCCTCCTCGCTTCTCCTCCTCCTCCTCCTCCTAATTCTCTTCTCCTCCTCCTCCTCCTCCTCCTCCTCCTCCTCCTCCTCCTCCCTCCTCCTCCTCCTCCGCCTCCGCCTCCGCTCCGCCTCCTCCTCCTCCTCCTCTCCTCCTCCTCCTC
>CAUYUJ010001305.1:95782-100782 GCA_963575745.1 Prorocentrum cordatum
TTCTCCTTCTCCTCGACAGGGCGATTCAAGCCCGCAGGAGACACAGACGGGCGTCGTTCGGAGCGCCAGCGCCCCCGCAGAGTTCGTCTCGCTACCAGCTCTGCGATAGTTGGCTCGACCACCCCCCTTCCTCCTCCCACTCCTCCCCGACTCTGGCTATGGCTTCAGGTCCTGCACCGTTTGGGCTCGGTGCACCCTGGTGGGCGAGTAGCAGAGGCAGGAGCAGGAGCAGGAGCAGCCCATGGCCGGTCGGAGCCTCCTCCGCGGGCGCCTCCGCCTCCGCCGCCTGCAGTGCGGCCGCCAGCGGCGCGGCCGCCGCGGGCGGGGCCGGCACGGCCGCGGCCAGCGCGTCCGCCGCCGCCTCCGCCCCTGCCGCCTGTTGCGTGGCCTGCGGCGCCGCTGGCGCGGCCAGCGCGTCCGCAGCCGCCGCCGCTGCTGCCTGCTGCGTGGCCTCTGGCGGCGCCGCCGCGGCCCGCACAGCGGCCTCCGCTGCCGGCCTTTGCCGCCGGCGCCCCCTGCGCGTGTGCGGCTGGCGCGGGCCTGCCGCGCGCCCTCTGCCTCGCTCGCCACCAGCGCTGCCGCCCGCGTGCGCGCGGGCCGCGGGCGCGGCCGCTCGGTGACGCCCAGCGGCTCGCGCACGCTGGGCGGCGGCGGGCCGCCGCCGCGCGCGCCCGCGCGGCCTGCGGGGCTGCTCGGCGGCGCCCGGCGGCGGCGCGGGCGCCTCGGGCTTTGCAGGCGCGGGCGCGGCGCGCGGCGGCTGCCCCCGAGAGCTGTGGCGAGCAAGCTCGGGCGGGCGGTGGCATCCTCTCAGAGTTTGGGTTTTTGTCGGCTGCACGCATGAGTGACCCTGCGCAAAAGTGGCCTGTGGTGCGGGGCTGTAGTTTTTCGAGACTGTAGTTGTTGCTGTTCCCATCATACAAACCACAAGTGGCACCCCGTCGTGGGACCTGCGACCACCAGGCAAGCCAAGGTCGCACATGAACAAGGAGTGACCTTTGGTGCGCGGCTGTAGGGGGCCGCAGGGCGTCCAAATCCAGGCGCGCCAGCCAGTGCTTGGGGGACACCTGTGGGCTCGCACCAGACAGGTCACTCGAGCGAAGGGTCGCTCTTACATGCAGCCGACCTCAGAGCTTGGGCCTCTAGAGCCACGCGAGGACGAATCCAGGGCGGGGACAAAATCGAACCAGGACAATCGGGGATCTCTCATGAGATCTGGCGGTTCCGGAGGATGTATCGGGCGCCGCGGCCGTGTCAGAGCGCTCCGGAACGCTGTGAGCGCGTTGCGGAACGCTCTGGAAACATTCAAGTCAGTCAATCGCGGTCCTGGCACCGCCCGACGCACGTTGGGCCACGGGATGTTTTTTTTGCTGACTCAGGCAAACTTACTTGCACGGCATTGTCCCACCTCACCTCCTCCCTTCTCCGCCGCCTTCGTAAACAACCCTGGGCCGAACAGACGTGCAAGTGAGTCCCAACTTGCGTGCCCGCCGGACCAACAGCCATGCCAAAACCACGGGAGGCGACGAGGTGGCCACGGGGCGGCGACGGCAAGCACGGGGCAAGCACAGGCCCAGCCTCTTGCACCAGAAGTACAATCAAAAACCCTAATAAGGACGCGCGGTGAGGACGCAAGATCCTTGGAAGCCGAAGTTGGGATTTCTGGGGCGGCGGACGACGAAAACCTCAAGGACGCAAGAGCAAGGAAGAGCAAGGACACACGGGTACCCTGAGCAAAGTCGCGCGTCCTTATTAGGGTTTTTGACTGTACGAACCCCTGAGTGCAGGCACTGCTTGGGGAACGAGCCTTCGGAGGCCTGCGCGAGTTTCGCGGACCTGCGCTGGGCCCCCTCCCTGGCGTGCGGAGCGCTTAAAGAGCGGCGCTGGAGGCGCTGCCACGGGGCTCCCGCGCCGATCCACACACACACAGACACACAGCGAATCCAGAGATCCGAGCGGCCGCCGCCTAGAAGAGAAATCCGCGTGGACCTCCGAAAGTGCATGTTTGCGCATTTGGTGTGCCCCCATGTGTACCCCCCCATGTGTGGGGGAAGACGCCCTCTGACCTCAAGCCTCGACCCCGAAACATCGAACCTCGAACCTTCAAGCGCGAACCTCGAACCCGAAACCTCCAGCCTCGAACCTCGGACCTCGGACCTCGGACCTCAAGCCTCAGACCTCGAGCCTCGCGCCCGACACCTCCGGCCTGGAGCCTCGCATCCCTCGAGCCTCGGGCCTTCCACGTCGGGCCTCGGGCCTCGAAGACCCGAAACACCCCCAGCCTCGAACCTCGCACCCCTCGCGGGCCCCCGACCCCCCCCCCCACACCTCGGACCTCGGGCCTCGCACCCCGCCTCCCCCGAAGCGCCCCGAGCTTGCCGACGCTCCCCGCCGCTCGGCGGCGAAGGCGCCCTGCGCCCTGCGGGCGGCGGGCGGCTCGGCGGCTCGGCGGCTCGGCGGCGGCGGGCGCTCGCGCGCGCGCGCGGCGGGCCCTCGCGGCGGCCCTCGGCGGCCAGCGGCGGCGGGCGCTCGCGCGGAGGGGCGCCTCGGAGGCGGCCGCGGCGCGGCCGCCGCCGCCGCCCTCTGGGGCGGCAGGCCCGGGGCGGGCCGCGGTGCGGCCGCGCGCGGCCTGGGCTCCGAGGCTCGTCGTCGTCGTCGTCGTCGTCGTCGTCGTCGTCGTCGTCGTCGTCGTCGTCGTCGTCGTCGTCGTCGTCCTCGTCGTCGTCGTCGTCGTCGTCGTCGTCGTCGTCGTCGGCGTCGTCGTCGTCGTCGTCGGCCTCTGTCCTCGCGTCCTCGGCGTCGTTCGTTCCCCTCTCCGTTGTGCTCGTGGCCCCGTCGTCGTCTTCCTCCTCTGGATCATGTTGGGTTCCCGAGCGTACGGGAGCAAGTGATCCGATGCTCCGAGCAAATTGGGGAGGCCGTTGTTGTTCTGACATGTTCGACCTCCAAAGGTCCTCAACGGGCCCCATGACCGTCGAAGAACGCCTCGGGATGAGAAGCTGGCCCTTAAGGAAATGGTCCAGACCTCCAGGGGTCCGCGCATTGAAACAAATTGGTGCGCCAGATGTCTGGGGAGGGGGGCGGGCAGGGGAAAGGTCAGTAGAAGCGGCTTCGGGAGCGGCTTCAGGAGCATGCCGACTCGGCTGGGCCAGGAACGAAGCTACTCCACCTACGACCCAACGATGTTGAATCTTCACCATCGCCTACGACCCAAACTGAGGATCGAGGCCCAAACATCCGGCATCCGGCGTCTCGATTTTTTCCGAGACGCGGGGGAGGACGGCGGGGAGTAGGGAAGGGGGGGGCCCTTTGCAACCGACGTCACGGGTTCACCGAATGAAAAACCGATCTCCAGCGCAGTATTGCCCCGCTGCAGCTTCTGATGGCCCCAGCCGCAGCGCCTGGGCCTCCGTGGCCCACCGGCGCTCGTATCCAAACGCTCACGTGGTGGCACGTGAGCCACAGAGGCTCCGTGCCAGAGTACGCACATGCAGCACATGCACACGCAATAAGATCAATTCCTCCTCCTCCTCCACCTTCTCCTCTTCCTCCTCCTCCTTTTGCTCCTCTTTCTTCTCCTCCTCCTCTGCCTCCTCCTCCTTCCCTCCTTCCTCCCCCTCCAGTCCCGCTTCTCCTCCACATCCTCCTTTTCCTCCTCCTCTTCCTCCTCCTCCTTTTCCTTCTCCTTCTCCTTCTCCTTCTTCTTCTCCTCCTCCTCCTCCCCCTCCTCCGCCTCCTCCTCCTTCCCCCCTTCCTCACCCCCCAGATCCCTGGCGTCTTCATCTCTTGGGGCAGGGTGGTCCCTGAAGGCCTGTACCCCCCTCCCCTGGACCGCATCCTCTCCGCTCCCACTTTTCCGACGATGCCAGGGCCCAGCGAGACCCCGCGGAGGCCGAGCACGCAGAACGACAAGAAGCCACCAAGCAGCATGCCCGTCGCGCTGTTTTCGCGCAGAGGCGAGGGGGTCTGGGTTCTCCTCCTCCTCCTCCTCCTCCTCCTCCTCCTACCTCCTCCTCGCCCTCCTTCCCCTCCTCCTCCTCCTCCTCCTCCTCCTCCTCCTCCTTCTCCTCCTCCGTCGTCTCCCCCTCCCCATCCTCCTCCTCCTCCTCTTCCTGCTCCTCCTCCTCCTCCTCCTCCTCCTCCTCCTCCTCCTCCTCCTCCTCCTCTGGCTCTCCCCTGGCGACCGTGGGGCAGTCCAGAGCGAGCCCGCGCTGCACCCCGGCCCGCCTCTGCTCGGCCGCGTCCTGGGCGGGCGCGCATGGGACGGGTGCACTGCAACCGCGTGCACGGCCGGGTACGATCATCAAGCGGATGCCCAAATGAGCCAGATCTGGCCGAACGAAAGCTTATAAGTAGGTTGCAACATGGTTTAGGAGAGTGCGATGAGTCTGCTAAGTTGGTGAAGCCCACCTGGCCCAGATCGTTCACCGCCTTAGGCCACCTGGGGCAGCATGCGCAGCCCACTTCTTACAAGAAAGGGCGCGCCAGACATAGCCCACGTTGAGACCCACTGATATCACCCCTGTTCCTTTAGCGCACCCCACGCCCATCCTGGCAGGAGCCCTGAGCCCCCACAACCCTGGCATCTCTTGGGCGGGGGGGAGGGGCTGCCAGTTTCCGCCAGCATTCTCCGCCACAGAAGAATGCACACAGACAACATCCAGTGGATATCTCCTGGGCCTCAGGGGAGGGTGGCGATGTGTAAATCACCACTGGGAGCCAGCGATGTTATACGGCAGGTCCGTGTCGTTTCGACCTGGGCGTTGATTCCCGACACCGCGGTGATCGTTTAGCCTTGAACGATCGGTCGTTCCCGAAACGTCAAAATCGTTCAACATCGGCCGATTCTGGGCCGCCGACAGCGTTCAACGTGGAAGGCTGGCGGAGGGGTCGTCGCCGGTCGACACGACTCGAACCTGCAGTACAGCGCCGCCCTCCCTGAAGCTACATGCAAAGTTCCTCGGAGGGTGTCTGTATATATATATATATATATGTGTATCTAT
>CAUYUJ010001306.1:0-102694 GCA_963575745.1 Prorocentrum cordatum
CGCGGGATGCGCGGCGGGACCGCAGCTCCGGCGGGGGCGGCCTCCGACGGCTGCGCGGCAGGCGCGCCAGGGCTCGGCGCGACGTCTGGGTCGCCGGCCGCGCTCCCACTGGCCGCGGCGGGGCTGAGGAGGCGTCGCACCAGGGCTGCTTTGGGGCCGCCGCAATCCAATCCGGCGGCGTCAAGTTTGGCACGGAGGTCCGCCGTGGACAACTTGCGGAGACCATCAGCCTTCTCCTTGGCTGCCGCCCGTCGCTCGTCCGTCTGCTTGCGTTTCGCTTGGCGCTCTTGCTCGCGGGCGCGCTCGATCAGCGCCTTGCCTTGCAAGCGCAAATCCGCGGGGCTGCCGGCCCCGCCAATGGCGTCGAAGTATGCGTTGGCGGGCGCGGCCGTTGCCTGGACGGCCCCGATCACGCGGTCTGCCTCTGCGGTCGCGTGGGCGTTGATCTTGGCGATCGCGCGCTCGTTTGCCTTCTGCTTCATCATGGCCTTCAGGTTGTCGCGCTTCTGTTCGAGGGCCGCGATTTCCTCGGGCTCGAGATCACGCGGGTTGGAACCCCGTGTTTTCCTGGATTTCAGCTGCACCATGACGTTCCCCAGTTCCTTGCTGACCTTGCTCGGCTTACTTCCCTGCATCGGCATCGATTGAAAGGGCGAGGCAGTGGGCGATGACTTACACTTTTTGAGCCGGAAATGGTCAGCGCGCGCGCCAAAGATGGGAAGCCACGGACTATACAGCGTTTGTGGCACAGAGGATCTGCCGCTTTCGTTTCGCTCCCGGTTCGCCCCCTTCTGGCCGCCAAATGCTGGTGTGGAATTGCTTTCGCTCCCGTTTCGCCCCCGTTTCGCCCCCGTTTCGCTCCCGGTCGGAGGGGCGAGGCAGCGAGTGAGGCAGCGAGTGAGGCAGCGAGTGAGGCAGCGAGCGAGGCAGCGAGTGAGGCAGCGAGTGGGGCAGCGAGTGGGGCAGCGCAATTTCCGCTCCCGTTGCGCCCCCGCTTCGCTCCCGCTTCGCTCCCGTTTCGCCCCGCTTCGCTCCCGCTTCGCTTTCGTTTCGCTCCCGGTTCGCCTTTTGAGTCGCGATTTTTCGTGATTTTCATGTTTTTCGTCCAATTTCCGCTCCCGTTTCGCCCGCTTCGCTCCCGCTTCGCTTTCGTTTCGCTCCCGGTTCGCCCCTTGCCTTTCCACCGGCCAAAATCTAAAATTCAATCCATCAAATTGAAAAGTTGTTTGATCAGTCGCTATTTTTCGTGGTTTTCGCATTTTTTCGTCCAATTTCCGCTCCCGTTTCGCCCCCGTTTCGCTCCCGTTTGGCCCCGCTTCGCTCCCGCTTCGCTTTCGCTTCGCTCCCGGTTCGCTTTTTGAGTCGCGATTTTTCGTGATTTTGTTCGCCCAATTTCCGCTCCCGTTTCGCCCCCGCTTCGCTCCCGTTTCGCCACGCTTCGCTTTCGCTTCGCTCCCGGCTCGCTTTTTGAATCGCTATTTTTCGTTATTTTCTATTCGTTTTGTTCACTTTCCGCTCCGTTTCACACCCGTTTCGCTCCCGGTCGGAGGGGCGAGGCAGCGAGCGAGGCAGCGAGTGAGGCAGCGAGTGGGGCAGCGAGTGGGGCAGCGCAATTTCCGCTCCCGTTTCGCCCCCGCTTCGCTCCCGTTTCGCCCCGCTTCGCTCCCGCTTCGCTTTCGCTTCGCTCCCGGTTCGCCTTTTGAATCGTTATTTTTCGTAATTTTCGAATTTGTTCGTCCAATTTCCGCTCCCGTTTCGCCGCCGTTTAATTCCCGGTCGGAGGGGCGAGGCAGCGAGTGAGGCAGCGAATGGGGCAACGAATGGGGCAGCGAATGAAGCAGCGAATGGGGCAGCGCAATGTCCGCTCCCGTTTCGCCCCCGTTTCGGTCCCGTTTCGCCCCGCTTCGCTCCCGCTTCGCTTTCGTTTCGCTCCCGCTTCGCTTTTTGAATCGTTATTTTTCATGATTTTCTATTTTGTTCGTCCAATTTCCGCTCCCGTTTCGCCCGCTTCGCTCCCGCTTCGCTTTCGTTTCGCTCCCGGTTCGCCCCTTGCCTTTCCACCGGCCCTTTCGTGACTTCGGTTCATCAAATTGTGTGTGTTTCGCGGCCGTTTTCCTGTTCCCGGGGCCGGAATGGTGTTTTGGTGTGCGTTGGAAGGTTTTTGAATGTGTTTTGAAATGTTTTGGTGCGTTTTTTCTTGTTCGGTGGTGTTTGGGGAATGTTTTGGGGGGTGTTTTGAAATGTTTTTGCGGCTTGTTTGCGCTTTGGGGGGGGGCTTCGCCCCCGCTTCGCTTTCGTTTCGCTCCCGGTTCTCCCTTTGAGTCGTGATTTTTCGCGATTTTCGAATTTGTTCGTCCAATTTCCGTTCCCGTTTCGCCCCCGCTTCGCTCCCGCTTTGCTTTCGTTTCGCTCCCGGCTCGCCCTTTGAATCGTGATTTTTCGTAATTTTCAATTTGTTTCGTCCAAGTTCCGCTCACGTTTCGCCCCCGCTTCGCTCCCGTTTCGCCCCACTTCGCTCCCGCTTCGCTTTCGCTTCGCTCCCGGCTCGCCTTTTGAATCGTGGTTTTTCGTAATTTTTGCATTTGTTCGTTGAATTTCCGCCCCCATTTCGCCCCCGTTTAATTCCCGGTCGGAAGGGGCGAGGCAGCGAGTGAGGCAGCGAATGGGGCAACGAATGGGGCAGCGAATGAAGCAGCGAATGGGGCAGCGCAATGTCCGCTCCCGTTTCGCCCCCGTTTCGGTCCCGTTTCGCCCCGCTTCGCTCCCGCTTCGCTTTCGTTTCGCTCCCGCTTGGCTTTTTGAGTCGTGGTTTTTCATGGTTTTCATTTTTTTCGTCCAATTTCCGCTCCCGTTTCGCTCCCGTTTTGCCCCGCTTCGCTCCTGCTTCGCTCCCGCTTCGCTTTCGTTTCACTCCCGGTTCGCCCCTTGCCTTTCCAACAGCCCTTTCGTGATTTCGGTTCATCAAATTGCGTTTGTTTCGCGGCCGTTTTCTTGTTCCCGGGGCCGGAATTGTGTTTTGGGGTGTTTTGGAATGTTTTTGGATGCGTTTTGAAACGTTTTGGGGCGTTTTTTCTTGTTCGGCAGTGTTTCGGGGGTGTGTTGGGGAGTGTTTTGGAATATTTTTGCGGCTTGTTTGCGCTTGGGGGGGGGCTTCGCTCCCGCTTCGCTTTCGTTTCGCTCCCGGTTCACCCTTTGAGTCGTGATTTTTCGCGATTTCAAGACCCTCGCCCAAGACTCGCCAAGACCCTCGCCCAAGACCTTCCAAGACCCTCGCCCAAGACCTTCCAAGACCCTCGCCCAAGACCCTCCAAGACCCTCGCCCAAGACCCTCCAAGATCCTCGCCCGAGACCCCCCAAGACCCTCGCCCAAGACCCTCCAGGACCCTCGCCCAAGACCTTCCAAGACCCTCGTCCAAGACCCCCCAAGACCCTCCAAGGCCCTCGCCCACGACTTTCCAAGACCCTCGCCCAAGACCCTCCAAGGCGGGGCGCCGAAGGGCGTGGGCAACGGGAGCTCCGAAGTGGGAGCATGCGTGGATATCGACGCGCGCTGGGACGTAGTGCTTCGCAAGACCTACATCTCCCCATGAATATCTTCGCCGCCCAACCCGTTCAAGGCAAGCGCGTGTTGCTGATGACCGTACAGTTCGAGAGCGACGAGAAGTTGACTTTCAAAATCCACGGAATAACTTGGCCTTTCAAAGATCGCTTCGAAGCTGCCGGCATACCCGGCTACCGCCATGAAGATGGAGAAAACAGCCCACCTAAATATTTCCGTGCACTGGGGAATGTGAACTCAAGCGTGCCTGAGGAGAGGGAGAGGGTGGCGAAGATGCTTGGCGACGTGCTACGAAATACGGCGATGCGCGTACATGTTGACGGGGTACCGAAGCCCGGGACGAGTGACTTTCGCTTCGTACAGACCCTTCGCGAACGCGCGCATCTGCATTTTGCCTGAAAAGACATTGTCGGTTCGAGCACCAATGGACGCGCCAATGCCCGGCTATAAAATCTTGGTCATCAGACCTTATTGGCTGGATCTCATTCTTGCGGGAGAGAAGACCTTGGAAATCCGCGGCACTCCATACAGACCAGGACGGTACTTCCTCGGCTACAACAGGCAGGTCCTTGCACTGGCGCAGCTGGGCAATCTTGTTCGGATCGCTTCTGCGGAGCACTGGGTTTCTCTACACTCGCAGCACCATGTCGTGACGGAGACCCTCCCTTACAAGCGTACGTTTGGGCTGCGGATTCTGTCCGTGCGCGCAGTGAGGCCTGTCCCATTTCACCATCCGCGCGGACCGATAACGATCGTGAGGCATCGTACTTTAAGGTTTGCGCGAGCGCCACGCCTTTGCTTCAAACCTCGCTGCGCAGGGAGTCCGAGGAGCCATGCCGCGTCTCTACCGATCGCCCTGGCCAGCCGCGGCTTTGCATCTGGCCGGCAACGCGGCGTACTCTTTGCGACGGCAGCTCTCTGCCAATCAGGAGGGTGATTCAAAGCTTCACACACCTTTATATCAAGGACGCGCACGTATATGACGCAACGCTCAGCACTCTCCCTGTGGAGCGGAGGCCACGAGCACGCTTACTAGCGCGCGCTCCATTGGAGGTAATGATGCCCGTGGGCTACTTGCTCGCCGTTCGCTGCGAGAGAACGCTCTTCGCCATCTCGGCCTTGGCTTGGAGTACCTAGGACGCCGCAAGCATCGTCGCCGCGTTAAAGGCCGGCTGGCGGCAGTTGCGGGAGGTGGCGCCCCTCGCCAAGAAATTGCATGATGCGCCTCTATCGCTCGTTTTGGAGTACGCGCTGGGTCCGATGAACGTGGACGAGAAGCTTAGGGAAACGAACCAGAAGGGGTATTGTCTCTCGCGGCACCTTGCGGTCGCGCACGATTTCGAGGACGACTCGGAGGGACCGCTCGCGCATGCTCTGGCGTGCGCGATGCAGATCCAACGGAATGCTATGAAGGCGCTCTGGGAGGCGCTCAGTATTCATGCTCCAGCGGCCGGGTCCATTAGATGGCACGGCGTCGGGGAGAGCCGGATTCGCTTCGACGTTTGCAGCGCGGAGTTGCGGAGGCGCTTTGTGACAGCCTTGGACTCGCGCATGCATCGAGCATTCGAGGATGGCCATGTGCGGGGGTACAACGACATATCTTATGGGCGCTTTGCCCGGTGGCGCTCGCGCAACGCACCTCGTATCCAGTCCTTCGGGAAGCCCATCGCAGCAGCCCAAAACTCATCACTGACCATGCCCTCCATGCGTTTTGCGTGGCTTGGAAGTCGGTTGCTCGGGAAGAATTCCTTCGTCGACATGAGCAGATTAGCAGCATCTGTGCGGGATCTATGCGACATGGTCGGCAGCGGAATTGAACAGGTCGACGTGCGCGGCGTGGGGAAACATAGTCTCCCAAACGGTTTGGTCAGCAACGGTAGAGATCCTTGAGATTTGTGACTCGCAGGTGGTTTCGGCGGAGTGACAATGAATCCCTTCCCGTGGCACTTCGTGGAAGGGATTTTGTAATGAGCATCTTGGTAATATTTCGAAGGTGAAATTGCGACTGTCGGTTTCATCCGGGCTAGTTCGGCAAAGGGCACGGGCTGCAACGATGCGATCGGCGTCTTGAGTGCCTTCATCAACGTCACGAGGGCGGCGTTGGCTTGCGCGGGCACCACGGCGTTGCCGAAGGAGTGGCAAATCAGGCTGGCCCACTCGCGGCACTCGGCTCGGGGGAGGATCTTTGTGGTGCGCTGACGAAGATAGCGGCTGAGCTGAGCAACTCGATCGCGAGGCACGAATGGAACAGCTCCCTTCCTCACGCAGAGCATGAACCATCGTGCTCTCACGTGGGATGCGCCCACTTGGCTCGCAGTCGAGACTATGAAAGCGCACTTGTAGCCCATCTGTGTGAACCGGCCAACTAAATCTCTGTAGTTGTTGTCCTTTAGAATGAGCGGCGTATTCTCCAGGAAGACATAGAAGGTTTGAGCTCTCCGACCAGCCGGAACACGTGTTTCACGAGGTTGCTTCCTGCGTCACCGTAGAGTCCTTGCCTAATACCAACCGCGCTCAGCCCTAAGCACGGGAAGCCTCCAGCGATCATGTCGACACGCATCGGTCGCCCGCTCGCGTCTTTGGGCAAGTCCTTCTTCGTCAACGTTGACACGTCGGGGTAGATCGGCGCCTTGTCCAACCTGCCTCGCTTCATGTTGCTGCGCAAAATGGCGGCGCTCCCCCCGGCTATCTCGCAATAACCGATTGTTTTCACGCCTGCTTCTTTGAGCGCGATCGCCTCGCCGCCGATTCCGCTGAAGAGTTCTAAAGCGGTAATGTGGCGCGGCATCTTCTTATCGCGATTTGCTCTACTCGACGATATAATGTGTGAGACCATTGTCGTGCTTCTTTGCGCTGCGGGTGAACATGCGGTGCGTCTCAAAGGCTCCTCGGACATACTTCCGTTTCGGCCATCACCGGTTGAAGGATTACCCTCTCATTAAGTTGATGTTCGGTGGGTGTCTGGTTGGTGTCCGGTTGGTGTCCGGCTGGTGTCCGGTTGGTGTCTGGTGTCTGGTTGGTGTCCGGTTGGTGCCCGGTTGATGTTCGGGGAATGTCCGGTTGGTGTCCGGCTGGTGTCCGGGAGCAGCTGCTACCGGCTGCTCCCGGTTGCTCCCGGCTGCTCCCCGCGGCTGCTGGCTGGCCCCACCGATCCCAACTGCTCCCGGCTCCTGGTTCCCGGTTGTCCCCGTTTGCTCCTGGCGGCTCCCAGCATCTCCCAGCTTCCGGCGGCTCTCGTCAGCTCCCGGCTTCCGGCGCCTCTCGGCAATTCCAACGACTCCGACCTCCCATTTCCCGGCGGCGCCCGGCTGCTCCCGGCTCCTGGCGGCACCCACCGGCTCCCAATAGATCCCGGCTGCTCCCGGCTGCTCCGGGTTCCTCCTGGCGGCTCCCGGTTGCTCCCGGCTGCTCCGCCACCAACCTCGTCCACCCGCTGGGGCTCAGGAGTGATGCGGTGAGCGGCTCTCGACAAGGCTCCGGGGTCTGCGCCCGGCCCCCGGCGGTTCCTGCGGCGGCTCCCAGCCGCTCCCGGGCGCGCCCGGCTGCTCCCGGCGGCTCCCGGCTGCTCCCGCCACCCGGCCTCAAGCAGCTCGCGGCCCAAACAAGGGGCGCGGGGACCGGGCGCGGCTGCTCCCGGCTGCTGCCGGCGGCTGCCGCCGCCGCTTCGGCGATCAAGCGCTGGCTGTCGTTGCCTCGGCTCCGGCGTTCCGGCTCGCGCGCGCGCAGGCGCCCACAACCCCCTGCGACCCCAACGCGGCTAAGCGTTTCTTTGCCAATTATGCGAGCGCGGCTGCTTCTGGCTGCTGGCTGCTCTCGCCATCCGCCTCAGCTGCCCCTCCCCCTGCGACCCCAACGCGGCTGAGCGTGCTTCTGGTTTGTCAATTATGCGGGCACGGCTGCTTCCGGCTGCTGGCTGCTCCCGCCGCCCGCCTCAGCTGCCCACCGGCCCGGGCGGACAAGGGGCGCGGGGAGCTGCTCCCGGCTGCTCCCGCCCCCAGCTGCTCCCGGCTGCGCCTGGCTGCTCCCAACTCCCGGTGGCCCCCGGCAGCTGAATTTCCAAACTTCAACCGAAAATACATTCAATCCAAAGAAATTAAAGGAACAAATTCTGTGTGCACAATTCCCCTTGACTCCCGCCAGCTCCCCGCGGCTCCTGGCTCCCGGTTGCACCCGGTTGCGCCCGGTGGCTCCCGGCACCTTCCTCAGCCGTCCACCGGCTCGCGTTGAACTAGGGGCGCGGTGAACGGATTGCTCCCAGCTGCTCCCGCCACCCGCCTCAGCTGTCCACCGGCTTGCGCCGAAAAGTGCGGCGAGCGGGCTGCTCCCGGCTGCTCCCGCCACCCGCCTCTGCTGTCCACCGGCTCGCGCCGAGTCGGGGTGCGGTGAGCGGGCTGCTTCCACCCGCTTCAGCTGTCCACCGGCTCGCTCTGAGCAGGGGTGCGGCGAGCGGGCTGCTCCCGCCACCCGTCTCAGCTGTACGCCGGCTCGGGCTGAGTAAGGGTGCGGCGAGCGAACTGCTCCCGGCTGCTCCCGCCACCCGCCTCAGCTGTCCACCGGCTCACGCCGAGTAGGGGTGCGGAGAGCGAACTGCACCCGCCACCCGCCCTCAGGCAGCACACGGCCCGGGCGGACAAGGGGTGCATGCCAGGAGCGGGCTGCTCCCGGCTGCTCCCGCCACGCGCCCTCGGGCAGCATACAGCCAGGGCTGGAGAGGAATGCGGTGAGCGGGCGCGGCTGCACTCGGCTGCCGGCTGCCCCCGGCTGCCCCCGCCATGGCTTGCTTAACACACTTGCAAGCCTGCCAGCTGCCCAGCCCCGTCGCTTCTCTTCAAGAGCCCTACCCACGCGGCTGCAGCGCCAGCCGCCCGTGGCGTCTTATGCGCTCGGCCTTGGCCCTTCTGATGGATTGAAATCACGCGCAGGGTTTCCATGCAGAGGCTGGCGCAGGGGGTATCAAGGGCTGGCTGGCTAGAGCTCGGGCCGGAGACATCGAGGACGCGCTCCATATCTTCCACAAGTGCGAAGCTTGGCAGTCGTTGCGCACCGACATTGAGACCATGACAGCAGATCGTGACCTCCCGATGTGCACACTCACGAGTGGCATTTGGATCAGCCCCATCCAAATAAACCAACATTTGCAGCAGCTTCGCGATCTTGAACAAATCACGGAGGCGCCTATGCCACCGGACATCCGCTGTTGCACGAGTACGACCACTCGCAATGATGAATACCAGGACAACCACTTCCTTCTTGTTGCTTCGGATGGGGCCGCGCCTAACCAATGCATCCACCCCGCCTTGCGACGAACCGGTGGAGGCTTGTATTATGGGCGAAATCACCCTGCTAATCACAAAGAACCCATCCACAGTGTCTTGCAGGGTGCACAAATCGGTGAACTCCAGATGGCCCATCGGTGGGTATCATGGCACTGGGGTCGCCAACGCCTCATCGTGGACTCGGAGTATGTGTATGAAGGAATCCGCCGCCTCCTTGACGGGCTTCCTTATCATCCCCGAGCGCATCGACAGTGGTGGTCATCCATCGCCGCAGGCATTCAAGCCAAAGGGGCCGCGAACTTCGATATCATCAAGGTCAAAAGCCACCGGAAGTGGCATGAAGTCTGCAATCAAGGTGCCTGCGTTATCCGTTGTTGGGAAATTAACAATGAAGCCGACAAATTAGCGGTTAGTGCTGCCGAGCAGTTCGCTATACCGGAAGCCGACCGACTGCAGTATGCCAAGCACCAGAAAGACGCTCTCCGCTATCAATTACAGATGATTGCCATCATCCGTGCGCGGCGGGAGATCACATTCCGCAAAGGATACGATGCTTTAACCGCTCTCTCCGCGCTAGCAGAGAGCAGAGCTCGTGGTGAACGCACCCTTGAACCGAGAGAGATCTTGCGCCCCAATGTCGTCAGCCACGCCAGCGCTCCAGCGTATGACCATCAGGAGATCATGGAAGCGGGAGAGTACCTCTTCGATGACGACGTCAGTGACATCGATCCATGGCATGGTTGCGGGCTTGACGATAGCGGGGGTGAAGAGGAGTATGACACGCAGCAGCCACAACCGCAGAATCCACAGTGGGATCCAGCCCCGCAGCCCCCCACACTCTTTACACTAAAGCGCTCCCAGCCGTTACCACCCCAGGTTACACCGGCCAAGCGACACAAACCGAGCGAAGATCTTGAGCGAACCATTCCGGAGGACCCTGTTCCAGCTCCGCTCGACAAGGGCGACTGCTACGGACGACCCAAGGAAGAAATCTTCCCTGACTTCATGTGGACCGTGCCTGACCGAGTATGTTGCACCGAGGTGTACTTTCGGCCCCACATCCCAAAGCAGCTGTCAGCGGAGGAGTGGTCATACCAACAGGCGCTGTTCCTGGCGTTGATCTGGTACTTCCAACGTCTGAGATGGATTAACGATGCTGGGCCGCGCCGTGAGTTAGCCGCCATTTCGTGGGCAGAACTCGCTATCGACGTTCAGCTGAACACTCACCTGGTGCTAGATGCTCCTCATGCGGAGTCCGAAGCAGCCACATTGGAACGAAGAGGTAAGTACATGGCCGCTGCTGCCGAGCGCTGTGCGCATCTCTGAAATTCGACAATAGCCGGAGCGGGGATCAGCCGGACCAACCAGCACCGCGTGCACCACCTTAAGGATCTTGGATTCGGGTTGGTCACGGGTATTCCTCGCCGTCCTTTGCTACTGAAACACAATGACACTATGGAGGCACTCTATCGAACGGCCCTCATGGCCACCCCGATGCGCGAAAGCAAAAACGAGAAAAGCCTCAAGGTGACCCCGGAGCTGGGATTTACTTCTAAGCCGGTATGGACCATGCCATCCTTGGAAACATCGCTCTTTAACCAGGTAGGCCGACCCGTTCGGCGGTTACGAAAAAAGACTTCACCATGGTCGTGCTTAGCCGCGCTCTCGGTGCGAACCAAAAACACACGGAAGCGCATCACGGTCCCAATCCGAGTTGCAGTGCATGGAGGGCAATGGACTACCCGCGAAGAGCGGGAACTGAAGGGGCTACAAGGCCATGCTCGTCATTTGCAGGAAAAGCGACTCCTGCACAATCGGCACGCCAGCGAACGAGGTCAACGCGTTCTCGCTGAGGTCCTCGACGCCAAGGGCCAGATGAAAGATCGAATTACTTGTAGCAACTGTGGCCTCTCAGTTCTCAGAGGTCAGTTAGCAGTGTGGGCAGTTAAATCATGTACCATCAAGCGTGGCGCCGGTAGGCTATCGGATGCACATCTTATTGAACGCCGAAAAGTCATTATCGACAAGTGCAGCGCGGCGGGGCACGCCTTTGCTCCGCCGACCGCGGACCAGACACACTTGACGTGCGCCAAATGCAGTAAACAGCGAACCTTCCGCAGATGGATGGAGTTCCTCGGACCTAGCATGAACCCCTGCAAGGAATCTTAAATTGGTGCTCTTCGTTGTGGTTCTCATCAGCCTAGCTTGGCTAGGCATAATTCCTTGCAGGGCTTTCTATGATGAACTTCGTTGAACTTCTCAATATTAGCCCCGCATTAACCAGCGATCCTTCTGCGGATGGGTGGCGCTCCTCGGACCTAGCATGAGCCCATGCAAGGAAACCTTCTTGGTGATCTTTGTTGCGGTTCTCATCAGCCTAACATGGCTCAGGCATGATTCCTTGCAAGGCCTTATATGATGAACTTTGTTGAGATTCTCTTTATTAGAGCCTTTCTCTTAATCCATTGAAGGTGCGCAGCGATCCTTCCGCGGTTGGGTGGCGTTACCCGGACCTCGCATGAGCTCCTGCAAGAAATCCTTCTTGGTGATCTTTGTTGTGGTTCTCATCAGCCTAACATGGCTCAGGCATGATTCCTTGCCAGGCCTTCTATGATGAACTTTGTTGAGATTCTCAATATTAGAACCTTTTTTCTTAATCCACCGAAGGCGCGCACAGGTGGCCACCGGTCCCCTCGGGGATAGTTCAGCAGCGGCTAGAGCTCGGGCCAAGCAATTCCGCCAAAACGTTGATCGGCGCCTTCTGTCACCGACGGCGGCAATATGCAAGAGGAGCGGCAGCAGCCGGGCCGGCGGCAGCCAGGGAAGCAGCCAAGGCCTGCGACACCTCTGTTGGCGCATTCCTCGGGGACCGGGATTCGCGGGAAGCCGGGAGCCGCCGCGCGCCGGGAGTGGCCAGGAGCTGGGAATCGCCGGGAGCGGCCAAAAGTTCCAGGACCTGCTGGTAGCCGGGGGCGGCCGGGAGCAGCCAGCAGCAGCCTGGCGACACGCCTAATCGAGCGCGCTTCCCCAGGAATCGGGAGGCGCGGGAAACAGAGAGTCGCTGCGAGCAGGACGCGGAGTTGCCGAAGCCATGGGTGGCAATGCGACCGCGTTTGCGTTGTTCAGCCGTGTCGCTTCCCAGAATGACAACATCCGCGAACGACCCACATCGCCCCACCGATTGTTGAGCCCGAGCAAGCGGACTGCGCGAAACGTGTACGATCAACGACCAAGGGGCCTCCACGCAAGCCGCCGAAGAGCATGGACCCAGATGCAGAAGAATCATGCAATCCAAAAACATATTTCGGGTAAAACATCTGGCCTTTTGCGTCGACGGCTCGCTGAAGCCCCAAGATGTATGCACTCGGCGTTGCGCTCCACGGACCGTCTGAACATTACCCACGCCCCGGCGCCGAAGGCGAACCTCAATGCACGCGTGACCGCCTTGTAATCCTATCAAAATGCTTTGGCGCCATGCCGCCATGCTCACTTCTTGCATTGTGTTCCTGACGCTTTGGCCCTCCGGACGACGACGGACTCCTCGCTAGGGGATGTCTACGCTTGACTGCGGCCCTGTAAGAAATCTCGCCTCCTCCTCCTCCTGCACTAAGCCTTTGCCAAGTCGCGATCGGCTCCGTGCAACTGGATGCTTGACCTTCCAGCAAAACACAGAAAGGCACAGCCATCTCCGCTGGCAGGGCGCCACCCGAGTGGAGCTTGCAGGGGGAAGGGTTTGACAGAATTCTCCGAGGTGACGAACCCGATTATGGCCACGTGGCGGGCGCGCCGCAGATGGGTACCTCGTCCGTCGAACACACGCGGCGCCTGGCGACCTTCCAGGGTGCACGCCGGGGCTGATGTTCAAGCTTCCACCCACACGTCACGCCCCTTCGCCTCGAGGCCCTCCGGTATGGACATCGGCGTCTTTAACAGACGAGCCGTATAGCACGCGCCCCGTGGGAGTCGCTTGAAGAGCTTACACGTGTCCATGAACATCTCCTCACCGCAGTCGAGCGCCACGACAAGCGCGACCCGACCGAAGCCCTCCGCGCAGCGCTTCTTGAGGCGTCTGCCACGCACTCGCTCTTGCTATTGATCACCCGGACCTTTGCCATTTAGGATGGCACAGACGCCGTTCGAGGCGGGGCGACTCGGGTAGCACGCTTGGGCACGGGCATGGCTCTTGGCAGCTCGCCGGGCTTTCGCTTTCGGCTTCGTAGCCTCTTCCTGCGACTGCTCATCACGCGACGCGTCCTCCAGATGGCGTTTCTTGAGCAGCCGCACGTGCGTGTCGCGGCTGCCTGAGAAGCTCTCCTTGATCGCACTAACGCTGCTTTGGTCTTTCTCGTAGGGGTTCGTGTAGAGACCGCCAGGCTGGTACTGCGCGCGCTTCGTGTTCAATCGCCTGCGCCGCCGCCATGTCCTCGATACTATCGCGGTGAAGCCCGAGGTTGCGCGGTCCACGCGACGACAGAGTGATCTAGCGGTGCCGTTTAACACCTGGTTCGTCGCGAAGCACGCGGGCGCGTCAGCGAGGGGAGCGTCCTTACTTCAGCACTCTTGCGGCCCGTCGGCATGATGCGAACACAACTGCTGGTGCCAATCACCTTTGGCGGCACTCGCAGCCGCAACGACCTCCCAACTGGCCCGTCGAGATCCTGGAAGAGCTTCTTCGCCATCGCGTCGCTCCTCATAGCCTGCATCCGCGCGATTGGCACTCCGCTCGCCCGCATGCCTGGGCCTGCATCGTGGGCCTGCTCGAGAAGCGCGTCTTCTTTGACAATCCAGATATGGGCTATGACCGTGTTTTGCGCAGGTGTGCGAGCGATGCCAAATTTGCATCGGGCGCGACCCTAGTCGATGCTCTGTTCGGGTTTGGGCATTACATGGGCCAAGATGATATAAGGGCCGCATACCGCGAGGCCTTGGAAGGCGAGATCACGGATGTGAACATTGATGGCGCAAGCTCGCAGGCGGCCGCATGGTTGGACCTGCTGCTGCGCCAACGAACGACGGCCACAGCCTGGCGCGAGGCCGGCTGTGCCCTGGTGGACATCGAGGATTGCATGCTTGCCGCGGTTGAAGCGAGCATGAGCATCCTAAGGGCTAGCGAGAGCGCCATCGAGTAAGTTTTGAACTCGCCTTTGCCATGTCTCACGCCGCTGAGTTTTGTCATAGTTCATTGCTGTGGGCCAGGGACCTAACTCCATGCAGCGTCGCTCTGTCAAGGTGCAGGTACCGGAGCCTGGCGCCACTCGCACATGCGCGCGGTGAGATCTGGTAGCATAGCCACGTAGATGCATTGGAAGCCGCGCTTGGTGCATTCGAGCGTCGCCTGCGTGCTCCGTGCCTCGGCGCGCCAGGCGCAAGGTTCGCCATCGGCTCTGGCACGCGTGATCGCGATCGCCTCGCGCTCTCCAGGTTGGGAGGGTACAGGCTCGCCGTCCTGAGCCGCATTGGACGAGGAGATGGCCGCGCGTCTGCGTGTCCTACCATACGATAGCCAGGCCGAGGTTTCTGGCTGCCCGTGAGAACAAGGACGCGTAGGCGTTCAAAAGCTTTTTCTCGCGCGCGTTCATCGCTTATCGCTGACTATGGCGACTGCGAAGTAACTCGCCCCCAACCTGACCGCGCGCGCAGCATCCGCACGTCCATCAGCAGCGCTGGATCAGACGAGGCGAGACGCACTGTCGCGCTCCAGATTGTCCAAGCAGCAGCGTTGCCAAGCGATGCGTGAAGCCGAAGCGAGGGCGCTGCTCCAGTGTTGGAGGCACCATTGAACACGCCCTTCACCTCAAGCACATGCGACCTCGACTTGCTCTGGGGAGTGAATATGCAGTGCCAGCATACGACATTGAATCGCCAGGCATCGACAACATGTCATGCCACTTCGACATCATGTCCCCATGTAAAGCGTCGACCATGCAGACTTCCAAGGCGTTCCGCTGCACGCTCCCCGTGCTCCGAGACGACCAGCTGACCAATCTGCGTCGCTGGGCCGAACTTCATTGCGCCCAGTCGATCGTTTTCCGTGACGACCGTGGCAACGCCGTGTTCGTGGGCCTCAAGGCCAATCTTCGCATTTGCGCCAGCTTCTCGCGCACCATTCGTACTGCTCTGCGCCGCCTCTGCATCGATGTGCCGCTACGGGGGCGCTGGTGCTCCCTCATCACGCCCCGCGAGGCTCTGAGTATCTGCGCAGGCGATTTCGCTTCTCGCGGCGCAGCACTTCCAGCAGCGACAGCGATGTCCGCGTCGTTGCGCTCAATGTTTGAACACGCGCCCCTCAAGGCTTTTTAAAGACTAAACCTTTGACATCCATTTTCAGCTCAGAGTTGTCGTCGAGGTACAGACCATGTTCTCGACCGTACAGAAGGGAGACTTGCAATGTGTCGCTCATTGCGCACGGCTGGCGCTCCTGGAATTCGTCGAGGAGTTGTTCGAACGACAGGTGCCTGCGTTGTCGCAAAAACATCCGAACGCCTTCCGTGAAGGCTTCCATTATTGCTTTGTGCTCCTCGGTCCACCGCTCTGATCTCACGAGAACGACGTCGACTGCGCCTGGAAACTGTTCGAGAAACGCTGCAACCTCGCAGGCCATTTAACAAACACCCGCAGAAATCGGTATCGCTCCGTGCCGTCGTCTGAATTCGTCCGCATGCGCAACGTAGCACGCGCGACTGTAGGCGGCAGCGGCCATCGTCCCTGCACGCTGGATTACATAAATGAATGCACGCATGAGCGCTATGTTTGCACAGAAACAGCGGATACCGTAGCCGCCTCTTCATGCGCCGCGTAGCCATTCACAAGTCAAGACCACCCACCGCCGCTCATCCAGTCGGACTCCGCTGACAGCGCGCAGCAGCTACAGTGAGCTGGGGGTAAAGCGTTTAACTATGGGTCGACATGCAGAAATGTTTCGTGCGCGCGACAACCCAGGAAATGCACTGGGCCAGACAATGCACAGGCGCAGTCGATGTGTCATCTTCAGAGAACATATGCGCTCTGCGCCGCGCGAAGCGCTGGACCCTGGCCGGGGAGTGTCTTGCTGGGCCAAGCACTGCGCAAACCCAGCGCCTGACCGACACACAGTCGGCGCTGCGGAGATTTCCCCAGCGCAGGGCTCAGGGCGTCGTTTCCCCCTATTGGTCTTGAATGCAAATTTCTCCGAGGTGCCAAAATACCACACGCTGTCTGTGAAAATACCACACGCGAAAAGTCAACTGTTCAGGGAATGCGCAAAAAATGCCCAGCTTGGCGCCAGGGCTTGGTGAAAATCCGACACGGTGGCCACCTGTCTCGAGGAAAAGCCAACGACTCTAGGATTGGGCGGAACTTGTCCGGAGTGGCGCCACGGCTAAATCAAAATCTCATACGGGCGGGCCGCCAGCCTTCGGGAAAACAATTCTAGGCGCGGGTGGAAATGTCTGGATAGGCGCTGGGGCTTGGTGAAAATTCCACACGGGTACGCCGCCATCGCTCGGGAGAAATCAACAACTCTGTTCGCCAGCCCTCGGGAAAAACTCAGCAACTCTAAGCGCGGGTGGAAAATGTTCGCATAGGCGTCGGGGCTTGGTGAAAAGTCCACACGGGCACGCCGCCAGCACTCGGGAAAAATCAACAACTCTGCTCGCGGGCGCAAAGTGGCGGCGCTTCTTACGCCCACGGCACTGGACACGCAGCAGTTTCGCCCCGCGGAGAATCTCGGGGCAGGCTGCGGTCGTGCAGCGCCTGGCCCAGCATGGCCTCTCCCTCGCCAGGGTCCAGCGCTTCGCGCGGCGCAGAGCGCCTATGCTCTCTGAAGACTGCACATGGGCTGCGCCTGTCCATTGCCTGTTCCAAAACATTTCCTGGCTACTTGGCGGCAGCCTCTGACATTTTCTGTTGCATCTCCGCCCATGCCTGCCGGCTTGCGCTGCCACTGGTGCGGTCTACCGTTGGTTTGCGCGACTGCTTGTGTGACTGATTGTGCGACTGCTTGCGCGATTGATTCGACTGCGCACGCTTGCTTGAGCTGCGTGGCTCCGCGGGCTTTGGCGCGGCCTTCGGTGGAGACGTGGCGCGTGGGCGATGCGAATGTTTACGGCAACCAGCCGCGTACTCTGTCCGTTTGCCTGAGGCTTTTGGAGACGTCGACCGCTCATGATTCCTCACACTTGACGCGCGTGCAGCCATCTCGCGCCGCTGGGCCGCACGCGAGCTTGGTTTCCTTCTCCCTGTCGCACGTGCAAAAGCGAGGGGGTGCTGCGTCGCCATGTGCGCCCGCAGACCAGCAGCGTGGTAAGACTTTCCGCATGCAGCGCACTTTTTCGTTCCAAAAGTGCGCTTGCGTCGATTCGGATTCTTCTTGCAAGCATGACGCTCGTGTTCTGCAACTCCACGGGCTGTTAGCATCTTGCCGCAGTAAAGGCACGGCGTGTCCTTGGGGCTGGTCCGCATTGCTGTTTTACTGAGCAGCGAGACAACGATTGCGGAATGCGCCAGACCAGACCACAGCCGAATTTCGAAGCGAGCAGCGCGTGTTGCATGGCCCCCGCCCACTTCAACACTTCGAAGCTGAAGGAACTGGCTGCGCCGCCGCGGTGGGAATTCCCCAGAACGATGACCTTCACGTTCGGGCCCTCGTCTACGTCTTCTTTGCTGCACGGGGTCGTGTCTCCTGCGCGCGCCGACCTTCTGTGCGACGTGACCGCCCTGGTGCGGTCGCGCGTGGCAAGCCACACGACCTCGGCGAGCGCTTCGGACGCGCGCTCGCCAGGGGAGTCGACAAACACCGCGCTCGCAGCAAAGTTCTCCGCGCAGTAGCGCCACAGCTTCGTCACGTCGTCAGCCGCCATGTGTGGCAGAATGGCGCGAAACGACTTGGAAGTGGCCGCGCCCTTGACGGCAGCCATGGACGACCACAGCGACGCCTTTACTGTGTTGGGGATGCGCTTCCGGCACCAGCGCTTCCTCCGTGGAGTTTCTTCTGCAGCTTGCGCGCGAGCGCGGCGCTGCCTGCACCCCGCCCCCTCTGCCTCGCTTGGCTGAGAGTTGCCGGCTGGTAAGCCTCGGGTGGCGGCCCGTCCTTGTGCCAGAGCTTTTGCGCGATGAGAGGCGCGTATGGTGCGGTGAATTTGCGTACGAACTCCGCTTCATCGTCGACGTGCTGGCGTAAGGCGCCTCCAAAGCCTGCTCTGAAACAACGGCTCCTGGTGCCCACCTCCAGCGTTCCGCCATTGACGCGTAGAGAAGGGTCGAGCTTGTTCTGACCGCAGTAGACTTTGCCTTTGCGTGGTTGGCGCGTCACGTGGTCGACGGGGGGAGCCGCGGCGTGTTGCGGCGCTGTCTTGGGCTCACGCACCCGCCCAGATTTTGACCGCTGTGTGGCGGCGCCGCTCCCAGCGCTCTCTGACGAAGACATCGCGCCCACGTGCGTCCGCGCAGAGTCGGTCAGCTTCCGATGGAGTTCGTCTCGCGCGATCTCCTCTGGGCTCTGCTGCGCACCGCTGTGCTCTCCCGCATGGCTTGCCGAGCGACTGTGCTTATGCGACTGAGGCACGCGGGGCGCTTGGTGCGCGGCCGCGAGCGGTCTATGCATCCGAGGTGAAGACGGGCTGTACATGGGGCGTTGCGAATGCCCCCCACGCTGGCACGTGCGAGTATCGGGAGTGCTCGCATGGGGCGCACTTGTTGTCATCCTGGCCGACGTCAGCCGAGTCGAAGCACCAGGCGGCTCCCATGCCGAGCGCGCAACACCCTTGGCGTGCACGTCGGACCAGTTCGCGCTCATCCAGTTTTACTATCAAGTGAGGGCGCTGCGCTAGTGAGCGGCCTGCGCCATCATCGTGGGCGCGCTTCTTAGCAGCGTCAGATACGCCTCCTGCGCCCGCGTGTCGAAATCAGCCGGGAGGCTTTCTAGGACGACGCCGGGTCCAGCAGCAGCGCCCGTGCAGGGGCCAGCAGGCGGCGGTGCCATCTTGGGCACTGTAATTTGGGGCGGCTCGCGTGCACTTTCGGCAGCAGTCGCCGTGGATACTGCGGCGCGATATTCGTCGGCCGACAACGGCTGCAGCCAGCAAGCCCCCAACGGGCCGAGAGGCGTGCGCCACCAGGCGGTGAGAGTGCGCAGTAGGCTTTGCATCTGGCGCGTCGTCCTGCTTTCCGCCCTGGCGAAGTACAGCGTGGCACGGTTGTTGTCGTCGCGCACCCAAGTGTATTCGATGCACGCAGATGCCCCCCATTGACTCAGTCGAGTTTCGACCTCGCCCTTCGCCTGCCCTAGATGCGCAGCGAAATGGTTGTAGGTCGCCTCCGTCATCGACGCCTCTTTTCACCGACCCTTGAACATCTTGGTCGTGCCATGAATCGCCCTATCTGCTCGCAGCCTCCCGCGACGACTTCATTTGGTGGCAGGCACGGTGCACGGGGAGATGGCACAAAGCGCAGCGGAAGTTATATCTCATGGCAACGCGTTTTGGAAGGTGCGGCGCAACCCTCTTACGAATGTTGACTTCGCTCCCGTACGACTCAAGCTTGTCGCGCTCGCTACCCAAACAGCTGCCCGACTGGCTTGTCGATTTCCAAGTCGAGGAAGGCTCGCTTCTATAACTTCGCCACCTCACTCCGCTATGTATGTAGCTACCACTAATACACGCGAGCAACACACCTGGCATGATGAACGTATACTACATCGCAACCTACGTCGCAACTTACATCGCAACCTACATCGCAACTTACATCGCAACTTACATCGCAACTACATCGCAACCACATCGCAACCTACATCGCAACTTACATCGCAACTACATCGCAGCTACATCGCAACCTACATCGCAAGCACCTCATCAACCGAAGCCAGCTGGATAAACCAAGCCCACCCGACATCTCTCTTGCCATCTTGCGCCTAGTGGCCGAGACTGCGTAACAGAAATGCGCACTGGGATCATATATCTATGTGCGTGACGGCGCGGATGGCAAATTTCCAGCAACGCTCGGATTCCTGGTTCTGTGTGCGCGCGGAATTACACTCTACTACGGCCTCTCAGATGGGCGCCGGTCCCTCGCGAACTGGCGCACCGCTCCGGGTTCGAGGATCTGTGCGATTTACCGCAAGCCGTCGCGGGTTGGTCAACAGCTTCAAAGGCGTTTCCGCTTCGTCCAAGCAGGGACATAGTTCGGATCCGTCTGGGAATCAAATTTCCCCCAGACGTTGTTCGCGATCCGTAGAGACTCGGCGCTGCGCTTCAAGCTTTTCCCCAGTTCCGTATCGGCCGCGCGTTCTTGAGTCTGTGCCACACTCTTAGCGACGTTTGCGCCCTGACCACAATTGGTGCACACGAGGCAAGCGCTGCGGTAGGCCACTTTGCCGTTGCAGCGATCGACGATCTCCTCTCCGTTGACGACTGTGCGCTTTGTCACACTGGTGCAGAAGATCTGCTTGCCAGCGCGTGCGTGTTCGGGGCTGCAGAAGTGTTGTCCCAGCGGTGTACCAGCTGGCAGTTCGGAGTTGGTCTCGTGGCAACGGCGCGGGGCGTCTGCATCCCACAGCTTCTGGAACTCCTCGAGCTCGCTAGGGGGCACCTGGCATTCCTTCGAGTACAATGAGTTTTGTGCATCTGCAACTGTTCGGTAGGGGCCGCGCTCCTCTCTCTTGGCGATGTTGGCGTATTGGCGATAGAAGTCCAGGCATGTTGCTTTCTGAGACTGCGTGCCAAAGAGCTCGCGGAACTTTCGTGCGAAAGGGATGAGACCTGCATCTTCCCTCAGCTCGAACTCAAGCCATTCCAGCTTGTCGCTGGTTTTTGTCTTTTGTTGGTCTGTTATGTAACATGTGGCTGGCCGATGCTGCGGATGCGCATAGGACCGAGTTTCCACTAAGCTGCCACCAGTGAGTAAGAAGCAGTCCTCACAGCGCGCTTCACCACAGCTGCAGACCTTGCGAAGCGCCCGGCCACACATTTTGCACCCTGTCTGCTCGTTGGCCGGGGCAGATGAGGCATCTGTCAGCGCCGCGGTCACTGGATTCCCATCCTGCTGCTGCGAAGGTAATGCCAGATGGTCACCCGTTTCAGGCTGGGCAGAGTTGGCTGCCGCTTCCGTCTGCACCATAGGGTCGAACCAAACGTGCACATGCATACATTTTTTGCATCGCACGATGCCGCAGGCACATTGCTGAGTCTGTACGTCTGCACGACAGGCGACACAATGCTTGCCGCCGCAGCCGCACGGACCCCTGTGACACACGTCACAATCCTCGTTGCTCGGCGTCCATACATGAGAATTGCTGACCTCATGGTATGCTTCCATCAAGGACTGCTGCTGATCTTGCTGCGATGTGATGTTTGCGGCGCATGGCTTACAACGGATGCATGCGCAGGTCGGGCACCGTGTGAAGCCCATCGTGTATGCGTCAGACTCCACTCTTCCGCATGCCCCGCAAGGCCCGAGCGCCCTGGCCGAGCCCATATTCTCTGTAAAGAACTGGCGCCTGCAGTCGGCAAGGCCGATCGGTTCTCCCGAGCGCACGGCGTCGAACAGGGCGGGCATGTGTTCCAGCTCATTACGCTGAATCAAAGACCTTGCTTCAGGCATGATCGCGAGCAGCTCTGCGTCATCATTTTCACGGACCGCCGCCACCACTTCTTCCTTCGTTGCTTGGGCATCGCCCCAGCAGAAGCGACGCTGCGAAACCCGAGTGAAGGGGCGCACAGACTCCACCACTGCGACCTCTGGAAGCTTGCGCAAATCCAAGCAAGTGACCTTCTTCATCTCGTTCTTCCAGGTGCGGTAAGCATTGTCGCCACGCTGTCCTTTCTTGTCGGTGACAACGAAATATAAGGTGTCTCCAAAACCCGAGACTGTGGAGGCATTCAGGATGCCGTCGTCGATAATACGATTCCTGCCGAATCGCTGAAGGCCAGCGAGCAAGGCCGCCTGCTGAGCGGCAGGGCACTTAAGGCGGATCTCGAAGGTCCGAGGGCCTTCGAACCCCTCTGCGATTCTGCACTGCATTGCACCTAGCGATGAGCTACGCAAGCTTTCCTACTTGACCCGAAATTGCGCATGTGCTGGTAAGCGCGCGCATGTTGGCAAACGTATGGCCATGTCGGTCCGAGATTGGTAAGAGAGACTCATATTATTTCTTCCCACCTAAGCGTTTTGCTGGTTCTTGCGCAGTAGTGCTTTGAGGACACTACTTTTTCCCTACTCCTCCTCGAGTGAGGAGTGTAGAAATAGTAGCGTGGGCTTGCCCCTGCAGAATGACCTTGAAACCAAACTTGGACGACGGCGCGTAGAACCACGATGTGTTGAGCAGATGAGGACACTACTTTTTCCTTACTCCTCCTCGAGTGAGGAGTGTAGAAATAGTAGCGCGGGCTTGCCCCTGCAGAGTGACCTTGAAACCAAACTTGGAAGACGGCGTGTAGAACCACGATGTGTTGAGCAGATGAGGACACTACTTTTTCCTTACTCCTCCTCGAGTGAGGAGTGTAGAAATAGTAGCGTGGGCTTGCCCCTGCAGAGTGACCTTGGAACCCAACTTAGAAGACTGCGTGTAGAACCACGATGTGTTGAGCAGATGAGGACGCTACTTTTTCTGTACTCCTCCTCGAGTGAGGAGTATAGAAATAGTAGCGCGGGCTTGCCCCTGCAGAATGACCTTGAAACCAAACTTGGAAAGAACCGGGCGCCAACAGGGCATCAACCGGGCACCAACCGGGCACCAACCGGACACCAACCGGGCACCAACCGGGCACCAACTGGGCGCCAACTGGGCACCAACTGGGCACCAATTGGGTAGCAACCAGACCGCCGCTGCAGACAGAGAGCAGTTGCAGACGAGGGTTTTCGGCTGAAACTTCGCGTTCAGCGTTCAAGTGGAGGCTCCTCGGCTGAAACTTCGCGTTCAGCGTTCGAGTGGGGGCTCTTCGGCTGAAGCTTCGCGTTCAGCGTTCAAGCGGGGGTTCGCAGCTGAAACTTCGCGTTCAGCGTCGAAGCGGGGGTTCGCAGCTGAAACTTCGCGTTCAGCGTTCAAGCGGAGGTTCGCAACTGAAACTTCGCGCATGCAGTTTTTTTCATGTCGGCTCTGCAACCCGCTTCACGCTCTGAGTCTACTTCGGCGCTAGAGCCGTAGTCTGCAACACCCGACCATTCTCAAATCGAAATGCCTTCTGCAGAATGTCGCGCACGCTGTTCACGCTCCTCCCGAAGCTTTTGAGCCGGCCGCAATGGGCGCAGTGGCTTCTCTCCATCACGGGTTCACCACGCAATGCATCACTGTACGTCTTCCAAATCGTTTCTTTGTCCAAGCAATCCTCGTTGAGGCAGCCATCGTAGGGTGTGCTCATGTCGCCTCCGAGCGCTTGCCTGATGAGCGCTTGAGCTGGAGAATCGAGCTTCTTCAAATCGGTTTCCTCGCTGGGGTCCAGAGCTTGAAGAGCAGTGGCACATCTCCTGATAAATTCGCTCTTCCGCCCATGCTCGCCTGGCCCAGGCACGGAGCCGTCCTTGACCAGCTTCATCGCCACGCGCACCACGTGCTGCATTCCAGGACTCTTGTATTCCTCCCGGACTTTGCTCTGCAGCAAGAGCTGGCGCCTTGACTCGCGGTGGCAGCGATGGAAAGCAAGTCGCTCTGGACGCTCACCCGCCTCGGCCACGATTACGACAGCCTCGCTTTTGGCTCGATACTCCCAGACACTTGCTGGATCAAGAATGTTGGGGGCTGCTAAAGTCTGCGGCTGTTCTGACCCATCGGTCAGCATGAGCCGCAGCGCCTGCAAAACCACTTCCTCCTCGCTGGAGGATTCTTCCGCCAGCGACCCGGCCATTGGCTTCGCATTGCTCTCCAAAATCTTGGCTTGCTCAGCAAGGGTTCGATACTCCTCAGTAACGTGAGGGCGGTGAATTGGGGGGCGGTAGTCCTGTTCAGACTCGTCTTGCTTGCAAGGTCGCTTCCTCTTCTGGCCAGCAGGGCGCAGAGAGTCCACTGTCTGCCACGCCGAAATTTGGTCACGGTCGACCTCGTCCAAAGGGCGCAGGCTTTCCTGCACAGCGCAACGCTGCTCGTTTGTAAACGGAGCAGGAAGGCATTTGTAAAGGACCTCGGCGGCAAGTTTGACATTGCCCAAGTGAAGAGGGTTCGCAACGCGCAAGAACGCCAAAAGGCCGTGCTGGTCAACGGCCAGTTGCACCCAGGTCACCGCACAATTCTTGCGCTTCATGGCCTGCTGCATCTCCTTGATGGCCTCGGTGCTCCATTCCTTTGAGAAGCGAGCAATGTCGTCAAATGCAGGGCGCGGTTGAAGAATATCTGCAATGAGTGTGTCCATTTCAGCATCGTCCGCAAGGCTAACAATAGGCTGCTCACGGAGGGACTGTATCAGTGCAGGAATCTAGCAAAGCTGGTGGTGGGCAGGAAAAGGCTTGAGCTTGCTTTATAGGAACAGCTTGGGCCAGAAGCTATATAGGAGCAGCCGCCGGAATATAATGATATTCCGGATATAATGATTTTTCGGCGCCCTCGCGTACTAGGGTAAATAGCAATAGGGGTTCGCAGAGGTTCGCAATTTGCAAAATTGGTAGTGGGCAGGAAAGGGCTTGAGCTTGCTTTACAGGAACAGCTTGGGCCAGAAGCTATATAGGAGCAGCCGCCGGAATATAATGATATTCCGGATATAATGATTTTTCGGCGCCCTCGCGTACTAGGGTAAATAGCAATACGTGTTCGCAGAGGTTCGCAGTTTGCAAAAAAAAACGCAGAAGTTCGCGTGGATCGAATGGGACGCAACAGTTCGCTGAAACGTGCGCGACTTCAATTTTAGCACCACTCCATCTAAATTTGGTGCGGTACTGGCGCCAGGAATTATCAAGCTTCGACGATTTACTGTACGTCGCGCGGGCTGTCCTCAGCGCACTGCAGCCCTCGGTAATGCATCGCAGCACCACTCATACTCATACCTCAACGCAGCTGCTGAGAGCGGACGTCCGCAAGCATCATACGCGCGCACTCAAGATCTGCAGCCAGCTTCTTATACTGCAGCACGCCAGTCGCCGCTTCGACGAAGGCACTCTGATCAGCAAGTTCCTGACGAAGAACTGCTTGTGGATCTTCCTGGTCGCTGTCCTCGTCCATGCTTTTCGTCAAGACCCAGCCAAAAACTTCTATTGCCCGTCTCAGCGATCATGCGTTCCTCAAGTTGCTCTTCAAACCCTTCCTCTTGGATGATGTTTTCCATGACGCGCATGCACTCACGGTGCGCGCGCAGCAGCCTTCGCTTCTTGGCCTAACGTGTGCAACCGCAATTCCAACCATAACACGCTGAGCGATCTCCAGCTGCGTGGCTGCAATTTTTGGAGCAACACCATTTATCCTTCCAGAAGATGTTCGTGTCACGGTATGGCTTCTCTTGTTGGCAATGACTACACTGGCGCAGGTTAGTTGCGGCCATGCTCACGATGGAATCACCGTGCCAGCTATCTGTGCCTTTTCGCGCGAAAGCAACTGGAGCCAGAGCTGCGAAATGTATGATGGAGCAATGCAACAGAAATGGATAGGTGCGTCAACTTAGGCAATTACGCTTGCGGCCGTCGCTGCCGGAAGTGCGCTGTCGGACTGCGGCTTGGGTGCGCGCGCAATCTAAGATTTATTGCAACGACTTTTTTCGTTTGAGCCTTACGCTGCCACGACGATTTGCTGTAGGTGTAGGTCGCGGGAACTGCGAACTGCGAACTGTCGCGCAGTCCACATCCTCCACTTTAACCCACGATGGCAGCTACTCAACTTACCCTGCGCCGTTTGCCATCGCGCATGCGATCGTAGAAAGTCTCAACACGGCGTCGAATTTCCACGTGGTCGCCATTTGGGTAATGCTTACTTGCGAAGTGCTGAAGCTCATCAGCTGTTGGCCGCGCTTTGTGCTCCGAGAATGCTTCGTGCATGAGCGGGCCGAGGTTGGGAGCAGGTGCATGGAGAGCGCAGAAACGCTCACCAGCGATAGCATTCATACTGCATCTCCTTTCAGGTTCGAATTCCAATACGCTTGCGCATTGAACGCCTGGCCCAGCATGAGCAGCGCAGCAGGGTTTCCGCTCCGGGCACGCGTGCGGTCCACCTCCGGGAACCATGGAGGGATGTTAACGGAACCCCCGAAGTTATCCCAGCGGCTGGGCTGGCTGGGCCCCCAGGTCGCCCTCCGCACTCGTGGCGCCACCTGTGTGCGTACCCCGTCCAATTCTCCCCTATCCTCACCATCCCTTGCCGTTATGGCTCAAGGTACTGTACTGTCACTGGCGAGAGGTAAAACATCTCCTCTTGCCTAACCTCGTACTCTACCTACGGAACCCTTGGGGACGGTTAGGCTACTCGCTTATCAATCCCTATTCTCAGGTTATCAGCGTTCTACTTCGCTCTGTTGTGATGGCGCACTTGCCCGAGGGCCCGCCGCGCACGCTTCCTGACCACGCGTCGGGGGGCGCTGCGCGCGAAGGACCCAGAGGAAGTTCGCGCCACCACCCCATCCCGAGGGCAGAGGACAATATGATACCCGATTCCCCCATCCCCCTTCAGGGCTCGTCCCCAGGCGACGGCCTTGAGAGCGAGTCGGCGCGCGTGATCGACGCAGCCACTCCCAGTTTTGACCCTGCTCCTCTCACCTCAGCCCCTGCTATTCCACAGGCTTCCGCCGACCCTGCTTCTTTCGCCAGGGGCAACCCTCGAGTTTTCGGGGGTGGACCTAACGTTGAAGGAAGGGGCGACCCTATGCATGAGGCCTGGGGCAACCCAGGGCAAGAGGCCTGGGGCAAACCAAGGCATGCCAGGGGCAGCCCTACGCGTGGCGCCGCCGACCCTGTCGCGTCGCAGCATCGCGCCGCCCCCACGAGTGACCATTCTTCACATCGCTTCGCCAGCCCATACGATATGAATCGAAGCGCTACCGCGAAACCCCGCCGATGGGACCACCGCGGACCACAGAGTCCAGCATCAATGCCCGCATCCGAGCACGTGAAGTCATTCGAGAGCATGTCCAGCCGAAGTATCGCATGGCGTCCAGGGATACTCCCAACCCAGACGCGCCTTGGGGCCTCGACCCAGTTCGCAAAACTGAGAGTTCTTGCACATGGCGACCGTTTCCAGAGGGAGCGCAGTCTCCAGAGGAGATCCCGCTCGAAGGAGATGCTGGCGTGCTCGAACATGTTGGTCCTGTGATCGGTTTGAATACCTTCGCGAGATTCTTATCGTTCGCTGAGGGTCGCTCGGTGCGAACCATGCTTTCACAAGATGGTTGGCCTCCTTTAGTCCAAGAGGACCTTGGCCTTACTACGCTGCACGCCTTCGGCAGTGACGGCGGTGCTTTTCCGTGGGCCAGCGTCTATAGCGACTGCACAATCGTCATGGGGGGAGCTGGTAAGACTTCCGCTGTGCCTTGGCCGTCAATGGACCAACTTCACAGTTGGAATAATCGTACCCACATGGCCTCTCAGAGCAAATCCGCATGTGTCCCTTTGTTTTGCCCGACCTTGACCCAGATTCATTGGCAGGCGGGCTGGACTTTGGAACGCGTCTCCACCTGCTTGAGAGACGACATTCTCTTGTGGGCGCTGACGTACCGCGACTACAAACAGATTTTCCGCACCCACAGCACCCCGGTTGGAATGAATTGCCCCATTCTGCCCGAATTTAGCGTGGTTGTGCAGCGTGAACACCTTGACGATGCTCTCCTCCAGGAGGATGAAAGAAGAGAACAGGAGACTTCCCGCCGCTCCTGGCTGCATGGCCGCAGCCTGGGGCAACAGAGGTCTCCTGTGCGCCTCGTTTGCCTTCCGTCGGCTGCCTGCCGTGCCACAGCTGGCGGCGCCGCCAACACGCCGCGACGCCACCACGGACGCCGAGCTGAAGTCTGTGCAACCTCCATTCGCGACTCTCCGAAATGCAAGTGCAGGCACCTTGACCCAAAATGGCTCCAGATATTTGCTGCAGCGATGCCACTTCCGCATTTCCCTCAAGATCTCACACACTGAACATTACCCCCCATACACTCACACTCCACACCGATTCAACAGAAAGGCCCCCCCTGAAGCTCTGAAAATGGGGTTTTGGCAACTCGATGGCTCAAACTTGAATGTTCGGATCTCCGCTGTCATACTTCAGACGAACGCTCAATGCCAACCATGCTGACGCTCCTCACAACTTGTAGTTCTTACACAGGGTCCTTTCGCCCCACGATTTGCGACTCTTTCTGCGCTCTCCTGTTAGCCATGTGCAAAATATGATACTCCGTGCTACAAGTTTGGTCAAATGATCATCATGACATCATGAAAAAGCCGGACCGCACACGTGCCCGGTGCGAGGGTTTCACCTTCCAGCACGGCCTGCCCGGCTTTACTTCGAATTGACAGAGATCTGCGTCGGAGGCCACACGGATCTCCTTCATGTTCCTCTCTTTCTCCGCTCGTTCGGTACGTCTCCGCTCTGCTGCCCTGTGCTTCCCGAAACTTTCCGCGAAAAGCGCCAACTCAAACTCGATGTCTTCTGGCGCGGGCAAGACATGGAACGGAATGATTATAGGCGAAGGTGGCGGCTCCAAACATTCTCTTGGTAGGATTCGGTGTTCGCCGTCATGCTCGACCATATTGCACACGAGAGCTGCTAAATGTCGGCGAACTGAACGTTGCGAGGCAGCTCCCGAACGACGCGTTCCAAGCTGGCCCTTGGCAACGCTTGTTCCAATGAGCTCGCGACGCGCACACCATCTTTGTTCTGCTGCTTCGTACCAAGCAGCATGATTCTGCGCGCTTGCCTTCAGCTTGGCTCGGCGCTGCGGACCGGCTACAGGTTGCATTGAATGCCACGTGCCGACAGAAGGCTTCTGCCACCAAGCTGTGGACCGATGCTCTTCCAACAAATCGCGACCGCTCCGAAGAAATTGGCGAGAGTGGCTCGCACGTAGCGGTGGTGCTCGCAGACGCCCCAGAACTCAGCGCGCGCTTCTCATATAAATCGCCAAGGGACGGGCAAGCATTCGCAGCCAGTGTCGTTTCCAACTGACCTTCGGCAGCTGGCGAGGCGGCCGTATTGTGGAAATACCGAGCGAGCGAAGTGGATGCACCGCTCGGAAGAACAATCGGCTCGGTCCTCGACTTTTTCTTTGCAGGCGCATCCTCGGCAGGGTTTTCCAGGAAGTTCAGCAAGCGGTCGCGCGGTACTTTCTCAACGATCAGTGCTGCCTTGTCGGCCATTTTCATACCAGGTTGACGCTCCACTTTGCATTCCTTAAGGATAGCGTTCATACGCGCCACCTTGAAGGCTTTCTGCACACGCGCCATTAGCTGCAAGTCTCCAGGCGCCGCCAGCGCTGACGCGGCGGCAGCATTCGGTTGTCGCAGCGCATCCAACCGCTGTGATATATCATCCAGGTGTGCATGCAAGCCTTCCTCGACGCTCGTCAATTGAAGGCGTGTTTGATTGCCGTCCTCTTCCACAGCTTGCTCCCATGACGCCTGCAGCGCAAGCTGCTCCTGTGGTACCGTTGCTTTAGGCTTGCTCGAGAATTTCACCTGGTAGCCACTGCCGTCACTGTAGCGGTCAAGCTCGAACGCCAGAACTGCGTCATCATTAGCGAACTCGCGCAACAGCCCTGCTTCGGTGTAGTCGCAAGCGCGAAAAGCGGCGGTGCGCACGAGCTTGCCAGCGGCATTCCTCGCGTACTTCTGCAAGGCGCGGCGCTGGCGATGCTGCTCGGCATTCAACACCATTGGCCAAATCGGATCCTAGGAATGCCACCAAGCAAACTATGGATGCTGAGTGGCTACTCACAATGTAGTTTCGCGTCGCAACCTGACATCGCAACCTTACATCGCAACCTGACATCGCGGGGCCCCCGGGCCCCCGGATCCTCGTTTTCAGTTTCCTTTAACTTTCCTTTAGCTTTCCCTTAGCTTTCCCTTTGCTTTCCTTTAGCTTTCCTTTAGCTTTCCTTTAACTTTCTTTTAACTTTCCTTGAGCTTTCCTTTAGCTTTCCTTCAGCTTTCCTTTAGCTTTCCTTCAGCATTCCTTTAGCTTTCCTTTAGCTTTCCTTTAGCTTTCCTTTAGCTTTCCTTTAGCTTCCCTTTAGCTTCTCTTTCGCTTTCCTTCAGCTGTCCTTTAGCTTTCCTTTAGCTTCCTTCAGCTTTCCTTCAGCGAACCTTCAGCTTTCCTTTAGCTTTCCCGTAGGTTTCCTACCCAAGATGCCGTAACATGTCCCAGCTGCTTTTGAAGCAACAAAGCAAGCCAAAGCAAAGCAAAGCAAAGCAAAGCAAAGCAAAGCAAAGCAAAGCAAAAGAAAGAAAGACTAAAGAGAAAGAAATCCACCTAATTGGGGTCGCGCCGGGATAATTTCGCAATTTTCGAATTTGTTCGTCCGATTTCCGCTCCCGCTTCGCCCCCGTATAATTCCCGGTCGGAGGGGCGAGGCAGCGAGTGAGGCAGCGAATGAGGCAGCGAACGGGGCAGCGAATGAAGCAGCGAATGGGGCAGCGCAATTTCCGCTCCCGTTTCGCCCCCGTTTCGCTCCCGTTTCGGCCCGCTTCGCTCCCGCTTCGCTTTCGCTTCGCTCCCGCTTCGCTTTTTTGAGTCGTGATTTTTCGTGATTTTCTATTTTTTTGCCAAATTTCCGCTCCCGTTTCGCCCCCGCTTCGCTCCCGTTTCGCCTCGCTTCGCTCCTGCTTCGCTCCCGTTTCGCCCCCGTTTCGCTCCCGTTTCGCTTCGCTTCGCTCCTGCTTCGCTCCCGCTTCGCTTTCGTCTCGCTCCCGGTTCGCCCCTTGCCTTTCCACCAGCCCTTTCGTGATTTCGGTTCATCAAATTGCGTGTGTTTCGCGGCCGTTTTCCTGTTCCCGGGGCCGGAGTTGTGTTTTGGAATGTTGTGGTATGTTTTTGGCTTGTTTTGGGGTGCTTTGGGGTGTTTTTCCTGTTCGGTGGTGTTTTGGGAATGTTTTGGGCGGTGTTTTGGGGATGTTTTTGCAGCTTGTTTGCGCTTTGGGGGGGGGGGCTTCGCTCCCGCTTCGCCTTCGTTTCGCTCCCGGTTCTCCCTTTGAAACGTGATTTTTGCGCGATTTTCGAATTTGTTCGTCCAATTTCCGTTCCCGCTTCGCCCCCGTTTCGCTCCCGCTTCGCCCCGCTTCGCTCCCGCTTCGCTTTCGTTTCGCTCCCGGCTCGCCTTTTGAATCGCGATTTTTCATAATTTTCGAATTTGGGCGTCGATTTCCGCTCCCGTTTCGCCCCCGCTTAGTTCCCGGTCGGAGGGGCGAGGCAACGAGTGAGGCAGCGAATGAGGCAGCGAATGGGGCAACGAATGAAGCAGCGAATGGGGCAACGCAATTTCCGCTCCCGTTTCGCGCCCGTTTCGCTCCCGCTTCGCTCCCGCTTCGCTTTCGTTTCGCTCCCGCTTCGCCTTTCGAATCGTGATTTTTCGTGATTTCTTTTCGCACAATTTCCGCTCCCGTTACGCCCCCGCTTCGCTCCCGTTTCGCCTCGCTTCGCTCCTGCTTCGCTCCCGCTTCGCTTTCGTTTCGCTCCCGGTTCGCCCCTTGCCTTTCCACCAACCTTTTCGTGACTTCGGTTCATCAAATTGCGTGCGTTTCGCGGCCGTTTTCCTGTTCCCGGGGCCGGAGTTGTGTTTTGGAATGTTTTGGTATGTTTTTGGAATGTTTTGGGGTGTTTTGGGGTGTTTTTCGTGTTCGGTGGTGTTTTGGGGCTGTTTTGGGCGGTGTTTTGGGGTGTTTTTGCAATTTGTTTGCGCTTTGGGGGGGGGGGGCCTTCGCTCCCGCTTCGCCTTCGTTTCGCTCCCGGTTCTCCCTTTGAGTCGTGATTTTTCGCGATTTTCGAATTTGTTCGTCCAATTTCCGCTCCCGTTTCGCCCCCGTTTCGCTCCCGTGTCGCCCCGCTTCGCTCCCGCTTCGCTTTCGTTTCGCTCCCGGCTCGCCTTTTGAATCGTGTTTTTCATAATTTTCGAATTTGTTCGTCCGATGTCCGCTCCCGTTTCGCCCCCGTTTAATTCCCGGTCGGAGGGGCGAGGCAGCGAGTGAGGCAGCGAATGAGGCAGCGAATGGGGCAGCGAATGAAGCAGCGAATGGGGCAGCGCAATTTCCGCTCCCGTTTCGCGCCCGTTTCGCTCCCGTTTCGCCCCGCTTCGCTCCCGCTTCGCTTTCGTTTCGCTCCCGCTTCGCCTTTTGAATCGTGATTTTTCTATTTTTTGTTCGCGCAATTTCCGCTCCTGTTACGCCCCCGCTTCGCTCCCGTTTCGCCTCGCTTCGCTCCTGCTTCGCTCCCGCTTCGCTTTCGTTTCGCTCCCGGTTCGCCCCTTGCCTTTCCACTTGCCTTTTCGTGACTTCGGTTCATCAAATTGCGCGTGTTTCGCGGCCGTTTTCCTGTTCCCGGGGCCGGAGTTGCGTTTTGGAATGTTGTGGTATGTTTTTGGCTTGTTTTGGGGTGCTTTGGGGTGTTTTTCCTGTTCGGTGGTGTTTTGGGAATGTTTTGGGCGGTGTTTTGGGGATGTTTTTGCAGCTTGTTTGCGCTTTGGGGGGGGGGCTTCGCTCCCGCTTCGCCTTCGTTTCGCTCCCGGTTCTCCCTTTGAGTCGTGATTTTTTGCGCGATTTTCGAATTTGTTCGCCCAATTTCCGTTCCCGCTTCGCCCCCGTTTCGCTCCCGTTTCGCTCCGCTTCGCTCCCGCTTCGCTTTCGTTTCGCTCCCGCTTCGCCTTTCGAGTCGTGATTTTTCGTGATTTTCTATTTTTTCGCGCAATTTCCGCTCCCGTCACGCCCCCGCTTCGCTCCCGTTTCGCCCCGCTTCGCTCCCGCTTCGCTTTCGTTTCGCCCCCGGTTCGCCCCTTGCCTTTCTACCAGCCCTTTCGTGATTTCGGTTCATCAAATTGCGTGTGCTTCGCGGCCGTTGGTGGTGTTTTGGGGGTGTTTTGGGTGGTGTTTTGAAATGTTTTTGCAGCTTGTTTGCGCTTTGGGGGGGCCTTCGCTCCCGCTTCGCTTTCGTTTCGCTCCCGGTTCTCCCTTTGAGTCGTGATTTTGCGCGATTTTCGAATTTGTTCGTCCAATTTCCGTTCCCGTGCTCTCGCTTCGCCCCGCTTCGCTTTCGTTTCGCTCCCGGTTCGCTTTTGGATCGCGATCTTTTGTTAGTTTCAATGTTTTTCGTTCAATTTCCGCTCCCGTTTCGCGCCCGTTTCGCTCCCGTTTCGCCCCGCTTCGCTCACGCTTCGTTTTCGTTTCGCTCCCGGCTCGCCTTTTGAATCGTGTTTTTCATAATTTTGGAATTTGTTCGTCCGATTTCCGCTCCCGTTTCGCCCCCGTATAATTCCCGGTCGGAGGGGCGAGGCAGCGAGTGAGGCAGCGAATGAGGCAGCGAATGGGGCAGCGAATGAAGCAGCGAATGGGGCAGCGCAATTTCCGTTCCCGTTTCGCCCCCGTTTTGCTCCCGTTTCGCTCCGCTTCGCTCCCGCTTCGCTTTCGCTTCGCTCCCGCTTCGCTTTTTGAGTCGTGATTTTTCGTGATTTTCTATTTTTTGTTCGCCCAATTTCCGCTCCCGTTTCGCCCCGCTTCGCTCCCGCTTCGCTTTCGTTTCGCTCCCGGTTCGCCCCTTGCCTTTCCACCAGCCCTTCCGTGATTTCGGTTCATCGGATTGCGTGTGTTTCGCGGCCGTTTTCCTGTTCCCGGGGCCGGAATTGCGTTTTGGAATGTTTTGGTCTGTTTTCGACGTGTTTTGGGATGCTTTGGGGTGCTTTTCCCGTTCGGTGGTGTTTTGGGGCGTTTTGGCGGCTTGTTTGCTCTTTGGGGGGGGGGGGGGTCGCTCCCGCTTCGCTTCCGTTTCGGCCCCGGTTCGCCCTTTGAGTCGTGATTTTGCACGATTTTCGAATTTGTTCGTCCAATTTCCGTTCCCGTTTCGCCCCCGTTTCGCTCCCGCTTCGCCCCGCTTCGCTCCCGCTTCGCTTTCGTTTCGCTCCCGGTTCGCGTTTTGATCGTGATTTTTCGTAACGCTCAATGTTTTTCGTAAAATTTCCGCTCCCGTTTCGCCCCCGTTTCGCTCCCGTTTCGCCTCGCTTCGCTCCCGCTTCGCTTTCGTTTCGCTCCCGGCTCGCCTTTTGAATCGTGTTTTTCATAATTTTCGAATTTGTTCGTCCGATGCCCTCTCCCGGTTCGCCCCCGTTTAATTCCCGGTCGGAGGGGCGAGGCAGCGAGTGAGGCAGCGAATGAGGCAGCGAATGGGGCAACGAATGAAGCAGCGAATGGGGCAGCGCAATTTCCGCTCCCGTTTCGCGCCCGTTTCGCTCCCGCTTCGCTCCCGCTTCGCTTTCGTTTCGCTCCCGCTTCGCCTTTTGAGTCGTGATTTTTCATATTTGTTTTCGCACAATTTCCGCTCCCGTTACGCCCCCGCTTCGCACCCGTTTCGCCTCGCTTCGCTCCTGCTTCGCTCCCGCTTCGCTTTCGTTTCGCTCCCGGTTCGCCCCTTGCCTTTCCACCAGCCTTTTCGTGACTTCGGTTCATCGGATTGCGTGTGTTTCGCGGCCGTTTTCCTGTTCCCGGGGCCGGAGTTGTGTTTTGGAATGTTTTGGTATGTTTTTGGAATGTTTTGAAGTGTTTTGGGGTGTTTTTCCTGTTCGGTGGTGTTTTGGGTGTGTTTTGGGCGGTGTTTTGGGGTGTTTTTGCAATTTGTTTGCGCTTTGGGGGGGGGGCTTCGCTCCCGCTTCGCCTTCGTTTCGCTCCCGGTTCTCCCTTTGAGTCGTGATTTTTCGCGATTTTCGAATTTGTTCGTCCAATTTCCGTTCCCGCTTCGCCCCCGTTTCGCTCCCGCTTCGCCCCGCTTCGCTCCCGCTTCGCTTTCGTTTCGCTCCCGGCTCGCCTTTTGAATCGCGTTTTTCATAATTTTCGAATTTGTTCGTCCGATGTCCGCTCCCGTTTCGCCCCCGCTTAGTTCCCGGTCGGAGGGGCGAGGCAGCGAGTGAGGCAGCGAATGAGGCAGCGAATGGGGCAGCGAATGAAGCAGCGAATGGGGCAGCGCAATTTCCGTTCCCGCTTCGCGCCCGTTTCGTTCCCGTTTCGCCCCGCTTCGCTCCCGCTTCGCTTTCGTTTCGCTCCCGCTTCGCTTTTTGAATCGCGATTTTTCATATTTGTTTTCGCACAATTTCCGCTCCCATTTCGCCCCCGCTTCGCTCCCGCTTCGCCTCGCTTCGCTCCTGCTTCGCTCCCGCTTCGCTTTCGTTTCGCCCCCGGTTCGCCCCTTGCCTTTCCACCAGCTTTTTCGTGACTTCGGTTCATCAAATTGCGTGTGTTTCGCGGCCGTTTTCCTGTTCCCGGGGCCGGAGTTGTGTTTTGGAATGTTGTGGTATGTTTTGGGGTTGTTTTGGGGTGCTTCGGGGTGTTTTTCCTGTTCGGTGGTGTTTTAGGAATGTTTTGGGCAGTGTTTTGGGGTGTTTTTGGAGCTTGTTTGCGCTTTGGGGGGGGGCTTCGCTCCCGCTTCGCTTTCGTTTCGCTTCCGGTTCTCCCTTTGAGTTGCGATTTTGCGCGATTTTCGAATTTGTTCGTTCAATTGCTGTTCCCGTTTCGCCCCCGTTTCGCTCCCGCTTCGCTCCCGCTTCGCTTTCGTTTCGCTCCCGGTTCGCCCTTTGCCTTCCCACCAACCCTTTCGTGATTTCGGTTCATCAAATTGTGTGTTTCGCGGCCGTTTTCCTGCCCCCGGGGCCGGAATTGCGTTTTGGAATATTTTTGGCTTTGTTTTGGGGTGTTTTTTCGCGTTCGGGAATGTTTTGGGGGGTGTTTGGGGGCGTTTTTGCTGCTTGTTTGCGCTTTGGGGGGGCGCGTGCGCGTGCCGGAAATCCAGCGAAAGCGCTTTTGTCTTATTATTGAATTTGTAATTTGTTATATCAAGCTTTGGCCCAGAGGTATTCACAATCGGGTGTTTCGGGGCCTGGGCGGCCCAGAAGCATTCACAATAGGGCGCGTCGAGGTCTGGGCGGCCCGGAGGTACTCACTGTAGGGCGTGTCGGGGTTTAGGCGGCCCAGAGGTACTCACAGCCCGCCGCGCCATTGCTCGTGACACCCCTTGCTCTCGCTCCCCCGTTCCATGTAAGCCGCCCTGGCCGTTCTGGCCGCCTTGGCCGCTTTGGCCGCCCTGGCGGGTTTTGGCCGCCCTGGCGCGTCCTGGCCGCGAGCGCGCCCGCCGCGCCACTGCTCGCGACACCCCTTGCTTTCGCTCCCCCGTTCCATGTAAGCCGCCCTGGCCGTTCTGGCCGCCCTGGCCGCTCTGGCCGCCCTGGCGGGTTTTGGCCGCCCTGGCGGGTCCTGGCCGCGAGCGCGCCCGCCGCGCCACTGCTCGCGACGCCACTTGCTTTCGCTTGCCCGTTCCATGTAAGCCGCCCTGGCCGTTCTGGCCGCCCTGGCCGTCCTGACCGCCCTGGCCAGAAACTGTTCGTGACACCCCTTGCTTTCGCTCGCCCGTTCCCTGTAAGCCGCCCTGGCCGTTCTGGCCGCCCTGGCCGTTCTGACCGCCCTGGCCAGAAACTGCTCGTGACACCCCTTGCTTTCGCTCCCCCGTTTTGTGTAAGCCGCCCTGGCCGTTCTGGCCGCCCTGGCCGTTCTGACCGCCCTGGCCAGAAATTGCTCGTGACACCCTTTGCTTTCGCTCGCCCGTTCCATGTAAGCCGCCCTGGCCGTTCTGGCCGCCCTGGCCGTTCTGGCCGCCCTGGCCGTTCTAACCGCCCTGGCCAGAAACTGCTCGCGACACCCCCGTTCCATGTAAGCCGCCCGGGCCGTTCTGGCCGCCCTGGCCGCTCTGACCGCCCTGGCCAAAAACTCCTCGTGACACCCTTTGCTTTCGCTCCCCCGTTCCCTGTAAGCCGCCCTGGCCGCCCTGGCCGCTCTGGCCGCCTTGGCGGGTTTTGGCCGCCCTGGCGGGTCCAAACGGCAAAGTTGCCAAACGGCGAAGTTGCCAAACGGCAAGGTTGCCAAACGGCAAGGTTGCCAAACGGCGAGGTTGCCAAACGGCAAGGTTGCCAAACGGCAAGGTTGCCAAAAACAGCCAAGTTGCCCAACGGTCAAGTTACCAAACGGCCAAGTTGCCAGGCAATAAAGTTGCCAGACAGCATGCGCATCATCATGGGATGGATTACGCGATAGTTGCCACACGTCTTTGCTTATGTTTTGCGCACGCCATAGCATGCGCATCGGTTTGAAAACACATCGTGCATGGCGCTTGCTCGCTCATCTTTGGCTCAAGCTCCCTACAGCTACGTTGTGTTGCGCGGACAATGAGCAACATGAAGAACCTCCACGAATACCTCGCAGCTGAAAAAGCGAGCAGATGTGAGCAGCAGAAAGACGTGCCTGACAGCGATGGCAGCAAACCTTTTCATGTCACATCGGGGCCAAGGAGTTGAAGGCGACCAGTAAGAAGCGAGCAAGCTGGAAACAGATCCTGAACAAGGTGCATGACTTCAAAGGTAATCTCACGGAGCAGTTCCCGGCATTCAAGGAGTGGCTGGAGAAAGACTGGCACTGCGGGCCAAAGCGCACGGCGCCCACCGCTCGGGCCGGCGCAGAGAACGCCATTCTAAACGGACAGCCGTCAACGAAGAAGCGGCGGAATGAAGGTGCACCTTGCGCGCAGCTCCAGCCGAACGGCGGCGTCGGGGACCAGCTGGGCGACAGGCTGCAACGCATCGAGAACAGCCAAGGGCGGCTCGTCGAGGTGGCGGTCGCGGAATACATCAGGCAGAACGAGGATTCGGTCCGCGCCGCCGCGGTCAAAAAGTATTCGAAGGCGAACCGGCACGATCAGGCCTTCGCCGCCGAGGCTCAGCGAGCTTACGCCGAGCGGCACGGCGGCGGCGGCGAAGTACATGGAGGAACACGATGAAGACTTCCGCGAGGAGGCCGTGGATGCGTATATCGCCATGCACGCAGACAGCGAAGAGCTAAAGGACGACGCTGCGAAGAAGTACATGGAAGAGCACGAAGGCTTTCGTTGGCTGAGCCCCACACTCTTCAGGCCGCAGGGGCGAGGGGACAGGCTGTGACGGACTTTTGCCAGACCGAAAACACGCGTGACCGAAAAGCCGCCAGACCGAAAACACGCGTAACCGAAAAGCCGCCAGACCGAAAACACGCGTAACCGAAAAGCCGCCAGACCGAAAACACGGGCAACCAAAAAGCCGCCAGACCGAAAGCACGCGTAACCGAAAAGCCGCCAGACCGAAAACACTCGTAACCAAAAAGCTGCCAGACCGAAAACACGGGCAACCAAAAAGCCGCCAGACCGAAAGCACGCGTAACCGAAAAGCCGCCAGACCGAAACACTCGTAACCAAAAAGCCGCCAGACCGAAAACGCGCGTAACCGAAAAGCCGCCAGACCGAAAACACGCGTGACCGAAAAGCCGCCAGACCGAAAACGCTCGTGACCGAATTTTTGTCGCGTTTTCGGTCTGGCAGTTTTCATCCGGCCCCGGCGCCCCCGGCGTTCTCGGCGTTCCCGGCGGCGCGAAAAGCCGCCAAACCGAAAACGCGCGTAACCTATTTTTGTCGTGTTTTCGGTCTGGCGGTTTTCATCCGGTCCCGGTGCCCCCGGCGCGCCCGGCGTTCCCGGCGGCGCGAAAAGCCGCCAAACCGAAAACGCGCGTAACCGATTTTTGTCGTGTTTTCGGTCTGGCGGTTTTCATCCGGCCCCGGTGCCCCCGGCGCGCCCGGCGTTCCCGGCGGGGCGAAAAGCCGCCAGACCGAAAACACGCGTAACCGATGTTTGTCGTGTTTTCGGTCTGGCGGGTTTCATCCGGCCCCGGTGCCCCCGGCGCGCCCGGCGTTCCCGGCGGGGCGAAAAGCCGCCAGACCGAAAACACGCATAACCGAAAAAACGCCAAACCGAAAACACGCGTAACCGAAAAGCCGCCAGACCGAAAGCGCGCGTAACCGAAAAGCCGCCAGACGGAAAACGCGCGTAGCCGAACGCCCTGGCCGTTCTGGCCGCCCTGGCCTTTGTTCGCGGACACCCCAGGCACCAGCTCATTCATGCTGTCGATCGCACCAGCGAGCTGGGGCTCGCTTGCCAAAACCTCCTGGAGCGTCGGCGCCGCCATAGCTGCGCAAGCCTAGGACGAGGGTTGCTAGCGACGACTTTCACTTCTTGAGCAGGCCGGCGCGCGCGCCCTGCGGCTTCTGCGTCAAGGGGCCGGAATGGGGTTCGCGTGCTGACATTCGCTTGCATCACATAGGCGAGCTGGCTCCTTTCCACTGCTCCGGCATGCATATGTCTGTACGTCTGGGCGCCGTCCGCGCTCGGCCAAACCCACGCCGCGACATCTTGAATCCCACCGAAGCGAAGTGACCGTCCGAGGCGAACACCTCGACCGACGCCTCGGTGGGCGAGGCACGCTACCCCGCAGACGAACTGGCTGCCGCGCCGTGCTCATGCCCACTGGCGGTGAGTAGAGTAGGCGAGGCCTCCTCGACAGTAGCCCTCTCACGGAGGAGCTGTGCACGCGAGTCTTCGAGCCGCATGCGAGCATGCTCTACGTCCTTGACGATGGCTCTGTTCGATGCAGCGCCCTCTACGGCCTCGAGCAGCTTGGTTCGGTCCTCAGCCTCGCCCAGCAGGCTGCGCACCCTGTCCTTTGCCACTGCCTCTGGGTCCTCTTGGTCGCTGCCTTCGTCCATCCCCATCGCGTTCGGGCCATCATCATCCACCCCCAACCAGAACTGTGCGTTACCCGTCACCTCGACGAGACGCTCTTCCAGCTCACGCTCCAATCCGCGCTCCTCCAGCAGCTCGACCATAACGCGCATTTCTTGCCGATGCTCGCGCAGCAGACGGCGCTTCTTCGCATAGCGAATGCAATCGCAACGGTACCCGAAGCAGCGGAAGCATTTCCCGCAGCGGCAAATGTGACAGTCCCGGCCGCAGCGGTCACACGCCATCGCGGGCGGCTCACGAACACAGTTTTGAGGGTGCTGAGTTTTTCAATACACAAACTAAGCTCTTGCGTCGTCATTACGACGCCAACCACCCGCCCCCCGAGCGCCGATTACAGAGCTGCGCACATCTGGCATATTGCATGTTCGCTGCTCTACGGCTGGCCTTTTTGGCGCGTGCGCCACGCCGCACGCTCGAAGACACAAGCGAAATGCGGTACTGCAGATGGTTACCGCGTGTTCACACACAAGCGAAATGCGGTATTGCAAATGGTCACCGCGTGCTCACAGACACACAAGCGAAATTCGGTATTACAAAAAGCCGTAGCCATTTTGGCTCAAGCCGTCCTTTAGATCAAGCTGCAGGCATGCCCGTGCTTATTTTTGTCACGCGCTTGATTCCCTTTTCTGTCCTACATCGCCGGCGCATGTCACACATCCAGCCCTACTCACCGGAGATGTCTTCTGTGGGGCGAGTACCCCATCCTCAACCATTACTGATGGGCGCGCTGCAAGGTCCAGGCGGTCAGCGCCTCGACCAAATGGCTAAAGCGCCCATCCCACGACGCCAGTTCTGCTACAAGAGACGGCGGGCATGAGGCTTCTTCGGGCCACCACGTGGAGAGCCAGCTCTCTGCATCCTCTCCGGTTACCGTTTCCACGACATCCGCCGTGATGTCTCTCAGCTCCGGCGGCAATTTGGACCAGCTTTCTCGAATGGCGCGCGCACTGGGCGTGCTGTTGCGGGCCGCGCGCGATTGCCACAAGGTCCAAGAACACATCTCATCGACCTCAGCGGTGATGTCGGCCGGAAGTCGCAAGGCGAAAGCCATGCGAGCGCCTAGAGGAGCCTGGCTTGGGCGCGAAGAAACCCGCCCTTTTCTGGCTCGGGCGCGCAGGGAGACTCCAAGCGATGCCGCGGCTCACCGCAAAGCGCGTTATTGCAAGGTAAAGCAACCTAATCTCGAACCAAAGCATTACAACGCATTTGTGCGTTGAGCCTTACATCATACTAAATGTTTGCTGTGAGCTGGGCTGACTGGCTAGCATCGTTCGCAAAGCTTGTCCTGCGCTCGCCGGCTTTCCATGTATCGCTTACCGAGCGGAACATCTTGTTCGCTGGGGCTCTGTGTCCGAACACAAGATGCGGCAAATTTTTGAAAATCGTAGCACTTGGGCTGCTGGTAGGAGGCCTTGGGGTACTCTGCGAGGATGTGGGCCATGAGCTCCTCCTCATCGAAGGGCAGGTCGCGCTGCTGGCGGTCGGTCACCCAGATCTGGACCGTCACAAAGTAATTCGGGTAGTCCGCATGCTTATCGCAGAAGCGCGAGCCCTCTGCACGGTGTTTCGGGCAGGGCGCCCGTCTGATTCTGACAAGCGCCGCCCCTTCCCAGCGGGACTCCGCAGGCCCCGCGCTGCATGATGGCAGCTCGCTCGTCCTCAAGTTCCATGAGGGATGGCTCCCGCCGGTGTTCCACGTGTTGGCGCTGCAGAGTTTGCCATCGCAAAAGCCCTCACGGTCAGCGGTGCCCAGTGCGAGAAATTACCCTTGGCTTCATAGACCGCGACGGCCCCGGCGTGCCCAGCGGCCGCGGGGGCTCGGCAATGCTGGAGGCGCGCAATAACACTGCATCTTCCGCGGGCGCTGCCGTGGCGTTGCTCGTCGCGCTCCAGGGGTAGAGAGCGGTTGCAGTCGAACGAGAGTTTGAGCCAACTGGGTCTACGCATGTGTCTTCTGGTGGAGAGCGAAACGAATACGTCGGCCCAGTTCACGCTCATCTCCGAAGGAGGGCTTTACGATCAAGAGAAAGGTGCCAGACATAGCGCCGCGTTAGTGAGCGGCCAGCGCCTTGGGCTCGCTTCTTCGAATTATCAAGTTCAGACACATCTCTCGCGAGCGCCTTTCGAAATCAGCCGACAATTCTAGAACAACACCAGGCCCAGCAGCAGCGCCCACGCAGTGGGCAACATGGAGCGGTGGCTCCATTGTGTTCTGCAATCTGGGGCGACTCGTTCGCACGTGGCGCTGCGCTTCCTGCAGCAGCCGGCGTGGATACAGCGGCGCGATAGTCGTCGACCGACAACGGCTGCAGCCAACCAGCCCCCCACTTGCCGAGAGGCAAGTGCCGCCAGGAGTTAAGTGCGCAATAGACTTTACATCTGGCGCGCCGTCCGGCTTTCCGCCCTGGCGAAGTAGAGCGCGGCACGCTGTCGTCACGCACCTAAGTGTGCTCTTTGCACCCAGAGCCCCATCGGCGCAGCCGAGCTTCGACCTCGCCCGTCGCCTCTGCTAGGCGTGCAGCAAAATGTTTGAAGGGCGCCTCCGTCATCGACTCGCCCTTTTATCAGCTGTTGAACATCTTGGTCGTACGACAAGTCGCCCTATCTGCTCGCGGCTTCACGGGAAGATTTGAGTTGGTGACAGGCACGGTGGACCGGCTGTAAGTTTTCGAGGGAGTTCAAGCGCTCCGCCTCTGCAGCATTTCTCGCTTGGCTGAGCGGAATGCGGTGATCAGTCTCCCATGTTTCATCGAGGGGGAGATGGCACAATGCGCACCGGAAGTTATGTCTCACGGCAACGCGCTTCTGCATGAGCGGCGTCACTCTTCTGCGAATGCTGGATGTCCTCAGGGTGCGACGCTGCGGCGCGAACGCAGAAGTGCCGCCTCGAAGCGTGCCCTCGGCACCTCCAGAAAGGGCAGGCTCATTTTCCACGCGCTCAGCGCGACTCAGCATGCAGATTGAAGAGTCGAAGGCTTGCAGCGCCGACCTGTGCAGACCTGAATCGGGCGCCAGGAAGGAGCAACAGAAGGCGACGGCAAGGAGGAGAACCAGCCACCACAGCATTTATTTCTTCGGGCGACGTGGGCGACTCCTTCTCGCGTGGCCCAGCGTAGGACTCCGCTTTGCTGTGCGCCGCCTTTCCTCACCATGGCATCACGCATTTTCTTCTCCACTGCGTTCAGTGCGCGTCTCTCTTGAAGAAAAGTGACCAACGCCGCGCTGCAGCATGGTTGCTTCCACGACGTACGCCGCTGGCGGCCGGCGCGCGTCACAGACACCAGCGCAGACTGTCAAGCAATGCGCCTGGCGCGGAGTGGGCGTTGGCGTCAAGCAAGCCCGTGGCTTTGGAGGGTTGGCGTGCCCACGCGCGCTGCATGCGATCTGCCTGCGCGAGTGGCAGCAAGGCGTCGCGACGCCAGGCCAGCGCGCGCTCCCGGACACATGGAGAGGCGCCAGATACGCCAAGCTCTGCGGCAGCTGGCGCTCCCCGAGTACGGCAGCTCCTTCGGCGGCCGCTGTGAGGCGTGCGCCGCGGTGCGCTCGCGTGCTTCTGGCGGCGAACTCACGTATTGAAACAGTGTTCGCAGATACGCCATCTATGGCTGACGAGGCATTCTCGGCGTATATTTCGAACGCTTTGCTATGTCTTTCGCGTCTAGTCGCGCGCGCCTGGCTGACTCAGGCGGCTGAAGCGGTCGACCCTCGCGGCGTCCTCTGTCTCGGCGCTCTGCGCGGCTGCCAGGGCGATGACGCGCACGCTGGCGTGGTGGCTCCCCTGCCGCGCGACCCGGCCCACCGCCTGTACGAACTGCGTGTCCGTCAGCATCGGCAAAAGAAGAACGACAGTGCTAGCCTCGCTCAAGTTGAGGGCAGGAATGTCTGGGTCTGGTAATAGGCCCCTGAAGCCCCCGTAAAATCGCCAAGTTGATTCTCAGCTTGGCCATCTCCTTGCGCACGTCGTTAAGCATGCTCTTCAGCGGCGACACCACGAGGACACGCTCCATCTCGCCCAGCCCGTGGATCATCCGCGCAAGTTGCCGCGGCCTCCTCCGCTGGCAGCTCCTGGCGTAGGTTCCGCCCGCTGCGCCATACGGGTCCACGGGCCTGCGGCAGAAAACCGTTGCACGCAAATGCCCGCAAAGCGCGACGTAGTAATCGTCGTTCGTGTAAAAGAAAAATGCCCAGAGAGGCAGCGGCGCCCAAGCGGCGCAGCACGCCCGCTGCCAAGGCATAGGCGCTGAGGAGCCGTGCCCGACTCGCCCAGACGCTCTCCAGGCGGCGTTGGGTCTGGTCGGGCAGCTCGCGCCCCAGCCTTGCCTCGATCTCGGTTCGATGGTCGCGCTAGCGCAGCGGAACCCAGCTTGATCAGCACGCCCGCGGCGAAGGCGTAGGCGCCGACGAGCCGTGTCCGACTTGCCCAGACCCCCGCGAGGCTGCCCTGTCGTAGGACTCGGGCAGCTCGCGCTCAGCCACAAGCTGGTAGATGCGCCCTGTCACGCTCGGCCCCAGCTTCTCCTCGATCTCGGCGCGGTGGTCGCGCTGGCGCACCGCTCGCGTCAAGACGTGGACATATCCCGCCACGCCCTTTGCTTGTATCCCTCGTCGTCGCCCCCCGTGGCGGGGAAGACCATCGCGCGGATGATGGTTTCGGGTCTGCCGATCCCCAGGGCCACGGTGTAGGCCGAGCGCTTCTGGCTTGAGCATCGCCAACAATATCGCTTGTCGTGATTTTGGTCCGTCAGATGTGGCTTTGTCCGCGTACGCCTGCCTATCTACGCTTGCCTCTCATCAGCACTTGCCCTCCTGTCGTTTCTTGCTTTTCCATCGCCAATCCGCGCTTCTGCCAGCCAGCTGTTCAGGCTCAGTGTAGGCCAGGCGGGCCCTTCACTAATAACGATTTCTTCACTCGATGAAAAAGCGGGGGCTAGTGAAACCACGTTACCAAGGAGCCCAGCTCAAGGGCCCGATTCTCTCATAACGAATGAGGGCATTAGGTCATGGGCGCAAGAGGGCAAGGTTGGATTGCTATCCCTCCGGCCATTGGTGCGGCCCTATGTGCTGCTCGCAATGCACGCTCTGAGCTGCGATCGCGGGGGTGCTGCTAATGCATCCGCGGGCGCTACGTTTTCTGATGCGCCGGGGTACGGTATGTATCTGAGCGCGCGAATAACACTCGCCGCTCACTGCATTGAACATCCACACGGATGAAAACGGGAAGCCAGCCCGGGGAGGCAAGGGGGCGAGGTCTCACAGACATGTGCTTGGCGCTCAGAAGAAATTTCGAGCCCATTCCCTTGCTATCATTCCCCACTCACGCTTCGAAGAGGACGCGAGCAGTTCCCCCAGAGACTTGAATTTGCGACTGTAAGATTTACAAAGGTTGCATCGGGCGCATCTCGACACTGTCGGGGCCAAGGCGGGTCGTTTTGATAGCGAAAACACTCCGTGACCCACGTGGTCTGCAAGTCCAGGCATTCCTCATTGAAACAACCTTCATACGGTTCCTTCTCGCCACCTAAATGTTTTCGAATCTCCGTCTGGTCCGCGTCCCCAAGCTCGCTGATTTCACAAGCTGATCTGGGGTCGATTGCTCGTAGAGCGGCGGCGCACCTCTTGACGAACTCGCTTCTTCTCCCATGCTCGCCAGACGGACTGGGGAAGGAGCCGTCGTTGGCTAACTGCGCGGCGACACGCACCACGTCCGGCATGCGTGGGTTTCGGTACTCGTCCTTGACCCTGTTCTGCAGCAAAAGTTGCCGCCTTGGCTCACGATGACAGCGGACGTAGCCAACTTGCGCAGGGCGCTCTCCTGCATCTGCCAAGATGATGGTAGCCTCCTTCTTGGCCCGGTATTCCCAAGCGCCTGCCAGGTCGAGGAGATCCGGCCCTGCCTCTGGCGGGCTTGTCGCCGGCGCGTTGGTCAGCATTAGCCGCGGCGGCACTGTATCTTCCCCCTCGTCGCTGCTGCTATCCTCGGCCAGGAACTCGGCCAGTGTCTTTGCTCGCTTGGGGGCCGAGTCAAGCTGCTCGTCGTCATACCTACTCTTGCGCTTCGCGCCCTTAGGGCGCACAGAAGCCAGAGTCCTCCATGCGCCGATGCGGTCGCGGTCAACCTCATCGAGCGGGCGCAGGGAGTCTGCAACGCTCTGCTGCTGCTCCCTGGGAAGAGGAGTGAGGGTTTTGCCCAGGGCGGATCGCATGTTGTTTACTTGCAGCTTGTCCTTGGCAGCAGCCAGCATCAGGGCGCCTTCGGTGTCGATGAAAAAAACCAGCCAACTCAACGGGCATGCCTTCCGCGCCATAAGCTGCGTAACCCCATCTCGAAATTCCTTTGCGCGCTGCTGCCATGCCGAGATCTCATCGAATGGTGGACGACAGCGGAACAGGTCAGCAGCGAAACACACATGCTTGCCACGGGCAAGCTCTGCGAGGCTTACGGAGACCGGCTCGCGAAGGAAATCCATGGCGAAAAAAAAAAAACTGAATGGGAAAACAAAGGCGCGGAAGGACGCTTGTGGTATTAGGGGCTACTGCAGCTTTTGCATACTGAACGCGACCGCCGAGAGATAATAGTTTCTCTTCTGCGTTATCATTATTTCTCGGCGGCCCTGCGCCTCTAGGACGCTTCCGATCTCAGAGTGCACACTCAAATGGAAGAGGGCGGTAAGAAGCTTGTGGCACTAGCGGCTAACGCAGCTCTTGCATACTGAGCGGGACCACCGAGAAATAATAATTTCTCTTCCGCATTATTATTTCTCGGCGGCCTTGCGCCTCTAGGGCGTTTCCGATCCCAGAGTGCACGCTCCAATGGGCGGTGGCGGAAAGAAGCTTGCGGTAGTAGGAGCTACCGCAGCTCTTGCATACTGAGCGGGACCGTTGAGACATAATAATTTCTCTTCCGCATTATCATTTCTCGGTGGCCTTGCGCCTCTAGGACGCTTCCGACCCCAGGGCGAGCGCTCAAATGGGCGAGGGCGGAAAGAAGCTTGTGGCACTAGCGGCTAACGCAACTCTTGCATACTGAGCGGGACCGCCGAGATATAATAATTTCTCTTCCGCATTATTATTTTTTCGGCGGCCCTGCGCTTGTAGGGCGCTTCCGATCCCAGAGTGCACACTCCAATGGGCGAGGGCGGAGAGAAGCTTGTGGTATTAGGAGCTACCGCAACTCTTGCATACTGAGCGGGGCCGCCGAGAAATAATAACTTCTCTTCCGAATTATTATTTCTCGGCGGCCTTGTGCCTCTAGGGCGCTTCCGACCCCAAGGTGCGCACTCAAATCGGTTGGGGGCGGAAAGAAGCTTGCGGTATTAGGAACTACCGCAGCTCTTGCATACTGAGCGGGACCGCTGAGACATAATAATTTCTCTTCCGCATTATTATTTTTCGGCGGCCTTGCGCATCTAGGACGCTTCCGACCCCAGGGCGAGCACTCAAATGGGCGAGGGCGGAAAGAAGCTTGCGGCACTAGCGGCTAACGCAGCTCTTGCATACTGAGCGGGACCGCCGATATATAATGATTTCTCTTCCTCATTATTATTTCTCGGCGGCCTTGCGCTTCTAAGGGGTTTCCGACCCCAGGGTCAACACTCAAATGGGGGAGGGCGCGGAAAGCATGTCACGTTTGCGACAGGTCATCAGGCCGCCACCCACATGAGCGAAGGTCCAAAAGGTCGGACCACTTCGTACATCACGGGCGGCGGACAATTAAGAAAAGAGAATCATAGGGGCTAATAATTTTGTCTCAACCCATGTAAAGTCATAGGGGCCCCTTTAGAGTCATACTCTTGATTGTTTGTTTGGACTTGTTAGCTCTGAGGATGACCTATGTGAAACAGCACTTTCCTTTTAGCCCCATCAGCTGGTTGAAATATGTGTTCCACGTTGCCGCTTTCTTAATGATTCATTAATACGCGGCAACCACAAGTAGCGTCCGCTAAGTATAGGCCCGGAATGCTGAACAATATTTGGGTTATTCGATATGTGGCGCCGCCCGTGTACTCTATATGGCCGGTTCCAGCCACTAGGTAACGATACATTGTTCGTAGGTGATTGCCCGCGCCCTAGGTTTAGAGGTCGCCCATTAACGCAGAGAGGCGCATGAGCTCGTCTAAAAATGTGGGGCCGACCTATTCAATTGAGCCGATTCCTATCACAGAAGGCGTGGAGAAGCGTATTTTATGGCACTTTCATTGCATGGAGTAGTAAATGTCCAGTTTCTTGTTGGACCATCTCGGAACATAGCCGGCTTTCGCGAGGTGGGCTGCGAGCGCTTACTAGTGTCGCGCTCCTTACAGCGTTGCGCAACGAAAGCCGGTCCTATTGTGGCTCATAGAGGAAATTATTAATAGTTAAAAGCTCCAATAGGAAATTGCCATCAAAAATGCACCGCGACGCTTACTACTGCGCAACGCGTGTAAGGACCCAAACATTAGCTACGCATGCCATAAGGAACCGACGCTCTGCCGATTAAGCGGCTCTTCTAATTAATCCGCACCTCGTGTCACTAAATGCATTGGGTTCTGGTTACTAAATGGTGCCAACGCGCACAACTCCTTATAAACTTGATGGCGTTCAGACCTTAGATAGGGGCTTCTTATGTAATCTTATAACTTTATCCGGAAGCTATCGCATTTAGTAACTAGAGGCGCGGGTTAGTAAGACCATGCGTCAATTAGTTCTCGGCCCAAGAGCCTTGCGAGGAGATCTCTTTTCTCGATTGCAGGCGCCTGGAGGTCACCTCTGGAAAGAAATGGTTCTAGAGGTGACGTGGGGGTGCTCCAGGTGCCAGCAGTCGAGGCGGGGACGCAAGTCCTGCAACCCTTTCCACGTGCCACGCAAGTCACGGAAGTAAGAGGCAGAAGAAGACGGTTGAACCGGGTGCGCAGGTTGCGCAAGAGCAGGAGGTAGCCGCCCGTGCCGAGGGAAAGACAGCGGTGCGCTTGAGTGAAAAATTTCAAGCAACGCTGAGTTCTCGCGTGGACACCCGCGTTGCTGAGTTCTCGGGTGGACGCCCGCATTGGTGAATCATTGTGTGCATGTCCGCGTTGCTGGGTTCTGGGGTGGACGCCCGCATTGCTGAGTTCTCGGGTGGACGCCCGCGTTGCTGAGTTCTCGGGTGGACGCCCGTATTGGTGAATCATTGTGTAGATGTCCGAGTTGCTGGGTTCTGGGGTGGACGCCCGCATTGCTGAGTTCTCGGGTGGGCGCCGGCATTGGTGCATCAGTGGCGGGACTTGGGAGCGGCCGGCCCGGCCCGGCTTTGCGCGCCTCGCGTGGAATTGCGCGCCCTGGGGTTGGCGCCCGGGTCGTTCCCGGGTAGGCCTTGCCGTCTAGAGGCGGAGTCATACACGAGTCATACCCCAAGTCATACCACTTGTTTTCAAATACGAGCCCTCCGCCGCCTCGCCGCGAGAGTCACACCCCTAAGTCACAACACCCCTTTCCCCGCTTACGCGCGGCATCGCTTAGCGTTACATGCTGCATGTGGAACGTATTTCAGATGGGTGCTAGCATCGACACATCGTTTCCAAGCCGCTCTGTTTGCAAACGTGCGCCAAGCAACATCTTGTAGTAATCATCATATTGTGCTATACTTGAGTTTGCCGTCCGGAACAGCATGGCGCGTGTGATTCGTGACCTCAGGCGCTCGCGCAACCATTGGCTTGCTCAAGATGCCTAGCCGGTTAATGCGCGAACGCGCTGCTCGGATAGTTTTCTTGGAAGATCCCCTCGAAGATCCGGTGCGAGGCGCGGAATGGGTAGCGCTAGCGCAGCGGGCGCGCCCAGGTCAGCCGAAGGAGCTGCATGGGGCGGTTCGCGCCTTGACGAAGGAGCAGCAGACTTGGCTGACAGATGCCCCTGACTTCGCGAAGGCTTGGGATGCTTTGGACTCCGCCAGGCGGGCTCCATGTATAGAGCAGGCGTCTCTGGCCCTGAGCGAGCACCCGGAGCATGGGGATGGGACGGCTGCGTCGAGCACGGCGGCGTTCGCAGCCAACGCAAGGGCAGCGTTGCCCAGCGCGGTTCCCAGAGTGCCTTTCCCAGCCGTTGCGCAGCCTCCCGTTGCTTTGCCTAGTTCCTCTGCGGCGCCTGGCGCGCATGACCCAGCCGTTGCGCAGCCTTTGGCGAGTTCTGGAGGGTCAGCTTCGTCCAGCGCTGGCGCGTTTGCAGTCCCGGCGGGTAGGCCACCTCTAGCAGCCGCATAGGCAGTTCATCTTGCGCACAGCGCTTAGGCAGCTTACTTGACAGACTTCGTACATGGAAGGTGCGTCCGGCAGGCGCCACATAGGCAGTTCTCTCCGCATGCACCGTGCAGGCGGCATTGCTTCCGGCGCGCGCCGCATAGTCAGTTCATCTTGCAGCGCTTAGGCAATCTACCTGACAGCCTTCGCGCATGGAGGGTGCGTCCGGCAGGCGCCACATAGGCAGTTCTCTCCGCACGTAGCGCGCAGGCAGCATTGCTTCCGGCGCGCGCCGCATAGTCAGTTCATCTTGCACACAGCGCTTAGGCAGTTTACCTGACAGACTTCGCGCATGAAGGGTGCGTCCGGCAGGCGCCCGTGGCGCATGGGCAGCATTGATCCCAGCGCGCGCCGCATAGGTAATTCATCTTGCACACAGCGCTTAGTCAACTTACCTGACAGACTTCGCGCATGGAGGGCGCATCCGGTAGGTGCCACATAGGCAGTGTTTTCCCCATGCAGCGCAGGGGCAGCGCTGCCGACGCACGTCGCACACAGAAGGCACCCGCCGCGCGCCGCGTAGGCAGCTCATCGCGCACACAGCGCATAGGCAGCAACCCTGACCAACACTTTCTTTAATGCAGTGCAGCGTGCTTTCCCATTCATTGAGCGGTTTGCAAGAATGCTGATATAGAAGCGTTATCCTCGTGCGTCCTGCGTGTCATAATTATATAGTCCCTCGGCTTTCTCATTCCACGCTGTGCTTTCACAGTGATGTCCTACCAGGGACCTTTATTGTCAGGGGGGTCTGTGTAATCATGAAGCGCAGGTTTCGCGCGCAGGCAGCACAGATGGCATATGCGGCGCGCCCGATGCGCAAGACACGCGCACACACATATGTATGTAGCGTTACTTGGCACTATTATCCGAAAGGGCGTGTGGTTTTTACCTTGGTGGGTGGCCTTACCCAAGCGCTGTAAAGTCATACATGTTGTGGAACCCATAGAAAGCCATGTAAAGTCATAGGGGTCCGTCTGGAGTCATACCCTAGATAGATATCGCCGCCGCGGGGAACACGAATTTAGAGCCTCGCTCACATCGCAAACAACCTCGCAAGCGACATCGCTGGGAATGGCTGGGGCGCGGACGGAAGGCTGGGCGAAGCTGGAGGCCACGCGCCTTTTATCCTGGGAATGCGGCTGGCCTCGCAGCGCGGCGCTCTGTCGCAACTTTCTCGACGCTCTGTGACGCAGTTAAAACGCTTGCTTACCTCAGTGCCACGCTGCGCGCGGGCCCTTCACGCTGCCGGGGGAGCCCGCCCTGGGCAGAGAATGAGATGGGAGCGAAGCAGCTGCGCGGGCCAAGCTTTCAAGACCTTCCTAATGAGTACCCCCCCTAAACCTTACAAAGGAGTCGCAATTCGCCGTGCATTCGAACCGGGGGGGGGTCCGGGCCCGGCGCCTTGCGCCTTGTCCTTCCCCCGCAGCGCTGGCGCCATGCGTCAAAACGGTGCGCGCCTAACGCGGTCGGGCAGTGGCGGCTCACTCCACGGCCGTGAAGGTCGAGGTGCGCCGGGGGCTCCTCCCGCGCCTGTTCCATGGCGGCGCTGGGTCGGGCGCAAGTAGCTCAGAGCCTACGGCCTTTGATCCAGGCGGCAACGTGGTCCGGGTCGCTGGAAGCTCTGGAGCCCAAATCGTTGGCCATCTTCAAGTTGTCCACTTTGCGTTTCCAGCTCTTGGCCCTCTCGTGTCTTTTTGGGTTTCGGAGCCCGTGGCCTTTGCTATGCCCGAAGCGGCGGCCACGCGCTCTGCGATGTCTGCGCCAGCACCGCAGGCGGGAAATGGAAGCGGCACCCCCCATACCCAGCTCCAGCTGGGGAGCTGGCGGGGGCTAACAGCCGCTGTCCACACGCGGTGCCAAATAACTCCAATCAAGCATCTGGTGAGCACAGTCTCCGCCGCCCTATCCGATTATCTGCCGCCCTATCTCGTTGTCTGCCGCCCTATCTGGCTATCTGCCGCCCTATCTGGCTATCTGCCGCAAAGTCTGGTTAGCTGCTGCCCTACCTGGTTATCTGTCACCATGTCTGGCTATCTGCCGCCAAATCTGGTTAGCTGGTGCCCTATCTGGTCATCTGTCGCCATGTCTGGTTATCTGCCGCCATGTCTGGTTATCTGCCGCCCTGTCTGGTTATCTGCCGCCCCATATCTGGTTATCTGACGCCCCTACTGGCGATCTGACGCCCCTATCTGGCGATCTGCCGCCCTGTCTGGTTATATGCCACCCTATCTGGTTAGCTGCCGCCCTATCTGGCTATCTGCCGCCCTATCTGGTTATCTGCCGCCCTATCTGGTTATCTGCCGCCCCATCTGGTTATCTGCCGCCCTGTCTGGTGATCTGCCGCTCTATCTGGTTATCTGCCGTCCTATCTGGTGAGCTGCCGCCCTATCTGGCGAGCTGCCGCCCTATCTGGTCATCTGCCTCCCCATCAGGTTATCTGCCTCCCTATCTGGTTACCTGCCGCCTTATCTGGATATCTGGCGCCCTGTCTCGTTCTTGGCGCCCTATCTGGTGATCTGCCGCCCCTATCGGGTTATCTGCTGCCCTATCTGGTTATTTGCCGCCCTCTCTGGTTATCGGAAGCCTCTCTGGATACCTGGTGCCCTATCTGGTTATCTTGCGCCCTTTTCTGGTTATCCGGCGTCCTATCCGGCGACCGGTCCGGCGACCTACGTGCATACCTGCAGCGCCTTTCGGATATCAAGCCGCTCTCCTCATCCTCTTGCCCGGCACCCCGCGCTATGTCGTCCGTCGCGCGATTTGCATCTGCTGCGGCGCAACCCACCGACGATGTCTTCGACAGGCAGATCAGGAAGGCAAGTCTGGATCAGCTGGCCAGTGCCCCGGTCGACGTGGCGCCGCGCCAGAGGGCTCACGCTGCCAGGCGCAAGGTCAATCGCGCCAAGAAGGTGTCAGCGCTCAGGGAGGAGCGCAAGGCCGACCTCGTCCGAGAGAAGCAAGTGCTGCTCCAGGCGCTCACGGAGTTGCAAGCGGGGTCCTTGCAGCCTGGCGCGCGACAGTCAACAGCGGCCGCGTGGCCGCGGGCAGGGCCGCGGATGTCGCGCAGCAGCTGCGCGCGGCGGCCGCGGTTGTCGACACTGCCCTGCGCGCAGCCGCAGCCTTGGCGAAAACCGCGGAAGTGCACAATGGGCACTTGGACCGCGCTGACGCCGCCACAGATGGCCTGGTGGATTTGGCGCGCGAGTTGGCGGTCGAGTGCTCTGTGGAGCCCACCAGGCGCCGCTGCCGTCGGTCGCCGCGGCGCTCGGTCTCTCCGACGCCGCCGCCGCCCCACAGTTGGTCGCCGGCCCCTCGCCGGCTGCGAGATGCAGCCGCGGCCGCTGTTGGCGGCCTGGCTGTGCCTCCGGAGCCTGTTGCTCCTGGTGGCTTGGTTGAGGAGCACGTAACCCCTGGCAGCCCGGCTGAGGCTTCGGGGCTCGTTGCTACTGGTTGCCCAGCTGAAGCGCCAGCGGACGCCGCAGAGAGCTCCAGCGACGCCAGCGACGGCAACTCCACTGACGACGGCGACGAGGCGCCCGAGCCGCCGCTGAAGCAAACCCGCGTGATGACGGTTGAACCCGGCATCCCTGAAGCGCTGGCAGGCGCCGCTCCTGTGGTCAGCATCGCCCTAAAGCAAGAGCACGAGATCCGCACCGAGAGGTCCGAGGAGCAGCCGCAATCCTCAGGCCGCGCGGAGCTCCAGCCGTCGGGGGGCGAGCGCTTCGGCCCGTGCGCCGAAGCGGGCGCTGAGGCAGGCCCTGTCGAACAAGCGCGCGAAGATCACGGAGAGGACGCGTTCGCCGAGGAGGGGCCTGCTCGGCAGGAGGCGCGCGCCGGTGCTGAAAACGACCCGGCGCCAGCGGCCGCAGCGCCACGCGCGGGTGTGAGCGCGGCTGCGCAGATCGCCGCCGAGCAGCTGCCCAAACATTAACCTTACCCTAACCTCACCCCAACTTTACCCTAACCTTACCCTAACCTTACCTTAACCTTACCCAAACCTTACCCTGACCTTACCCTGACCTTACCCTAACCTTACCCTAACCTGACCCTGACATTACCCTAACCTTACCAAAACCTTACCCCAACCTTACCGTGACCTTACCCAAACCTTACCTTAACGTTACACTAACCTTACCCAAACCTTACCCTAACCTTACCCTGACCTTGACCCTAACCGTGCCCTAACCTTACCCTAACCTTACCTTAACCTTACCCTAACCTTACCCTAACCTTATCCAAACCTTACCCTAATCTTACCCTAACCTTACCTTAACCTTATCCAAACCTTACCCTAACCTCACCCAAACCTTACCCTAACCTTACCCTAACCTTACCCTTAACCTTACCCAAGCCTTCCGAAACCTGCCAGTGAAAGTCGTCAGTGAGCCACCAGCAGCGAAGCAAGCGCGCCGTGACATGTTCCAGGCCGAGCTCCAGGGACCAGACTTCCGTGGCACCGTCAACGCGCAGCGCCAGCGCTTGCGCTTCGGCCCGCGCGCCGAGGCGGGCACTGAGGCAGACCCTGTCGGACACGGAAGACCCAACTCGCCCCAACGTATAAAGAGCGCGTCTTCAATGGCGACGGCCCGCGAGTTGGAATTGGCCTGCCCAGCTTGTGACGGGCCCGGCATCTACGCAATGGAGGATGGATTCCGATTGCGGGTGTTTCGTGCGGCGACAGCGAACTCCTGTCCGCATCCTGTACATCGTGCGCCTGGAAGCTGGTAAAGCGCCCCGCGCATGGAGGGCGTTGCTCAGCCACCTCCGAGCTCAAGAGCTTGTCCCGAGGGAGCGTTAATTCGAGGCCGGGGCTGCGCATGATGTGGCCCGGAGCATGGCCCGGGCGGCGCGGCGCGGCAGCATCCTCGCCGCCTCAGACATCCGCCGCCTGGCGGGGCGTGCCGGGATGCGCCGCTCACGCCCCTCGCCCGAAAAAAATGATTCCGTGGCTTCCACGTCCGTGGCTTCCACAGCGATGGACTCGAGCCCGAACAGTCGACCGAGCTTCCACTCAGCGCTCGCAGCGCTTGGCGAGGAGTCACTCCCGCCGACATTCCGGAAAGTCCTGGGCGATATCGGCGCAGACGAATAGGGAACCAACCAAAAAGGCATGGCGTCCTTCACCGAGTTTGTCCGCTTCTGCGCGGCCCGGCCAAGCTGCGACAAAGGCGGCCTCTCCGCGATCCAACCAGGCGGGTTGCTCCCCCGTCAAAATCGGGGAATAAAGCGACCCGTCCGGCATTGACATCCTCGCCGTGGCCCGGATGAACCGGCCCACGCACTTCCACAACCGCCACGTGCTCCAACTCGCGGAAGCCCTGCTGAAGCACGAGCTCCGGGCGCACGTCGTGGCGAGGAATGAATGGCTGCAGCCGTGGGCCAAGGCGGCAACGGTGGCGGCCACGCGCCGCCTCCAGCTTTCGCTGAGCCGGCGCCGGGAGCGCAGGCCGGGAGAGCCGGGAACGCTGGGAGCGCCGGCTGGGCCGGGCGCGCCGGCAAGACCGGGAGAGGTGGGCCGGCGCAAGAACGCCAGGAACGCCGCAGTGCCGGGCACGCCAGGAGCGCCGGGAGCGCTGGGACGCCAGCAAAGCCGGGAGCGCCGGGAGAGCTGGGCGAGCGCCGGGAGAGCTGGGCTCGCGGAGCCGCCGGGTGCGCCGGGAGTGGCCGGAGCGCCGGGAGTGGCGGGAGCACCGGGGCGGCCGGGAGGGCCAGGAGCGCTGGGCGGGCCAGGAGCGCCGGGAGAGCCGGGAGCGCCGAGAATGCCGGGAAAGCCGCGAGCGCCGGGAGCGCAAGGAGCGCCGGGAGCGCAAGGGGCGCCAGGATTAAGACAGTCTCGCGCCCCAGAACACCCGCGAGCCTATGCACCGGGCTGCGCCACGCCGTGCCGATTTCCATATCCCGCGTTGCTCTCCCTGGCCGCCCCGGCTGTCTCCAACCGCCCAGCGAGCGCAGACACCCTGAGAATTTTGCGGTCTACCGTTGGTTTGCGCGACTGCTTGTGTGACTGATTGTGCGACTGCTTGCGCGATTGATTCGACTGCGCACGCTTGCTTGAGCTGCGTGGCTCCGCGGGCTTTGGCGCGGCCTTCGGTGGAGACGTGGCGTGTGGGCGATGCGAATGTTTACGGCAACCAGCCGCGTACTCTGTCCGTTTGCCTGAGGCTTTTGGAGACGTCGACCGCTCATGATTCCTCACACTTGACGCGCGTGCAGCCATCTCGCGCCGCTGGGCCGCACGCGAGCTTGGTTTCCTTCTCCCTGTCGCACGTGCAAAAGCGAGGGGGTGCTGCGTCGCCATGTGCGCCCGCAGACCAGCAGCGTGGTAAGACTTTCCGCATACAGCGCACTTTTTCGTTCCAAAAGTGCGCTTGCGTCGATTCGGATTCTTCTTGCAAGCATGACGCTCGTGTTCTGCAACTCCACGGACTGTTAGCATCTTGCCGCAGTAAAGGCACGGCGTGTCCTTGGGGCTGGTCCGCATTGCTGTTTTACTGAGCAGCGAGACAGCGATTGCGGAATGCGCCAGACCAGACCACAGCCGAATTTCGAAGCGAGCAGCGCGTGTTGCATGGCCCCCGCTCACTTCAACGCTTCGAAGCTGAAGGAACTGGCTGCGCCGCCGCGGTGGGAGTTCCCCAGAACGATGACCTTCACGTTCGGGCCCTCGTCTACGTCTTCTTTGCTGCGCGGGGTCGTGTCTCCTGCGCGCGCCGACCTTCTGTGCGACGTGACCGCCCTGGTGCGGTCGCGCGTGGCAAGCCACACGACCTCGGCAAGCGCTTCGGACGCGCGCTCGCCAGGGGAGTCGACAAACACCGCGCTCGCAGCAAAGTTCTCCGCGCAGTAGCGCCACAGCTTCGTCACGTCGTCAGCCGTCATGTGTGGCAGAATGGCGCGAAACGACTTGGAAGTGGCCGCGCCCTTGACGGCAGCCATGGACGACCACAGCGACGCCTTTACTGTGTTGGGGATGCGCTTCCGGCACCAGCGCTTCCTCCGTGGAGTTTCTTCTGCAGCTTGCGCGCGAGCGCGGCGCTGCCTGCACCCCACCCCCTCTGCCTCGCTTGGCTGAGAGTTGCCGGCTGGTAAGCCTCGGGTGGCGGCCCGTCCTTGTACCAGAGCTTTTGCGCGATGAGAGGCGCGTATGGTGCGGTGAATTTGCGTACGAACTCCGCTTCATCGTCGACGTGCTGGCGTAAGGCGCCTCCAAAGCCTGCTCTGAAACAACGGCTCCTGGTGCCCACCTCCAGCGTTCCGCCATTGACGCGTAGAGAAGGGTCGAGCTTGTTCTGACCGCAGTAGACTTTGCCTTTGCGTGGTTGGCGCGTCACGTGGTCGACGGGGGGAGCCGTGGCGTGTTGCGGCGCTGTCTCGGGCTCACGCACCCGCCCAGATTTTGACCGCTGTGTGGCGGCGCCGCTCCCAGCGCTCTCTGACGAAGACATCGCGCCCACGTGCGTCCGCGCAGAGTCGGTCAGCTTCCGATGGAGTTCGTCTCGCGCGATCTCCTCTGGGCTCTGCTGCGCACCGCTGTGCTCTCCCGTATGGCTTGCCGAGCGACTGTGCTTATGCGACTGAGGCACGCGGGGCGCTTGGTGCGCGGCCGCGAGCGGTCTATGCATCCGAGGTGAAGACGGGCTGGCGAGCGGCCGCGAGCGGTCCATGGGGCGTTGCGAATGCCCCCCACGCTGGCACGTGCGAGTATCGGGAGTGCTCGCATGGGGCGCACTTGTTGTCATCCTGGCCGACGTCAGCCGAGTCGAAGCACCAGGCGGCCCCCATGCCGAGCGCGCAACACCCTTGGCGTGCTGCTTAACGAGTACGTCGGACCAGTTCGCGCTCATCCAGTTTTACTATCAAGTGAGGGCGCTGCACTAGTGAGCGGCCTGCGCCATCATCGTGGGCGCGCTTCTTAGCAGCGTCAGATGCGCCTCCTGCGCCCGCGTGTCGAAACCAGCCGGGAGGCTTTCTAGGACGACGCCGGGTCCAGCAGCAGCGCCCGTGCAGGGGCCAGCAGGCGGCGGTGCCATCTTGGGCACTGTAATTTGGGGCGGCTCGCGTGCACTTTCGGCAGCAGTCGCCGTGGATACTGCGGCGCGATATTCGTCGGCCGACAACGGCTGCAGCCAGCAAGCCCCCAACGGGCCGAGAGGCGTGCGCCACCGGGCGGTGAGAGTGCGCAGTAGGCTTTGCATCTGGCGCGTCGTCCTGCTTTCCGCCCTGGCGAAGTACAGCGTGGCACGGTTGTTGTCGTCGCGCACCCAAGCGTATTCGATGCACGCAGATGCCCCCCATTGACTCAGTCGAGTTTCGACCTCGCCCGTCGCCTGCCCTAGATGCGCAGCGAAATGGTTGTAGGTCGCCTCCGTCATCGACGCCTCTTTTCACCGACCCTTGAACATCTTGGTCGTGCCATGAATCGCCCTATCTGCTCGCAGCCTCCCGCGACGACTTCATTTGGTGGCAGGCACGGTGCACGGGGAGATGGCACAAAGCGCAGCGGAAGTTATATATCATGGCAACGCGTTTTGGAAGGTGCGGCGCAACCCTCTTACGAATGTTGACTTCGCTCCCGTACGACTCAAGCTTGTCGCGCTCGCTACCCAAACAGCTGCCCGACTGGCTTGTCGATTTCCAAGTCGAGGAAGGCTCGCTTCTATAACTTCGCCACCTCACTCCGCTATGTATGTAACTACCACTAATACACGCGAGCAACACACCTGACATGAGGAACGTATACTACATCGCAACCTACATCGCAACTTACATCGCAACCTACATCGCAACTTACATCGCAACCGCATCGCAACTACATCGCAACCACATCGCAACCTACATCGCAACTTACATCGCAACTACATCGCAGCTACATCGCAACCTACATCGCAAACACCTCATCAACCGAAGCCAGCTGGATAAACCAAGCCCACCCGACATCTCTCTTGCCATCTTGCGCCTAGTGGCCGAGACTGCGTAACAGAAATGCGCACTGGGATCATATATCTATGTGCGTGACGGCGCGGATGGCAAATTTCCAGCAACGCTCGGATTCATGGTTCTGTGTGCGCGCGGAGTTACACTCTACTACGGCCTCTCAGATGGGCGCCGGTCCCTCGCGAACTGGTGCACCGCTCCGGGTTCGAGGATCTGTGCGATTTACCGCAAGCCGTCGCGGGTTGGTCAACAGCTTCAAAGGCGTTTCCGCTTCGTCCAAACAGGGACATAGTTCGGATCCGTCTGGGAATCAAATTTCCCCCAGACGTTGTTCGCGATCCGTAGAGACTCGGCGCTGCGCTTCAAGCTTTTCCCCAGTTCCGTATCGGCCGCGCGTTCTTGAGTCTGTGCCACACTCTTAGCGACGTTTGCGCCCTGACCACAACTGGTGCACACGAGGCAAGCGCTGCGGTAGGCCACTTTGCCGTTGCAGCGATCGACGATCTCCTCTCCGTTGACGACTGTGCGCTTTGTCACACTGGTGCAGAAGATCTGCTTGCCAGCGCGTGCGTGTTCGGGGCTGCAGAAGTGTTGTCCCAGCGGTGTACCAGCTGGCAGTTCGGAGTTGGTCTCGTGGCAACGGCGCGGGGCGTCTGCATCCCACAGCTTCTGGAACTCCTCGAGCTCGCTAGGGGGCACCTGGCATTCCTTCGAGTACAATGATTTTTGTGCATCTGCAACTGTTCGGTAGGGGCCGCGCTCCTCTCTCTTGGCGATGTTGGCGTATTGGCGATAGAGGTCCAGGCATTTTGCTTTCTGAGACTGTGTGCCAAAGAGCTCGCGGAACTTTCGTGCGAAAGGGATGAGACCTGCATCTTCCCCCAGCTCGAACTCAAGCCATTCCAGCTTGTCGCTGGTTTTTGTCTTGTGTTGGTCTGTTATGTAACATGTGGCTGGCCGATGCTGCGGATGCGCATAGGACCAAGTCTCCACTAAGCTGCCACCAGTGAGTAAGAAGGAGTCCTCACAGCGCGCTTCACCACAGCTGCAGACCTTGCGAGGCGCCCGGCCACACATTTTGCAGCCTGTCTGCTCGTTGGCCGGGGCAGATGAGGCATCTGTCAGCGCCGCGGTCACTGGATTCCCATCCTGCTGCTGCGAAGGTAATCCCAGATGGTCACCCGTTTCAGGCTGGGCAGAGTTGGCTGCCGCTTCCGTCCGCACCATAGGGTCGACATTTTTTGCATCGCACGATGCCGCAGGCACAATGCTGAGTCTGTACGTCTGCACGACAGGCGACACAACGCTTGCCGCCGCAGCCGCACGGACCCCTGTGACACACGTCACAATCCTCGTTGCTCGGCGCCCATACGTGAGAATTGCTGACCTCGTGGTATGCTTCCATCAAGACTGCTGCTGGTCTTGCTGCGATGTGATGTTTGCGGCGCACGGCTTACAATGGATGCATGCGCAGGTCGGGCACCGTGCGAAGCCCATCGTGTATGCGTCAGACGCCACTCTTCCGCATGCCCCGCAAGGCCCGAGCGCCCTGGCCGAGCCCATGTTCTCTGTAAAGAACTGGCGCCTACAGTCGGCAAGGCCGATCGGTTCTCCCGAGCGCATGGCGTCGAACAGGGCGGGCATGTGATCCAGCTCATTACGCTGAATCAAAAACCTTGCTTCAGGCATGATCGCGAGCAGCTCTGCGTCATCATTTTCACGGACCGCCGCCACCACTTCTTCCTTCGTTGCTTGGGCATCGCCCCAGCAGAAGCGACGCTGCGAAACCCGAGTGAAGGGGCGCACAGACTCCACCACTGCGACCTCTGGAAGCTTGCGCAAATCCAAGCAAGTGACCTTCTTCATCTCGTTCTTCCAGGTGCGGTAAGCATTGTCGCCACACTGTCCTGTCTTGTCGGTGACAACGAAATATAAGGTGTCTCCAAAACCCGAGACTGTGGAGGCATTCAGGATGCCGTCGTCGATGATACGATTCCTGCCGAATCGCTGAAGGCCAGCGAGCAAGGCCGCCTGCTGAGCGGCAGGGCACTTAAGGCGGATCTCGAAGGTCCGGGGGCATTCGAACCCCTCTGCGATTTTGCACTGCATTGCATCTAGCGATGAGCTACGCAAGCTATCCTACTTGATCCGAAATTGCGCATGTGCTGGTAAGCGCGCGCATGTTGGCAAACGCATGGCCGAGATTGGTAAGAGAGACTCGTACTACTATTTCTTCCCACCTCTTAGCCCCCTTTGTTGGTTATTGTGCACTAGCGCTTTAAAAACGGCTCACGTACTTTTTCGGTGCCTGCTAGTGGACACGCGAGCCAGACACTACTATCTCTATCCTCCTCACTCGAGGAGGAGTAAGGAAATAGTAGCGTGGGTTCCCCCCTGCCTTGAAACGGCTCCCGTATTTTTCTGTGCCTGCTACTGGACATGCTAGCCAGACACTACTATTTCTATCCTCCTCACTCGAGGAGGAGTAAGGAAATAGTAGCGCGGGTCTGCCCGCGTAGAGTGACCCTGAAACCTGACCTTGAAAAAACGGCTCCCGTATTTTTCTGCGCCTGCTACTGGACATGCTAGCCAGACACTACTATTTCTATCCTCCTCACTCGAGGAGGAGTAAGGAAATAGTAGCGCGGGTCTGCCCTTGTAGAGTGACCCTGAAACTTGACCTTGAAAAAACGGCTCCTGTATTTTTCTGTGCCTGCTCGTGGACATGCTAGCCAGCCTGGCCTGTGGGGGAGCTACTGATAGCTTGAGGCGGCACTGCCCTTCAAACTAATATTGCCACGCATACGCCCTATCGCAGAATGTGTTGCGCAAGCAATATGAACAGCCTTCTAATACACAGTCCTGGAGGTGCTGAAATGGTCGTTGTGATTTCGGTCTAACAAATATGGCAGCAGTTGCGTTCACCCAGCGGCCCTGGCGGATAATTCTGGGAGATGTCTGGCGGCTCGGCTGCAGGTGTCCGGCCGCACCACAGCCTACACTCCCTCACTATACCGCGTCGGCGAGAATCGATGAGCACATAGCACGCACACGAACTATAAGAAACGGTCTTCGCAGTTGCGGTCTTTGCGGCTAGGCCCTTCGCAGGGAGGGGGGCATGGCTCTTCGCAGTAGCGGTCTATAGATCGCTGCACGTTTTTTCCGTCGAGGGATGCTGATGGCGGCCACCTGTCTGATCGTGCACCCGTACAGCTTTGTACGCCTGGGCGTATCTACATCTTGCACACTCACACGCTACTGCTGGCTGGCACCTGCGCCCGCCTTGGACTTCGGCTCCGCTGGCGAGTCCTGCGCGAACCCCCATCGGCCGCGACGGGCGCTGGGGCAGCGCTCCTCAACACCTTGGCGACGCCCTGGGCCAGCGCATACGCAAAATTGCATGGGACTGCGTTCCCGATCTGCGTTTAGGCTGCGTTGACAACCCCTTTGAAGACACAGTCGTGGGGAAATGTCTGAAGGCGAGCAGCCTCCTTGACTGTCAACCTCCTTACTGACTCTGGCACGACCCAAGCTACCGCCCCCGAGGCTGCCGACGCCAACACCTTCCGCTTCACGAGCGCCGCATGCAATCGCAACCACATCGCAACCTACATCAAGGCTGCGCAGACTGTGGCATCATGCTGCAAGCCAAACGGGCGTTTTCGCATGCACTAAAACTACCGCTCAGATCTAAGCCGAAGTTAGGACCATACCGTGATTGGGGAAAGAATTTGCGTTAAAACTGGCTTGTTCGGACCATGCGCTGCTGGAGCGGAGGCGCGCCACTGTTCTACGCCACTGCGCGATGTCTTGGCGTTGCTGCACTTTCGCGGCTTGCGCTATGCCTCGCTGCACCCAGCAACGGCCTGTTCTCGAACACGCCTTTCTGTCCGGCGGGTGCAGGAGGTGACGCGGAGACTGCTGCTATCAATCCAGCTCAATGGCGTCTCCATCATTCACTGCAGGCCTCACACTGGAACCACATCCCTCCTGCGCGGCGCGCCTGCCTCGCATCCAAATTTCGCAAACGCATCAACAAGCTAGTGGCCCATTTACAAACCGCCTCCCTGTCGTCCAAGACAGGCCCGGCCCATCCCAAGTGACAAGCCACCGGCGACCACCATGCGGGCTTCATGGGCGGATAAAAATGCCACATGTCATAATATTGCGGACCAATATTCTCGATGAATACCTCCTTCAGTTCCAAGCTGCTTGGTGTGCCGCCGTTGGCTTGTGCTTCTTTCGCTTGCCACGCCGCCCAAGTGCTGGCGCTCCACTTGACACGGGAAACATACTCGAGGACCAATTCTTGCGCCTCCAATGGGATTGGGAGCCAATGCCCCCGGAGCCTGTACGACATGGCTGAATCTGTCAATGCCAGGAATCTACTAACTGCTGCGATGGTCCGGCGGCGCTTGCCGCTGGTCACGCGTTCGTCCAGCTCGGCTTCGTGCCTCGTGGCTCAATGTAAATTGCATGGCTTGTTTGAGCCGAGATGCATCATACATGGATAAGCGCGTCACCTTAGGCAAATACGCTTCTGGCCGTCGCTGCAAAATCGATGCGCGTGCTAACTGACATGTTCGCGTTCTGCGGGCGCTGCTGGTGCAATCATTCCTGCTGTGCTGACTGCTTGTATAACGTAATTCCCCTTATAGGGAGGCTTGCTTCAAGGGGGCCCTGCGCTAGAGTAGGAGCATGCGTGCAAGACTGTTTTTCTCGCTGTGTCGAAAGTAACCGCCTCTTCGAAGCAGCTTTCGCTTTGCTGCTCACATGGGGAATCGTCTCAGGAGAGAGCGCGCTTCAAAAGGCACTCCCCGCAGACATCGCAGCTCTGCAGGCGGATGCGCTTCTTGGGGCGTTCCTGCTGGAGGCAAGTCTCGCAGAAGCCTAGGCGCGAAAGGTACTGCACGCTTGCCCGTAGAAATTCAATTGCAGCCTTGGCGCCCTGCGGAGTGTCCGGGAAGATTTTGAAATCTGTCACCAACGGATGCTCTGCGATGGAGCTGTGTTGCGGACGGTCTAGGACGCGCCTGCAGCAGCTCACTTCTGCATGTAGCTCGCGCAGCTCCTGCTTCTTTTGCTTCCTCGCGCAATGAACGAGCAACACGTGGATTTTCGTAAATCCGGGGACGTCGAGAGCGACGCGGAAGGCCCCGAAATTGCGCAGCTGGTGTGAAACGTCTTCCATGAGCTGCTGGGTCCAGGAAACGCCGCGGACCAGTTCAGCGAAGCTCGCAACCTTCGGAGCTGCATCTCCAAGCATTTCGTTCAGCTGTGGCGGCAGAGCTGCCGCAGCGTCACCAGCAACAGTCGTCTCTGCAGCGCCTGCGGGACTCGTCGCCATCTGCGCCAAAATAAGCACCGAAATTAATTGCTGGATAATTTGAGCCAAAAGACTTGGACCCGATAACCATATTGCAACTTCGCTCCCTTGGGTCGATCCGCGGATATTCTTCGCTGGGCACGCAAATGCAATTCCTTGGAAGCTGTACGCATGCAATGTGACATGGGCTTTTTTTTCTGGTGCACTCATCATGCTGCGGTTTTGGTGGTTCTGAATGGGGCTTACATCTGTGTGCCCATTCACAGCCGCCTGACTATGGCAAGTTTAGCAAATCACGAGTCTCCCATTTCTTGCCGTTGAAATGTTCGTACTTGCCCAGTCGGGTGTTCACCTTCAAGCGGCGAGCCACGCGGCAAGTAATCGAAAAACGCAATTCCTCTGGCTTGTTTTCCGAATGCTCCATGGGCTGCGCGTGGAGACAGCTTTGGTTCACATGACCGCTGAGCACGTACATGGAATTGTGTGACGTCTTCACCTCAGACAGAATATCCATCTCGGACCGGAGCTTTCGGCCCCACAACTGTTTCGCGCCAGTGTCTTTCACGAAGCATAGCCAACGGTCCGCACCAAGGCTATATATGAAGACGTCGTCATTGGTTCCATATTTGTTGCTCAATGACTTGAGGCTCAGCGGCTGGTCTTTGTGAGTTGGAATATAAGCGCTGAAGAACGGGTAGCAGTTGATGACGATGTGGTTCACATCGGCTCCGTAGGTTTCTTTTACCCGCTGCACAAGCCCCTGCAAAGGCGTGCCGTTGATGGCGCCGTGCTGCAAGTGGTAATCCACAGGGGCCACGTCTGCAAATTTGTATTGCGGAGACCAGCCGTCGGCATCCACATCGTAGCAGAAAAGCTTCGGCGCCTGCTTGGAGAGATTCTTGAATTGACCCGTATGAATTCTCGTCGCTTCGGGCAACAATTCTTTACAGAACTCACACAGTGCTTGTGCTTCCTCAGGCGACCTGAAATCTTCCTTCAAGCCGCTCGCGATTTTGCGTTTGAGTTCATTCTCTGTGGTCGCGTCCACAGCGCTTGTGCCCAAGTTGCGGAGCGCTTGGGAAGGCAAGCTCGATGGCCCACGCGCTGACTGGGTCTCTGCTGGGCGTGCTCGCTTCTGTGCCCGGCGCTGCTTCTCTTCCCCGCTGGGCGTCTCGATGCGCGCACGTTTCTTCGCTGACTCTCGCCCGTTGTCGGAAACTGTTGCAGCGGGTTCCTTGACGTCGCCGAATAATTCCTCGTCGAGTTTGGCATTCTCTTCTGCTTCTTTCCTGAGCCGCCGGATCCTTTGATTCAAACGTTTCCTATCGGCCTATGCCTCTTCCATGGTGCCCTGCGGCGGAGGACCGATGCGTTTATCAAGTTCCTCCGCGATAATCCCCTGCACGGCTTGCGGCACTTCTCGCCGAACTTCTTGGATCACACGGTCTGCCTGGGTGGTTGTATGGACCATGATGTTGCTCTGCGCGGCGGCCAAAGCGTCGCCGAGATCTTTGCACTGCTGCTCCTCGGCTTTGGAATGCCACGCGCGAATCACCGCCACTTCACGCTCAGACAACGGCCGTGGCTGCAAGGCGTTGAAAACTGGTGTCTGCTGGTTCTCCAACATGGCAGCCACATCAGGCAGAGAGAGCGTGCGCTTCGCGGCTGAGCGTTCCATATCAAGGTACTTCGGCCACATCTGCAGGAGGTCGGATTCATCAATGTCACCACCGCCGCGGCCCTTATTGGGAATCTGGCGGCCAGTGTAAAGCTTCGCGCGCAACTGCGTGCGTTCTCGCTGGGCAGGAGTCGTCATTGCACGTGTGCACGGGGAAGCGAATGGAGGATGGTTAACTGAGCATAAAACTCGCCAGCACATACAATTGTTGGGCTGCGTTCATACATGTGCTGAGCAATGGCAATCTACACAGCAAGGCGCGAGCAACCGGACACCAACCGGGCACCAGCCGGGCACCAACCGGGCACCAGCCAGGAACCAGCCAGGCACCAACCGGGCACCAACCGGGCACCAACCGGGCACCAACCGGGCACCAACCGGGCACCAACCGGGCACCAACCGGGCACCAACCGGGCACCAACCGGGCACCAACCGGGCGCCAACCGGGCACCAACCGGGCACCAGCCGGGCACCAACCGGGCACCAACCGGGCACCAACCGGGCACCAACCGGGCACCAACCGGGCACCAGCCAGGCACCAGCCAGGCACCAACCGGGCACCAACCGGGCACCAACCTGGCACTAACTGGGCACCAACCGGGCACCAACCGGGCACCAACCGGGCACCAACCGGGCACCAGCCAGGCACCAACCGGGCACCAACCGGGCACCAGCCAGGCACCAACCGGGCACCAACCGGGCACCAACCGGGCACCAACCGGGCACCAACCGGGCACCAACCGGGCACTAACCGGGCACTAACCGGGCACCAACCGGGCACCAACCGGGCACCAACCGGACACCAGCCGGGCACCAACCGGGCACCAACCGGGCACCAACCGGGCACCAACCGGGCACCAACCGGGCACCAACCGGGCACCAACCGGGCACCAACCGGGCACCAACTGCGCACCAATTGGGTAGCAACCAGACCGCCGCTGCAGACAGAGAGCAGTTGCAGACGAGGGTTTACGGCTGAAACTTCGCGTTCAGCGTTCAAGTGGACGCTCCTCGGCTGAGACTTCGCGTTCAGCGTTCGAGTGGATGCTCTCGGCTGAAGCTTCGCGTTGAGCGTTCAAGCGGGGGTTCGCAGCTGAAACTTCGCGGCGTTCAGCGTTGAAGCGGGGGTTCGCAGCTGAAACTTCGCGTTCAGCGTTCCAGCGGAGGTTCGCAGCTGAAACTTCGCGTTCAGCGTTGGAGTGGAGGTCCCTCGGCTGCTACACGTTGGCGTTCCAGTTCAAGTATTTAGCAGCGCGGGGAATTTGTAAACCGTGGCAGCTGCGGTCTTTCGCAGTGGCTGGCAATGGTCGGCTGGCCGTGGCGCGGTTTTGCTGGTAGTTTAGCTGGCGGTGGCGCTCGCGGTGCCGCTCGGCGCAGCGTGCGGTAGGCGCGGCGTGCGCCTGGCGCGGCATGCGGCTGGGGCGGCGGCGGGCCACGGTGGGCGCGGCGTGCGGTTGGCGCGGCGTGCGGTGGGCGCAGCGTGCGGTGGGGGGCGCGGCGTGCGGTTGGGGCGGCGTGCGGTGAGCGCGGTAGATCGCTGCACGTTTTTTCGTCGAAGGATGCTGATGGCGGTCACCTGTCTGATCATGCACCCGTACAGCTTTGCACGCCTAGGCGTATCTACATCTTGCACACTCACACGCCACTGCTGGCTGGCACCTGCGCCCGCCTTGGACTTCGGCTCCGCTGGCGAGTCGCGACGGGCGCTGGGGCAGCGCCCCTCAGCAGCTTGGCGACGCCCTGGGCCAGCGCACACGCAAAATTGCATGGGACTGCGTTCCCGATCTGCGTGTAGGCCGCGTTGATGCCCCCTTTGAAGACATAGTCGTGGGGAAATGTCTGAAGACGAGCGGCCTCCGTGACTGTCAGCCGCCTCATCGACTCTGGCTCGACCCAAGCAACCGCGTATGCATCCAAGAGCGTGGCGCGGCTCGCCCAGACGCCCTCGAGGCGGCGCTTTGTCTGGGGGCCGCTGTCGTAGGCATCGGCGTTCTCGCGCTCGGCGACGAGGCCGTAGGTGCGAGCGGCGGCGCCCACACCCAGCTTGCCCTCGATCTCTTTGCGGTGGGCGCGCAGATTCGCCGCGCGCGTCAGGACGCTGTTCAGCTCAGGAGTCAGCTCCCTCACACCCAGCTTGCCCTTGATCTCTTTGCGGTGGGCGCGCGGATTCGCCGCGCGCGTCAGGACGCTGTTCAGCTCAGGAGTCAGCTCCTGCGCCACTCGCTCGTTGCGTTCCACGAGCGCCGCATGCAAGTTCTCGACCCAGCTCCCCCCCGCGCCGAAGAACTGCTCCTCATCAATGATTGGCGTCGCGTTCCCCCCCATGGCCGCCAGTAGCGTCGGGGAAGGCCTGGTGGGAGCGAGGGGGCGGCCGCTCCCATCGAAGAGCATGCCAGAGTACGCGCTCTCCCGGAGCACAGGGCTTTTGCAAACCTCGATCTTCGCAGTGCACGTTGGCGGGTTGCACGGCGTGTCTGCCCTGCCAATGTCCCGGAGGGCCTCTCTGCACGTCTGCCCTCGGCGGCTGATCGCAGCCAGCCCGTGAAAATACTGTGTGGGCGTCGCGGTGTGGAGAAACCCGACCAGGATCAGCCGCTCTCTCGACTGGGGGACGTCGAAGTTGTGGGTGTTAAGCACCTTGTACTCGCATGCGTACCCAAGGCCCTTCGCGCGTTCGATTAGCTTGTCCAGAATGGGCTTGAAGAGAGCCTTGGTGCACAAGTTCTTCACGTTCTCCATGAGGAAGCTGCGCGGCTGCAGCTTGTCGACCGCATCCATGAAGACGTTAACCAGCCCGTTCCTGGGGTCATGCAGCTGCATCTTCCCAGCCTGCGAAAAGCCTTGGCAGGGAGGGCCTCCGAAAATACAATCCACAGGCCCTGGCAGCTCTCGGCGCAGGTTGTTGAAGTCAACTGTCCGCAGATCCAATTGCCTGCACACCGCCACCTCCGCGTCGTGGTTTGCATTGTAGGTGTCGCAGGCGGCTTGTTTTTTTTTCCGCCGCCCACAGCACCTTGAAGCCCGCCCTCGTGAAGCCGACGTCCATGCCGCCAGCCCCTGAGAAAATCGACACCGCCGTCAGCTGCTTCTTCGCCCATCGCCCACGCGCTGACTGGGTCTCTGCTGGGCGTGCTCGCTTCTGTGCCCGGCGCTGCTTCTCTTCCCCGCTGGGCGTCTCAATGCGTGCACGTTTCTTCGCTGACTCTCGCCCGTTGTCGGAAACTGTTGCAGCGGGTTCCTTGACGTCGCCGAATAATTCCTCTTCGAGTTTGGCTTGGCTTCCGACGGAGATAAGAAAATCGCTGTCGGGCACGTCCTTCTGCTGCTCACCCCTGCTCGCTTTCTCTGCTTGGAGGTACTGCTTGAGGCTCGAGATTCCACTCATGGCCACAACCAGGCTGAGGGGAAGCGGTGATTTGAGCCAGTCACATGCTACAAGGCGCCATGTAGGATTTGCGTGCAACCCGCGCACAAAAACAGCAACATGCGGATAGTATCGCGTCATCGGGGCGCGCTCCCCTCGGCCCGCTGGGGGGGGGCCCGTGGCGTTCCCCTCAGGCTCCCTCGGTCAGGTTTCCCAGGTGGCCTCGCCGTTTGGCAACCTTGCCGTTTGGCAACCTCGGCGTTTGGAAACCTCGCCGTTTGGCAACCTCGCCGTTTGGCAACCTCGCCGTTGGGCAACCTCGCCGTTTGGCAACCTCGCCGTTTGGCAAGCTCGCCGTTTGGCAAGCTCGCCGTTTGGCAACCTCGCCGTTTGGCAACCTCGCCGCGTGGCAACCTCGGCGTTTGGAAACCTCGCCGTTTGGCAACCTCGCCGTTTGGCAACCTCGCCGTTTGGCAACCTCGCCGTTTGGCAACTTCGGTCTGTCAAATTGTCCGCCTATGCCTCTCACCAGATACCCATAAGGAGTGGCTGCGCGTCAGAGATGGCCCTTCCTACATCCATCTATGTCTCTATGGTTTGCCGATGGAGGCCCCCTGTTTGGCAGAGCACCCAAGACACCATAATCTTCTTCCTTGGGCCAGCTCGGCCCCGCCAGCCCAGCCAGCTCAGCCCAGCAAGCCAAGCCGCATTTTTCAACATTACGTTTAACTTCTTCCTTGAGCCAGCGCGGCCCGTCATGGAGTTTGCGCGCAACGCATGCACGGGGGGGGGCGCTGCAGTTGGAAACACCAGTTCCACACATGTGTCGCAAAGCTGCTAATCTTGGCTAGCGTAGTGCACGAACTGCATGAGCTAGATGCGTTTCTTTTTCCACACACGCCTTCGCACATGTGGTCTGTCATCACACGCTGTCGCTACACCTACGCGCTGGCTCTGGTGGCCTCTAGCTCCGCTGCTGCGGTGCCGCTCGCCCAACGGTCTGGGAGCGGACCCGTGAGTCCGACCGCAGGCAAGAGGCGCGCGAGCAAGCGCTCTACCACGTTGACACTCATAGCGTTGCCGAGTTGCTTGCGCCATTGGGCATCCGACACCACCTGCTTGAAGTGGTCTGGGTTCATGCCTTGCAATCGACAGCGCTCGCGCGCATTGAGGAGCCGACCTCTGTTGGAGATACAGATCTTGCTGCGGGTGAGCAAACAGGGGCACGCGTCCATCTTCACGACGCAACGTCCTTCGCTGGTTGTGACTGGAAAGAGCCATGCTTGCTGCAAGGGTTCGTGCTTCTCGTGCAAAAGCTTCGCCATCATCGCAGCCCATATCTGGGAAGCGAAAGTCTGAGGAGGCGCCTGCACGTTGAGCGGGTTCGGCTTCGTCTCCCATAGATCCAAGAACCGCTCCACCGACGGGCAGGCAATGGGCTCCGGCCATTGGAACCTACCCTCGATGTATAAGTCCTTGCGGATGCAGACAATGTAGAGCCTGTTTCGGCTTTGCGGCACCCCGTGATCGGCGGTGTTCAGGACCCTCCACTGGATGTTATAGCAATCCAATCGCAGCAGCTGGTGTAGAACCTCGCAAATGTCTTCGCCGTCGCGGTTGTGAAGCAAACTTCGCACGTTCTCCAGGACTGCGACACGAGGCTTGTGGGTTCTCATGTAATCCACGACACTATAGAACACCTGGCCACGTGGGTCATCGAAGCCTCTCTTGTTGCCTTCTGAGCTGTGCGGCTGGCAGGGAAATCCTGCCATGTACAGGTCGCAGCCGGGCGCCTGCGAGTGGCCGCACTTGGTGATGTCCCCATCAACTTTGCCTCTGCAGAATTTGAGAGGCCGGGAATTGGCTTCGATGGTCTGGCAGGCAAACTCGTCAAGGTCGCTCGCGAAGGCCTCTGTGAAGTCCACGCGCAAGCTCCGCAACGCTTGGCAAGGCGCATTCATGCCTGCGCAATCATGTCCCACGCGGAGAGGACGCCGGGGAGGCTCGGGCGCCACAGCATCAGAATGGTAGAAGAGCTCTGCGGCGTCACCTATATCGCGAAAGAGCACGATGGAGTACCTGATGGCGGTTGGCGGCTGATGAGGCAACACCCAATGCACGTGCCGACCGTCTACCTTCTGCCATTGATCTTTCGTGGACACGCTGAAGCATTGATCCCTCTCCTGCCAGCAGAACTCGCCTGCTGTGAATTCGCCCAGGGACAGACACCATTGGTGGTCCTTGTCCGTGCGGCGGTGGTGGTGGGGGTGCATCGGCTGAAAATTCTTGTTGAGTTGCGCGCTGCTGAATTCGAAGCCGAACACCCGACCTTCGTCCTGAAGCAATTCCCACAGTTTGGCACACTGCTCTTGATCGCCTTGTGACAAGCATCCAGGCACAACTTGGTCATTGTAGCCTTCCTTGTTGAAGCCATCGGCGCCTGGGGCACCGCGTGTGACGCCCAGCGTAATGCTTCCTGAACCAAATGTCGTGGTCTTGACGTTCCCTCGCTTCCAACTCAACTTCTCGAGGCAATCCCAGATCTCGCGGCGGTTCTTCACAGGCTTGCCAAGCAGTTGCACTGGCGTGGGCACAGGCAACCCAACACTGCCACTGGTCTGGGCGGCTGTGGACATTTTCCTCTTCTTGCTCGCCCGTGTCTCCACAGTCGCTCCCTCAAACTCGAATCGGGCCAACTCCTTCGCTTTCGTTTCTTCCAATGGCGCCTCCCGAGCTTTGTCCTTCTTTCTGTTTCGCCTGGCTTGCCTATCTCCCGGACGATCATCATAAGTCATAGTGCACTCCAGGGATTCGCTGTTGAGCGCGCCGCATTTCACAACGAAGTCTTTCACGATTTGCGAGGACCTCTCCGCGAGGATACGAGCCGAGGTCACGTGCTCCTTTTTGAGGAAGAACCCGCGGTCGGGCTCTTTCCCTTGATACTTTTCGTACTCTCTCTTGACGACATCATGGAGAATCGCGCCGAAGGTGGTCTGCACTTCGATCACCTTGGCGCCCTTGCCTGCGAAGCCTCTGCCCTGGCCAGGCGGTTTGACGAGAAGCGTAAACTGGCGCTGCATCTCATCCTCCATTTCTCGTTTCACGCGTCGGCGTTCCGCTGCCCTCTTCTCAGTCTCGCCGTCGCCCGCCCGGAATGATGGCCACTACAGATTGCAAATGCAAAAGAAGCTTCGAGCCAAAAAGTTCACATAAGAATGTCACTGAGCAAAGGCTGCATGGCGAGCGTGTGCGAGTGATTTGGAGCAATCGGGGGGAGACGGGCGCATGTATGCGCAAGCCAAGTCACGCGTGCAGCTACGGAGCGGTGCACACAAGATGCAAATGCACGCATGGAGTCCACAAGGCGTCAGGGGGGGAGCCTGCGATGAGCAGACAAGCGCTTGCTTGCTTTTTTTTGGCGCGCGAACTATTCATCTCTTACATGGCTAGTCTCTCGGAACAATGTGTGGGCCACTCACTCGCAGGCGGCGGCACGTCGCGCAATGGTGGGCGCCACTGCCAACCACAGCTCCTTGTAGTCCTCAAAGGGGTCGCCCCGAGCCGTCCTTCCCTCGGGCAGGCACATCTTGCGCCACTCGCACAGCATGTGCTCGACGCACTGGGCGGACGTTGGTAGCAAGTGGAGGCGAGCCAAACGCTCGACCACCCCGTGTTGGTCCACAGCAGCCAAAGCAGAAGGGAGGGCCTCGACCAAGGCCAGGAAGATCTTGTCCACGCCAGCCTTGAAGGGAGATGTGCCGACCATGGCGCGCGCCTGCGCAGCTGGATGGCCCAGAAGCAGCCAAAGCCCCAGTTCGGCAAAGTCTCCAATGTCACGTTGCTCCATGTTGTATAACGCGGGGTCGCCAATGGAGAATAGCCGCGCCACGAGCAGCGCCCGGAATTTTGGGATCCCAAGCTGCTGCAGCACCGTGATGGCATCGGCGCCGTCCTGGATCTTAGCTAGCGCTGTTGGAATCTTGGTCGCCAGGTCATGAATGAAGCGGCCGCAGCTCTCCGCTTCGGGGCCATTGCCAAGGAGGCTGAGCACGCCTTGCTTGAGATGCGATGGGACAACACCCTTGCTCTTCGGGAAGCGCTCGCGAAAGCGGTGGGCGAACTCTTCGGACGATGGCGGCGCATCTACACTGAAGGGGCCAAGCGCCTCGAGGCGACGCCAACTGGGGAGCACGGTCTGGCCAATGATGTGATTGTACAACGCATCCTTCGTTATCTTCTCTCTGCTCAACCACTCTCGGACCAGCTTGAGCGTGGCGGTGTCCGTGAAAAGACACGGAACAGTGCGTGGTGTTCACATAGGCATCGGCCATGTTAGGCTGTACGCTTCGCAACGCTGCCAAGTAGAACTGGTGGACTTCTCCCGGCATCTCGCCCATGCGGACGAGAACATCCGTAGCAAAGACCAGGTAGACCGCAACGAACTCGGGCAGGCGAGCAAAGAGCGGCTGGCCGTCAGGCGGCCCAGATGCGCCAGCGGGAAGCTGCGAGGCGTGGGACGAGGAAGCAGAAGGAGCATTGTCAGGCACATCGTCGTCATCTCCGCTGTCTCCTGGTGTGCTTGTGGCCTCCACATCTGCACTGCCTGCCGAAGTCGGCGTGAGATCCGATTCGGAGGCTTGGGCTCCCCGCAGCTCGATGCGTCGGCGCTTTCCCTGAGCCACAATTGCGTCCAGATCAGCCTCATGTGCAGCCACCGCTGCTGGGGCTATCACCGGCTCGTCGATGTGCACGAAGAAGAGCCTCTTCTTCAGCGGCTCATTGTTGGCATCCGTGTGGCCATCCACAGCACGGAGCCAAGCTTCTGGCGTATCATTGATGCAGAGTATCTTCGGCTGCAGCGGGTGGAAGCACACACAGGCGTTGCGGACGCGGCACTGCCCGCCGTCCCGAATCTCCAAGAGCTGCTTCAAATAGTTGGCGCTCATCTTTCGGCCCTGCTGGCTGACGTCGGCGGCGGACAGCTCCTCCAGGATCACAGGCACGCACCTGCCGAAATATTCCTGAGCGGGTTTCAGCGCATCTGGACTGGAGGCTTTGCAGTAGTGGCCGACGTCGTAGTTTTCGGCCAAATAATTCGCTACCCCAGCAGCCGTGGGCGTCTTCTGTTGCCCGCCACCGCCCCAGAGGAGCAATGCTTTCTCGAAGTGCAGCCGAGTGTTAATGTAGTCGGCAAAGGGAAGCTTCACGTCCTTGCGCATGATGGGGCCCCACGTCTTACCCTTCTTGCGCGGGAGCCCAGGAAAATCACGCGGGCAGACGAGCTTGGTCCCCGTGGTCCCCACGCGGTACACGATGTCACTGGTGAGCTGGCGCTTGAGTGCGCGCTTCTCCTCGACGCGCCTCATGGCGGAGATCTCGCCCCTGCCAGCCAGGAGCGCTTTGGGGCCCTGTGCTCTCGCGGGCGACTGCAGCCTCTCGCGCCAGAAGTCGAAGTGCAAGTCTTGCTGGGCTCTGTCGCGCAATTCATGCCATAGCTCCTTGACATCGACTGGCGGCGGCGCTAGCCCATCCTCCGCCACGTTGAAATTGGAAGTAATCTGCTGGAAGTCTGCGAACCAGGCGCGAGCGAACTGAAGAATGGCCCGCGCGCCGGCCTGGCCTCGACCGGGCTTCAGCAGCTCGTACACAGCCGCAGGGCGGACCTCCTCGGGGAGAGTGGCGAACTCCAGCTTCGCTTGGTCGGCTTTGTAAATGAGAAAATGCAAGGCGTGCCGGTTCACTGGCCGCCTCACGCTGAGACGGCGCTCTCCCTTGTCGAGCAACGGCCACAGAAGATCGAAGACAGCCTCCGTCGATTTGTCCGTCTCGATGAGGCCCACGAGCCAGCGCATCTGCTTGCCCATGCAAAGGCACCCCAATGGTTCAGAGAGGCTGCGCGCAGGCACATCAAGAACTTCCGCACCCTCTTCTGCATCGATGGTTTTCTTCTCTGTCGCTTCAAAGGAAGTTTCCATGGCTGCCGCGCTAGCAAAGAAGCAGGGTGTAATACGTAAACGCGGGAGCTGAAAAGCTGCAAGCTAGTGGCTGACATGCATCCCATGTTTGACCCTGTAACCAAAGACGGCTCGCTGTCACCGACAATTCGTGGTTGCAAAATGCTGCGACCATCGCATGAGAAGCGTGAACGCAGCTGGTATTACAAAGCCCCACCGCGCGGCCTGCCGATTGCATACAAGCAAGGCCCCACCGTGCGGCCTAGAGCAAATTCATGCAAGCAGATGGTATTAGTCAAGGTCCCACCGCACGGCCTACGCAAAGCAAGTGCATGCAAGCAGGTGGCATTGGTCAAGGCCCCACCGCGGGGCCTACGCAAAGCAAGTGCATGTAAGCAGGTGGTATTGGTCAAGGCCCCACCGCGCGGCCTGCGCAAAGCAATGCATGCACCGGTTGGTGTCCGGTTGGTGTCTGGTTGGTGTCCGGTTGGTGTCCGGTTGGTGTCCGGCTGGTGTCCGGCTGGTTTTCGGCTGGTGTGCAATTGCTGTCAGCCTGTGGTGTCCGTTCTGTTGGTGGGCTGCCCCCGGCCGCTCCTCGGCTGCTCTCGGCTGCTCCCGGATCCCGGCTGCTCCCGCCACTCGCCCTCACTTGTTTGCCCGGGCTGATCGGGTATGGGGTGTCGCGGCTGTAATCCAGCTGCTCTCGGCTGCTCCCGGCTCCCGGCTGCTCCCGCCACCCGCCCTCACTCATCTGACGCCTCCCGGGTTGCGCCCGGCTCCAGGGGTGATTTCGGTCTGTCAGTGTTTGGTGCTTCCGGCTGCTCCCGGCTGCCCCCGGCCGCTCCCGCCATTCGCCCTCAATCATTTGACCGGGCTGATCGGGTAGGGGTGTCGTGAGCAGCGGCTGTAATCCGGCTGCTCTCGGCTGCTCCCGGATCCCGGCTGCTCCCGCCACCCGCCCTCACTTATTTGACCGGGCTGATTGGGTAGGGGTGTCGTGAGCAGCGGCTGTAATCCGGCTGCTCTCGGCTGCTCCCGGATCCCGGCTGCTCCCGCCATTCGCCCTCACTTATTTGACCGGGCTGATCGGGTAGGGGTGTCGTGAGCAGCGGCTGTAATCCGGCTGCTCTCGGCTACTCCCGGATCCTGGCTGCTCCCGCCACTCGCCCTCACTTATTTGCCCGCGCTGATCGGGTAGGGGTGTCGTGGGCAGCGGCTGTAATCCGGCTGCTCTCGGCTGCTCCCGGATCCCGGCTGCTCCCGCCACTCGCCCTCCAGGGCTGGATCTGAGGCTCCAGGGCTGGATCTGAAACTCCAGGGCTGGATTTGATGCTCCAGGGCTGGATCTGAAGCTCCAGGGCTGGATTTGAGGCTCCAGGGCTGGATCTGGGGGTCCAGGGCTGGATCTGAGGCTCCAGGGCTGGATTTGAAGCTCCAGGGCTGGATTTGGAACTCCAGGGCTGGATCTGAAGCTCCAGGGCTGGATTTGAGGCGCCAGGGCTGGATCTGGGGCTCCAGGGCTGGATCTGAAGCTCCATGGGTAGGTCTGAAACTCCAGGACTGGATTTGAGGCTCCAGGCTGGATTTGAACGTCCAGGGCTGGATCCGAGGTTCCAGGGCTGGATCTGAAGCTCCACGGCTGGATTTGAGGCTCCAGGGCTGGATCTGAAACTCCAGGATTGGATTTGAGGCTCCGAACCTAAATCTGAAGCTCCAGGGCTGGATTTGAAGCTCCAGGGCTGGATCTGAAGGTCCAGGGCTGGATCTGAAGCTCCAGGGCTGGATCTGAGGCTCCAGGGCTGGATTTGAGGCTCCAGGACTGGATTTGAAGCTCCAGGGCTGGATTTGAGGCTCCAGGGCTGGATCTGAGGCCCCAGGGCCGGATCTGAGGTTCCAGAGCTGGATTTCAAGCTCCAGGGCTGGATCTGAGGCTCCAGGGCTGGATCTGAGGCTCCAGGGCTGGATTTGTGGCTCCAGGGCTGGACCCATAGGCGGACAACGTGATTTCGGTCTGTCAGCTCCCCGCGGGTGGCCAGGAAGGCCAGGAATACCGGGGCTGAATCTGAGCCTCCAGGGCTGGATCTGAATCTCTAGGGCTGGATAATCTGAGGTTCCAGGGTTGGATTTGAGGCTCCAGGGCTGGACCCATAGGCGGACAACGTGATTTCGGTTTGTCACCTTCCCGTGGGCGGCCAGGGAGGCCAGGAATGCCGGAGCTGGATCTGTGGCTCCAGAGCTGGATTTGGGGCTCCAAGCTCCAGGGCTGGATCTGAGGCTCCAAGGCTGGATTTGAAGCTCCAGGGCTGAATCTAAGGCTCCAAGGCTGGATTTGAGGCTCCAGGGCTGGATCTGAAACTCCAAACCTGGATTTGAAGCTCCAGGGCTGGATCCATAGGCGGACAACGTGATTTCGGTCCGTCAGCTTTCCGCGGGTGGCCGGGGAGGTCAGGAATACCGGCGCTGGATCTGAGGCTCCAAGGCTGGATTTGAAGCTCCAGGGCTGGATCTGATGCTCCAGGGCTGGATTTGAGGCTCCAGGGCTGGATCTGGGGCTCCAGGGCTGGATCTGAGGCTCCAGGGCTGGTGGAAGCTCCAGGGCTGGATCAGCTCCAAAATTGGATCTGAGCCTCCAGGGCTGAATTTGAAGCTTCAGGGCTGGATCTCAAGCTCTAGCGCTGGATCTGAGCCTCCAGGACTGGATCTGAGGCTCCAGCCGGATCTGAAGCTCCAGGACTGGATTTGAGCTTCCAGGGCTGAATTCGAGGCTCCAGGGTTGGATTGGAGGCTCCAGGGCTGGATCTGAAGCTCGAGGGCTGGATCTAAGGCTCCAGGGTTGGATTTGAGGCTCAAGGGCTTGATTTTAGGCGGCACGGCTGGATCCATAGGCGGACAACATGATTTCGCTTTGTCAGCTTCCCGCAGGTGGCCGGGGAGGCCAGGAATACCGCGGTTGGATTTGAAGCTCCAGGTATGGATTTGAGGTTCCAGGGCTGGATATGAGGCTCCAGGGCTGGATTTGAGGCTCCGGGGCTGGATCTGAGGCTCCAGGGCTGGATTTGAGGCTCCAGGGCTGGATTTCAGGCTCCAGGGCTGCAGGGCTGAATCTAACACTCCAGAAATTCATTTGGGGCTTGAGGGTTGGATTGGAAGCTCCAGGGCTGGATTTGAGAATCCAGGGCTGGATCTGAAGCTCCAGGGCTGGATTTGATGCTCCAGGGCTGCACCCATAGGCGGGCAACGTGATTTCGGTCTGTCAGTTTCCCGCGGGTGGCCGGGGAGGCCAAGAACACCGGGGCTGGATCTCAGGCTCCACGGCTGAATTTGAGGCTCCAGGGCTGGATCTGAAGCTCCAGGGCTGGATTTGATGCTTCAGGGCTGGATTTGAAGCTCCAGGGCTGGATCTGCGGCTCCAGGGTTGGATCTGTGGCTCCAGAGCTGGATTTGAGGCCCCAGGGCTGGATCTGAGGCTCCAGAACTGGATTTGAGGCTCCAGGGCTGGATCTGAGTACGAAGCTCCAGGGCTGGATCTCAGGCTCCAGAGCTGGATCTGAAGCTCCAGGGCTGGATCTGAGGCTCCAAGACTGGATATGATGCTCCAGGGCTGGATCTGAAGCTCCAGGATTGGATCTGAGGCTCCAGGGCTGGATCTGAAGCTCCAGGGCGGGATTCGAGGCTCCAGGGCTGGATCTGAGACTCCAGGGCTGGATCTGAGGCTCCAGGGCTGGATCTGAAGCTCCAGGGCTGGATTTGGAACTCCAGGGCTGGATCTGAAGCTCCAGGGCTGGATTTGAGGCTCCAGGGTTGGATCTGAGGCTCCAGGGCTGGATTTGAGGCTCCAGGGCTGGATCCGAGGATCCAGGGCTGGATTTGAGGTTCCAGTGTTGGATCTGAAGCTCCAGGGCTGGATTTGAGACTCCAGGGCTGGACCTTGCAACGACTCTCGCACGGATTGTAACATCTCCGCAAGGACCCTGCAAGGACCTCCCGCAAACCTGCCACCTGGGGTGGTAGGGTGGCCGGAACATAGGATCTGGCCAGAACGTAGGATCTGGCCGGAACGTGGGATCTGGCCGGAACGTAGGATCTTACGTTCCGGCCGTAAGCTGTGGCCGGCGTGGCGCGTTCTCCTGGGCCCCTCGGAAACCAAAGTAACAACAAAATCATTCAAAAAAAACATATTTTTGGACCTTTGGCTGCACCCATCCCAGAACGCCAAAGAACGCCCCAGGGCGCCTCAGAACGGTCCCAGAACGCTTCGGGACATCCCAGGACGCCTCGGGACGCTCCAGGGCGCCCCAGAACGCTCCAGGACGCCCCTGGACGCCCCAGAACGCCCAAGTGCGCATCGGCACAGACGTGGTACGCAGCAGCGTACGCTGCCTTCTGGAGGGTCGGGTTCGGGCGGCCCCAAACAGCCCCAGGACCAGGACGTCCTGAGACGCCCTAGAAGGCCACAGGACGCCCCAAAACGCTCCTAGACGTTTGTTTGTTTTGTTTTGAGACACGACTAACTGCGCACAGTACGTCTACAGGGAAAGTCAAAAAGAGAACAGAAAACAAAAGAGCGATTTAAAAACTTAAAACTAACATTACAGGCCGCTAAGGCGGGCGATCGGGCGTTAGGGTGTATAATGCCTGCGGATCGGCGCGCGGGCGGGCGGGCGGGCGGACGGGCGGGCGGGCGGGCGGGCGGGCGGGCGGGCTTTTGCTTGCTTTTGCTTGCTTTTGTTTGCTTTTGCTTGCCTTTGCTTGCTTTTGCTTGCTTTTCCTTGCTTTTGCTTGCTTTTGCTTGCTTTTGCTTGCTTTTGCTTGCTTTTGCTTGCTTTTCCTTGCTTTTGCTTGCTTTTGCTTGCTTTTGCTTGCTTGGGCTTGCTTCGGCTTGCGTGTGCTCAAAATCGTGATAAGTACTGGGGCACCCCGTAGAAATCTATATAAGTATTGTGTGACCATTCTAACTCCAAGCCGGAGGGGTCCTAGAGCATCCCCAGCTTGAGCCCTAGCGGCGCAAGGTTGCGTCAAAAAACACAAGAAAGTGAAGCAAATGGGTCCTCCAGAAATCAAAAAAGTGAATGGTAACAGAAAAAAAAATGCGATTTTTAAAAAAATTGAAAAAATCACAATTTGTCGTGACCGTTTTCATCCTCACCTTCTTGTGAAATGAGGCAAAACGCCGATTTGCAAAAAATGAAAAATCATTTTTTCAAAAATGCAAAAAAACCTCCCTTTCTTGAAATGTTTGCTCATTTCTGAGCAACGCGTTGCGACCCATTTGTCTCCCTTCCTTGTGTTTTTTGAAAATCGCAAAAATCGTAAATCGTGCTATCGATACGGATTCCGTGATTTTGGGGGTGTCAAAAGTGGACCTTTGAAGCCTCCGAGCGCATTGCGAAATTAATTGGGCCAAAATACATAGGAAAGAAGCGCAGGGCGTCGCGCCCGTCGCGTGCAAAAGTGATTTCCAGATACCATATGCAATTTCGTTTTTTTTTTCGTGCGAAAATCTTCCTTTCTTGTTATTTTTGCTGCGTTGTTTTTTTTACGTTTCTGATGTTACCCGCTATCTTATGTATTAACGCTTTCGGGAGGGCAAACGGGCGACCGCGCCAACAAAAAACACAAGAACATGCAGATGGATACGCATTTTTTGCATTTTGCAAATCCTTGCTTGAACGACCTCGCCTTCTTGTCTTTTTCGCCTGCGGGGCCCTCGGACTGCCCTCCCCGAAAGCGTTAATCTATAATCAACAGGGTAACTTCGCAAACGAAAAAAAAGACAAGCAGCAAAAATAACAAGAAAGGGAGGATTTTCTCACAAAAAAAAAAAAAACGAAATTGCACAAAGTATCTGCAACTGACTTTTGCGCGCGACGGACGCGACTCCATTTGTTTCCTTTCTTGGTATTTAGGCCCATTTAATTTCGCCATGCGCTCGGAGGCCAAAAAAGTCTCTTTTGGAACCCCCTAAAATCACGGAATCCTAAAAGGTAGGACGTTTTACGATTTTTGCGATTGTCGCAAAACACAAGACACCTCATTTTTTTTTTTTTGAGCACAGCGTGATCGCTTCGGAGACCATTTTTGCCAAAAAACACAAGGACAACTGGATTTTGAGAAAAAAAGCAAACTTTGAAAAAAAAGTGTGTTTTTCTCACTCCCTTGTCAAAAATGATTCCGCGGACCCAAAACGATGACGTGTGAGAGGTGGCGAAATGCAAGATACCGTATAGGATTTTTTACACTTTTTTGCAATCAAACGACCGGGGATGTCCATTCTCACCCCATGTCGCTTAACAACCCCTACATCCCTCAGGTGAAGGATAGTGCAGGGTTAGTACCCTAACACCCTCAAATTATTCAAAAACATGGCAACCCTCTTAAGATTACAAACCCCAGAGCGCTGCCCAGTTTTTGAAGGGAGCAAAAAGCTGTATAGGAGCAGACACAAAGCGTTCTGCAAAGAACACTGAACTGGCTAAGCCCTTAATTGACCAACCCAAGAAATGGGCCACAGCCAACATAAGGAATTCAGCACCCAGCAGCTCAGTGTCATAAGCAATCAACGAAGAGCGAGCCCCCCAAAAGACCGCCCCAGCTGACACATAGCGCCAGGTAGGCAGACCAGAGGCACTGCCTTCAGACACAAGCATTTCCAGAACCCATGCACAAGCAGCAACACCACCACCCTCACCCTCAGCCCCCGCGCGCAACCTGCAACCCCCATCCCAACTACCCTTAAGGGCTAGTGGTTTAGATTTGAGGTTTGTCAGAGTGAGGAACGAACCAAGGCATGATTTACGATTATTTTGTGCAAAGTTTACAAATCCATCAGGCTTCCTGTTCAGAGCCCTTTTCACATGTTCAAAGAAGTCCAATTGACCTCTCTCGGCCAAAGCTACCATATTGTCTTTCCATAGAGTTGCAGCGAACTTCCGCAATGCAAATATACGTCACAGGTAAATTGGTTTCGCCTGGCTGCAAACATTCAATTGACCCACCAAGCTGCTGTTCTCACCAAAGCATTTGAGCACCGTCTGGCCATCCTGTCGAATGGGTTAATCAATGTGCATGGCCACCTGAGCTTCGCCAGCCTGCTTACGTTTCTTTGCTTCAGGCTCAGGCAGCATATGACAAAGTAGCAGGGTTTGTCGTATGTTCAAGTATTTGGTAACCAGTGCGAACCCAAGCAATTCCAACGCTTTCACCACAAACTCCCTTTTGAAAGGAACAGCAGTAGGCCACGACTGCAGCGTCCACATAGATAGCCAGTCTGTTCCCAAAACATCACAGAAAGTTGATTCCCATGAGGTCACCAAGGTTCCAGTGGTAGCATGTGCATAGGGACCCGCAGATTGGTTTAAGAGTTCTTCAGGTGCATGCTCCATTGTGCTGTCCACAATCGAATTGATCAGTGAGCTGAGATTGTCGCCGCTAGCCGCACAAACATCATCACGTCCCCAGAAGAACGCCCCAGAATGACCCAGAACATTCCAGAACGCCCCAGGACATTCCAGAACAATCCAGAACGCCCCAGGACTGCCCAGAAGGCTCCAGAACGCCTAGGCCATCACAGAAACCCATGTATGTATAGGCGGCTTACATGATTTCGGTCTAGCCTTTGTTGTGCTTCCGGTTGCTTCCAAGCCCGGGAGAGACCGGACGGGAGAATATGCGCAGCCAGCCGGGTCAGCCACAGCCTGTGTAGACCCAGCCGAATCAGCCACAGCCTTTGTACAGCCAGCTGGGCCGGGCCAGCCACAGCCTATGCGCAGCCATCCTGTGCACGGCCCGCTGGGCCCGTGTGCGGCCAGCCTGTCCTATGCATGGCCCGCTGGGCCCGTGTGCGGCCAGCCCGTCCTATGCACGGCCCACATGGGCCCATGTGCTGCCAGCCCGGCACTCGCCCCGCACGCCTTTGATTCACAGCCGCCGGCACTGGCCCCGCGCCCCGGCCCTGCGCCCCGGCCCTGGCCCCCGCGCTCCAGCCCCACGCCTGGTGCCATTTCTCCTTTTTGGATGTCTTCCCGAAGCCAGCGGGCACGGGTGTCAGGAGCACCTCCGGCGCTCACCCCGTGCGCCTTTGATTTACAGCCGCCGGCCTCGGCCCCACGCCCCGGCCCTGCGCCCCGGCCCCGGCCCCGCGCCGCAGCCGTGGCAATATCACAATCTCAAAATATGACAATATCACAATACCACGCCCCGGGCACCCAAAATCACGGCCGCGGGAGGCTCCATCATAAAAGCTCATCAAAATGCGCAGGCGCTCCCTGCATGGCGCTCCCTGGCGCTCCCGGCGCTCCCCGGCGCTCCCCGGCGCTCCCTGCATGGCGCTCCCTAACGCTCCCTGGCGCTCCCTGGTGCTCCCTCGCGCTCCCGGCGCTTCCCTCGCCCTCCCTGGCGGTCGCTGGCACTTCCCGGCGCTCGCTGAAGCTCCCTGCCGCTCCCTGCCTTTCCCTCGCCCTCCCTGGCGCTCCCTGCCGCCCTGGCGCTCCCTAGCGCTCCCCGGCGCTCCCTCGCCTTCACTGGCGCTCCCTGCCGCCCTGGTGCTCCTTGACGCTCCCCGCCGCTCCCTGGCGCTCACTCGCGCTCCCTGTCGCTCCCGGCCGCCCTGGCGCTCCCTGGCGCTCCCGGCGCTCCCGGGTGCTCCCTGGCGATCCCCGACGCTCCCTGCCGCGCTGGCGCTCCCTGGCGCTTCCTGCCGCGCTGGCGCTCCCTGACGTTCCCAGGCGCTCTGAGGCGCTCCCAGGCGCGCCACGAACAAGCCCGCCACCCGCCTTCATTTATCTAACGACCCGGGCTGAGCAGGTAGCGGCGTCAGGAGCAAGCCCACCACCCATTCTCATTTATCTGACGGCCCGGGCTGAGCAGGTAGGGGCGTCAGGAGCAAGCCCGCCAGCCGCCCTCATTTATCTGACGGCCCGGGCTGAGCAAGTAGGGGTGTCAGGAGCAAGCCCGCCACCCGCCCTAATTTATCTAACGGCCCGGGCTGAGCAGGTAGGGGTGTCAGGAGCAAGCCCGCCACCCGCCCTAATTTATCTGAAAGCCCCGGCTGAGCAGGTAGGGGTGTCAGGAGCAAGCCCGCCACCCGCCCTCATTTATCTGAAGGCCCGGGCTGAGCAGGTAGGGGTGTCAGAGGCAAGCGCGGCTGCTTCCGGCTGCTTCTGCCGGATCCCGGCTGCTCGCGACGCCCAGCTCGCTCCCGGCTCCCGGCTGCTCCCGCCACCCGCATTCATTTATCTAACGGCCTACGCTGAGCAGGTAGCGGTGTCAGGAGCAAGCCCGCCACCCGCCCTCACTCATGTGATGGCCCAAGCTGATCGGGTAGGGGTGTCAGGGGCAAGCGCGGCTGCTTTCGGCTGCTCTCGGCCGCTGCCTGATCCCGGGTGCTCGCGACTACTGGCTCGCTCGCGGCTCCCGGCTCCCGGCTGCTCCCGCCACACGCCCTCACTTATTTGACTGCCCGGGCTGATCGGGTACGGGTGTCAGGAGCAAGCGCGGCTGATTCTGGCTGCTCGCGGCCGCTGCCGGATCCCAGCTGCTCCCGACGCCAGGCTCGCGGCTGCTCGCGGTTCCCGGCTGCTCCTGCCACCCACGCTCACTTATTTGCCGGCCCGGGCTGATCGGGCAGAGGTGTCAGGAGCAAGCGCGGCTGCTTCTGGCCGCTGCTGGACCCCGCCTGCTCCTGGCTGCTCCCGGCTGCTCCTGGCTGCTCCCGGCTGCTCCTGGCTGCTCCCGGCTGCTCCCAGCTGCTCCCGGCTGCTCCCGCCTGACATCCTGCCCACGGCTGCTCCCGCCTGCCCCCGGCTGGTCCCGGCCGCTCCCGCCACCCGCTCTCATCTGACGGCCCGGGCTGAGCAGGTAGGGGTGTCAGGAGCAAGCCCGCCACCCGCCCTGACTTATTTGATGGTCTGGGCTGATCGGGTAGGGGTGTCACGAGCAAGCGCCGCTGCTTCCGGCTGCTCCCGGCTGCTCTCGGGAGCTGCCGGATCCCAGGCGCTCACGACTCCTGGCTGGCTCGCGGCTCCCGGCTCCCGGCTGTTCCCACCACCCGCCCTCACTTATTTGACTGCCTGGGCTGATCGGGTAGGGGTGTCAGGAGCAAGCGCGGCCGATTCCGGCTGCTCCTGGCCGCTGCCGGATACCAGCTGCTTGCGACGCCCGGCTCGCGGCTGCTCGTGGCTCCCGGCTGCTCGTGCCACCCGCCGTCATTTATTTGACGGCCCAGGCTGATCGGGTAGGGGTGTCAGGAGCAAGCACGGCTGCTTCCGGCCGCTGCCGGACCCCGCCTGCTCCCGGCTGCTCGCGACTCCTGGCTCGCTCGCGGCTCCCGGCTCCCGGCATTTGCCTTCACTTATTTGACGGCCCGGGCTGATCGGGTGAGGGTGTCAGGAGCAAGCGCGGCTGCTTCCGGTTGCTCCTGGCCGCTGCCGGATCGCGGCTGCTCGCGACGCCCGGCTCGTGGCTGTTCGCGGCTCCTGGTTGTTCCTGCCACCTGCCCTCACTCATGTGACGGCCCGAGCTGATCGGGTAGGGATGTCAGGAGCAAGCGCGACTGCTTTCGGCTACCCCCGGCCGCTGCCGGATCCCGGCTGCTTGCGACTCATGGCTCGCTCGCAGCTCCCGGCTCCTGGCTGCTCCCGCCGCCCGCATTCACTTATTTGACGGCCCGGGCTGATCGGGTAGGGGTGTCAGGAGCAAGCGAGGCTGCTTTCGGCTGCCCCCGGCCGCTGCCGGATCCCGGCTGCTCGCGATTCCTGGCTCGCTCGCGGCTGTTCGCGGCTCCCGGCTGCTCCCGCCACCCGCCCTCACTTATTTGACGGCCCGAACTGATCGGGTAGAGGTGTCAGGAACAAGCGCGGCCGCTTCTGGCTGCTCCTGGCCGCTGCCGGATCTCGGCTGCTCGCGACGCCCGGCTCGTGGCTGCTCGCGGCTCCCGGCTGTTCCTGCCACCCTCCCTCACTCATGTGACGGCCCGAGCTGATCGGGTAGGGGTGCTAGGAGCAAGCGCGGCTGCTTTCGGCTGCCCCCGGCCGCTGCCGGATCCCGGCTGCTCGCAACTCCTGGCTCGCTCGCGGCTCCTCCCGGCTGCTCCGCCCGACCGCCTTCACTTATTTGACGGCCCGGGCTGATCGGGCAGTGCTGTCAGGAGCAAACACGGCCGCTTCCGGTTGCTCCTGGCCGCTGCCGGATCGCGGCTGCTCGCGACGCCCGGCTCGTGGCTGTTCGCGGCTCCCAGTTGTTCCTGCCACCCGCCCTCACTCATGTGACGGCCCGGAATGATCGGGTGGGGGTGTCAGGAGCAAGCGCGGCCGCTTCCGGCTACTCCTGGCCGCTGCCGGATCCCGGCTGCTCGCGACGCCCGGCTCGTGACTGTTCGCGGCTCCCAGTTGTTCCTGCCACCCGCCCTCGCTCATGTGACGGCGCGGGCTGATCGGGTAGGGGTGTCAGGAGCAAGCGCGGCTGCTTCCGGCCGCTGCTGGATCCTGCTTGCTCCCGGCCGCTCCCGCCTGCTCCTGGCTGCTCCCGGCTGCTTCTGCCTGCCCACGCCTGCTCCCGGCTGGCCCTGGCTTCCCGGCTTGTTGCGCATTGCGCGAATGGTTGGAGCAAGCATTTTCTGCTGAGCTTCGCAAGGCGCGCGTACCATTCTTCTCGCTGTCACAAGTCCAAGCAAAATATGATTGGCAACGGGAGGCATAACCGTCACTGAAGTCGAGCCACCATCCGAGCGCCTCGCAATTGGAAAGTGTGTCCGGATGTGGCACCATGAACGCTTATATGCGGGCACAACTTTCATGTTAATTTCGTACCCAATCGCGCGTTTCTGTCCCGTTCATATAGCATTTGGCGCATGGTGAATTTAACCGCATTCCGGGCACGCTGCATGGTCATTTCCTGGAGACGGCTCCACGACATAAGGCTTATAATGTTCGTCGCGCCACCACTCGAACACCTTTGTCGGAGAGCGTGGCGGGGGGGGGACCATGTCGGGCTCCTCCTCATAATCGTAACCGGGCTCCGACGAGTATTCCAACTTGTCTGCACATTCGAATATGCATTCACGGATATTCTTCATGTCTGCACGCATTTCGTGTATATTTGTGCCTGCGCCGCAGCTGGGGCAGCTGTGCGATGGCGGCACGCTCGGCACACCGATTTGCGCAGAGCCATGGATGCCCGAGCGGGCTAAGGTAGCTTTGTTGCTCAAACGTGTGTCCCCGAAGACCAGAGCCGTCTCTTGGATGGCGCGACCGACCGCCGAGCAGAGGCCAGGTAAAAGGTCACCGACCTCTAGTGCATGCAAACCAGCAGGTGGTATTCGTCAAAACCCCGCTGCGCAGCCTACGCAAAGCAAGTGCATGCAAGCGTGCGGGTGGTATTAATCAAAGCCCCGCGGAGCAGCCTACGCAGGGGGCGTGGAAAGATGCTTGTTGTCGTGGGTTGGAAATGATGCTGCGACGCTGCGTGTGAGCATGCACCGCTTTTTCTTCCGCTCACCAACGCACGCGGAACACTACTGCATTGTTGGCCGCCTATTGAAATCGCGGCACTGCTCCGAGCCTCAAGCTACCTCTGAAGCCTTGAACGAGCCGTGTATGAATTGCCCCTGCTCGACGACACTGTTGGGCCACATCCGCTTGCCATACCCATGAAGCTCGGAATTGGCATCGAAACTGCCGTTCTGGTGGACGAATTCTTCCGTGACCATCTCCAAACGCAAACTGCGCTTCCCCTTGAAAAAGGCGCTGTTGATCCATTTGCCCAGACAGCACTCTCTCGGCTTTGTTCCAATTCCAGAGCTTTTGTGAAAATAACCGCGCCGCCTGCATCCGCTCAAATCGCCAGCGAATTCATTGCCGCCACCAAGATGTCTCACGATGCCTCTGCCACAGGGACGGCCCGCCTTGAATTGAGCCTCCCCACGGCAGCCCTTTTTGTCTACCAGGACGCCCCTGCCTTGCTGCTCGCCAAAATTGAACTCGCCGATGTAAGGGCCAGATTCATGTACCAACATGCCGCGGCCGTGCTTCACATTGTGAGAAAATTGGCCGATGTAGTCGCTGTGGGGTGTGACAAGGCAGCCCATATCATGGCACTTGCGTTCCTCATCCCGGCCCCCATGGTACTCGACGGGCCTATCTGCAGGCAGCCCCTCATCAGCTGTCGCGCCATGCGCTTCGTCGTCAATGGAAACCGGCAGCTCCTTATCAGCCTTCGCGCCATGCGTTTCATCGTCCTCACTGTCAGCTGACAGTGCTGGCGCATCTGCTTCGGCAGCACGCTCGTCTGCCGACGCTTCGCCTGCCGGAATGCCACTCACTGCCGTCGCAGCTGCTGGCGGTGCGTCTGGCGCGTCTGTCGACGCTTCGCCTGGCGGCGCGCCGCTCGCCAAAGGCTCGGCCGGTGGCACTGCCACGACACGCTCGATCATCTGGGCCTTCGCGCCGTTCGCCTCGACAGCCAGCTCGCCGCAGAGGCCACGCAATTCGTGTACGCGCTTCCTTTCGAGGCTCGCACGATGGTCGCTGGCGCCGCCACCTGGCGTCGCTTGGCTGCCTCGCTCTTCTTCTCGGCTACCAATGGGCGCAGCTCCCGAAGCCTCGCTTTGTATTGCGCCGCAGGCTGCAGCGGCGCCTCGGGCAAAGGGCGCCTGATGTCCCGGAGCAAATTGAAATATTTATCGCGCAATTCTTCTTGCTTGCGCAGCGTTGCTTCCTTCTGCAACTCGCTGTCAGACTTGCCGCGATTGTCCAAGCGCGCCAGAATCTCGCCATGCGCGCTCCATGACCTCATCTTGGTTGGCCGCGGCCTGCCTTTCGATGTTGCATTGCACGGCGGCCAGAGCGTCGCCCAAGTCTGCACCCGCTGCTCCTCGGCCTTGGCGAGCCACGCGCGTATCACCGCAACTTCGTGCTCAGACACCGGGCGTGGCGCCCTGGCGTGGATGGCTGGTGTCTGGCGCGCCTCCAGCATGGCCGCGATGCCAGGAAGCGTCAACGAGGGCTTTGCGGCTGAGCGCTCCATGTCGAGGAGCTTCGGCCACAACTGCAGGAGATCGGACTCATCAATGTTACCGCCGCCCCGGCCGTTACTTGGAATTCGCCGGCGAGTGTAAAGCTTCGTGCGCAGCTGTGTACGTTCCCGCTGAGCTGGAGTCGTCATGGCGTGGGAGCGCAAGCTAAAAATGTGGAATTGAGCCGAAAGCTGGCGAGCACATGCGCAGAGCAATCGTTATACACGTGTGACATCATTCGCTGTCAGTTCGCGGGGGCATGGCTAGCTTGTGCGAGAATGCGCGCAAGACATTTGAGTCAACAGAATGCATGATTTCCCGGCTCCTGGCCGCTCTCGCCACCCGCCCTCACTCATATCACGCCTCCCGGATTGCTCCCGGCTCCTGGGGCGATTTCGGTTTGTCATTTTTTGGTGCTTCCGGCTGTTCCCAATTGCTCCCGGCTGCTCTCCGCTGCTCCCGGCTGCTCCCGCTCGCGGCTTCTCCCGCGTGCTCCCGGCCGCTCGCGCCTGCGCCTGATCCCGGCTGCTCCCGTTCCCAGCTGCTCCCAGCGACTCCCGGCTGCTCCCGATTGCTCCCAGCCGTCCGGCTCCCGGCTCCTGGCTGCTCCATGGCGGTGTCGGTGTCCGGTTGGTCTCCGGTTGGTGCCCGGTTGGTGTCTGGTTGGTGTCTGGTTGGCGCGCTGCTCCCGGCTCCCGGCTGCTCCCGCCACCGTCCCTCACTTGACCGCCCGGGCTGATCGGGCGTGTCGCGAGCAAGCGCGGCCGCTGCCGGCTGCTCCCGACCGCTCCCGGCTGCTCCCGCCACCGACCCCCCCAATGTCACGAGCAAGCGCGGCCGCTGCCGGCTGCTCCCGCCACCCGCCCCCACTTGACGGCCCAGGCTGATCGCGTAGCGGTGTCGTGGGCGAGCGCGGCTGCTCCCAGCTGCCGGCCGCTGCCGGCTGCTCCCGCCACCCGCCTTCACTTGACGGCCAGGGCTGATCAGGTAGGAGCGTCGTGAACGTTGCTGCTCCCGACGACTCCCGGCTGCTCCCGCCACCCGCCCTCACTTGACGGCCCGGGCTGATCAGGTAGGGGTGTCGTGAGCGCGGGTGCTCCCGGTTGCTGCCAGCTGCTCCCGCCACCCGCCCTCACCTGACGGCCCGGGCTGAACAGGTAGGTGTGTCGTGCGCGAGGCTGCTCCCGGCTGCTGCCGGCCGCTCCCGGCGTCTCCCGGCGTCTCCCGGCTGCTCCCGGCGACTCCCGGCGTCTCCCGGCATCTGCCGGCTGCTCCCGGCGACTCCCGGCTGCTCCCGCCACCCGCCCTCACTTGACGGCCCGGCCTGATCAGGTAGGGGCATCGTGAGCGCAGGTGCTGCCGGTTGCTCTTGCCACCCGCCCTCACCTGACAGCCCGGGCTGAGCAGGTAGGGGTGTCGTGCGCGCAGCTGCTCCCAGCTGCTCCCGGCCGCTCCCGGCGTCTCCCGGCGTCTCCCGGCGTCTCCCGACTGTTCCCGGCGCCGTCTCCCGGCGTCTCCCGGCTGCTCCCGGCGACTCTTGGCTGCTCCCGCCACCCGCCCTAACTTGACGGCCCGGGCTGATCAAGTAGGGGTGTCACGAGCGGGTGGGGTTGCTGCCGGCTGCTCTCGCCACCTGCCCTTACCTGACAGCCCGGGCTGAGCAAGTAGGGGTGTCGTGAGCGCGGCTGCTCCCGGCTGCTCCCGGCCGCTCCCGGCTCCGGCGTCTCCCGGCTGCTCCCGGCGACACCGCCACCCGCCCTCACTTGACAGCCCGCGCTGATCAGGTAGGGGTGTCGTGAGCGCGGGCGCTCCTGGCTGCTGCCGGCTAATCCCGCCACCCGCCCTCACTTGACGGCCCGGGCTGAGCAAGTAGGGGTGTCGTGAGCGCGGCTGCTCCCCGCTGCTCCCGGCCGCTCTCGGCATCTCCCGGCGTCGACCGGCGTCTCCCAACGTCTTGCTCCCGGCAATTCCCGGCGTCTCCCAGCGTCTCCCGGCTTCCCCCAGCTGCTCCCGGCGACTCCCGGTTGCTCCCGCCACCCGCCATCACTTGAAAGAACGGCTTGAGCAGGTAGGGGAATCGTGAGCGCAGGTGCTCCCGGCCGCTGCCGGCTGCTCCCGCCACCCGCCCTCACTTGACAGCCCGGGCAAGCGTGGCCGCTCACGGCTGCTGCCGGCCGCTCCCGACGTTTCCCGGCGTCTCCTGGCTGCTCCCGGCGCCTCCTGGCATCTCCTGGCGATTCCCGGCTGCTCCCGGCGACTCCCGGCTGCTCACGCCACCCGCCCTCACTTGACAACCCAGCCTGATCAGGTAGGGGTGTCGTGAGCGCGGGTGCTCCCGGCTGCTGCCGGCTGCTCCCGCCACCCGCCCTCACCTGACAGCCCGGGCTGAGCAAGTAGGGGTGTCATGGGCAAGCGTGGCCGCTCCTGGCCGCTCCTGCCGTCTCCTGGCTCCTCCCGACGTCTCCCGGCTGCTCCCGGCGATTCCCAACGTCTCCCAGCGTCCCCCGGCGTCTCCCGGCTGCTCCCGGCGACTCTTGGCTGCTCCCGCCACCCGCCCTAACTTGACAGCCCAGGCTGATCAGGTAGGGGTGTCGTGAGCGCAGGTGCTCCCGGCTGCTGCCGGCTGCTCCCGCCACCCGCCCTCACTTGACGGCCCGAGCTGAGCAGGTAGGGGTTTCGTGATCGCGGCTGCTACCGGTTGCTCCCGGCCGCTCCCGGCGTCTCTCGGCGTCTCCCGGCTGCTCCTGGCTGCTCCCCGCTGCTCCAGGCTGCTTCCGGCTGCTCCTGGCTGCTCCCGCCGGCTCCCGGCTGCTCCCGGCTGCTCCCGGCGGCTCCCGGCGGCTTCCGAATGCTTCCGGCTGCTCCCGGCTGCTCCTGGCTGTCTCCGGCTGCTCCCGGTTGCTCCCGATTGTTCCCGGCTGCCCCCGGCGGCTCCCATCTGCTCCCGGCTTCTCCCGGCGTCCCCTGGCTGCTGCTGGCTGCTGCCCGCTGCTCCCGGCGGCTCCCGGCAGCTCCCGGTTGCTCCCGGCTGCTCCCGGCTGCTCCCGGCTGCTCCCGGCGGTTCCTGGCTGCTCCCTGCTGCTCCCGGCGGCTCCTGGCGGCTCCTGGCTGCTCCGCGATTGGTCCCGACTGCTCCCGGCTGCTCCCGGCTGCTCCCGGCTGCTCCCGGCTGCTCCCGGCGGCTCCCGACTGCTCCCGGCTGCTTCCGCGGCTGCTCCCGGCTGCTCCCGGCTGATCCCAGCGCTTCCTGGTGCCTCCCGGCTGCTCCCGGCGTCTCCTGGCGTCTCCCGGCTGCTCCTGCTCCCGGCTGCTCCCGGCTGCTCCGGGCTGCTCCCGGCTGCTCCTGGCGGCTCCCGGCTGCTCCCGCCTGCCCCCGGCTGCTCCCGACGGCTGTCGGCTGCTCCCGGCTGCTCCCGGCTGCTTCTGGCGGCTCCCGGCTCCTGCCGGCTGCTCCTGGCTGCCCCCGGCTGTTCCCGGCGGCTCCCAGCTGCTCCCGGCTGCTCCCGGCTGCTCCCGATTGCTCCCGGCCGTCCGACTCCCGGCTTCCGGCGTGATTCCGGTCTGTAATTTTGGGCTGTTCCCGGCTGTCTCCAGCTGTTCCCGGTTGCCCCCGCTCCCGGCTGCTCCCGCTCCCGGCCGTCCGGCTCCCGGCTCCCGCCGTGATTTCGGTCTGTCATTTTGGGGTGTTCCCGGCTGCTCCCGTCTGCTCCCGGCTGCTCCCGGCGGCTGCCGGCTGCTCCCGGCGGCTTCCGGCTGCTCCTGGCGGCGCCCGGCTGCTGCCGCGGCTGCTCCCGGCTGCTCCCGGCTGTTCCCGGCTGCTCGGCTCCCCCGGCTCCCGTCGTGATTTCGGTCTGTCATTTTGAATTTCTCCCGGCTGTCTCCGGCTGCTCCCGGCTGCTCCCGCTCCCGGCCGTACGGCCCCCGGCTCCCGTCGTGATTTCGGCGGCTAGAGCGCGAGCAAAGCAATGCCGCTACTTTTGATAATGAATCTCTTAAAACTTTGACCAGTGCCTTCTGGAAGAGGAGCGGCAGCAGCTGGAGGCAACGACCAGGGAAGCATTCGAACCTGCGACACCTTTGTTAGCGTTTTCCCCAGGGCCCGGGAAGCGCGGGAAGCCGGGAGCCGCAGCGCGCTGGGAATGGCCAGGAACTGCGAATCGCCGGGGGCGGCCAGAAGTTCCTGGACAGACGAGGCCGGGAACAGCCAGCAGCAGCCTGGCGCCGCTCGCGACATGCCTCTTCGGGCGTGCTTACCAAGGAAGCGCGGGAAACAGGGAGCGCTTGGAAAGCAGTGGCGCTTGGAAAGCAGAGGCGCAAAGAGTAGCCGAAGCCTCGCGGGGGGCAATACATCATCGCGGATCTTCCAACATATGAACGCATCCGCCAATGACCCACAGAGCCCCCACTGACCTTCCTCGCGCGAAACATCTGATGAGGAGCGTCGACGGCTCTGCTCGTTAATGGTAAAGGTCATCCGCTGAATGGCGACGCCCGAAGAATTCGAGTTGGCTTGCCCGGATTGCGATGGGCCCGGTCTGTATGTAATCCAGGATGGACACCGCTTGCGAGCCGGTGTGACAAGCAATCTTTCCCGTTTCGCGCGGCGACAACGGACTCCCGTTCGGATTGTGTCCGTTGGCGAAGCAACCCATGCGTGGAGGTCGCTGCTCCGTTCCCTCCGAGGGCTGACTCCAAAGGAGTGTCAGTTTGAAGCTGACGCTGCGCGCGACGTGACCCAAGGCATGCTCGGGGCTGCGCGAGGAAGCGTCCTTACTGCCTCAGAAATCCAACACCGCGCTCAACGCTTTCGCTCACCAGTGAGAGGCGAGTCTGTGGCCTCTACCCGGCTCGAGAGCTCAGACAGCGGACACCGACCCAAGCCGTCGCAGGAGCACCTGCCACCCACGTTCCGGCGGCTTCTGAACGAGATCGGCGCAGACGATTAAAGCCATGGCCTCCTTCTCCGAGTTTGTGAGGCTCTGCTCAATCCGGACAGGCTGCGACAAGGGCGGCCTCTACGCGATTCAACCGCGCGGGCTGCGCGGCTCCCCCATAAAGATCGGTTATTCTTTCAACCTTTTGCGGCGCCTATCTGATTGGGAATACAATTATCCCGAAGGTATTGACATCTTAGCCGTAGCCAGGATGAACCGGCCGAATGACACTCACTTCCACAAGCGCCGCGTGCTCCAGCTCGCGGAGGCTCTGTTGAAGCAGGAGCTACGGCAATACGTCGCGGCGAGGGAGGAATGCAGTTACAACCGAAGGCCAATGCGGCGACGTTGGCGGCCATGCGCCGCCTCCAGCTCTCGCTGAGCCCCAACCTCGCCGGGCACTTCTTCGACGCCGCACATATCAAGGCACCTTGGGAGCACGCGTTGGCGCCCTCCGGCACGCGAGGTCGACGCGCGCAACCGAGCGCTGCTGCCACCACGCGGCGTCGAAAGGAGCCGCCAGCACCGGTGGTCTGGCCCTGCCACCTTCGGCGCAAGGGCGTGGAGCCGAAGTGCGAGGCGGATGCCCTGTGCCACTGGGAGCGCGCGCCGCGTGGGCGCGGCAGATGCGTGGCGAGCACGCCTGCGGGCGCCCTAAAAAGTTGACGGCCGCGCAAGCGGACTGCGCAAAACATGTACGGTCAACGGCCTCCACGCAAGCCGCCGAAGAGCATGGACACAAATGCAGAAGAATCATGCAATCCAAAAACACATTTTGGGTAAAGCATCCGGCCGTGTCGACGGCTCGCTGAAGCCCCGAGATGCATGCACTCGGCGTCGCGCTCCACGGACCGTCTGAACATTACCCGCGCCCGGACGCCGAAGGCGAACCTCAATGCACGTGCGACCGCCTCGTAATCCTATCAAAATGCTTTGGCGCCATGCCGCCATGCTCACTTCTTGCATTGTGTTCCTGACGCTTTGGCCCTCCGGACCACGGACAGACTCCTCGCCAGGGGGATGTCTACGCTTGACTGCGGCCCTGTAAGAAATCTCGCCTCCTCCTCCTGCACTAAGCCTTTGCCAAGTCGCGGGCGGCTCCGTGCAACTGGATGCTTGACCTTCCAGCAAAACACAGAAAGGCACAACCATCTCCACTGGCAGGGCGCCACCCGAGTTCATCGGAGGGGAGCTTGCAGGGGGAAGGGTACGACAGAGTTCTCCGAGGTGACGACCCCGATTGTGGCCACGTAACGGGCGCGCCACAGATGGGCACCTCGTCCGTCGAACACACGCGGCGCCTGGCGACCATCCAGGGTGTACGCCGGGGCTGATGTTCAAGCTTCCACCCACACGTCATGCCCCTTCGCCTCGAGGCCCTCCGGCATGGACGTCGGCGACTTTAACAGACGAGCCGTGTAGCACACGCCCCGTGGGAGTCGCTTGAAGAGCTTACACGTGTCCATGAAAATCTCCTCACCGCAGTCGAGAGTCACGACAAGCGCGACCCGACCGAAGCCCTCCTCCCCGCAGCGCTTCTTGAAGTCGACGAACGACTGCGCGGTTAAGGCGTCTGCCACGCACTCGCTCTTGCTGTTGGTAATCCGAAGCGTCGCCATTTAACATGGCACAGACGCTATGCTAGGCGGGGCGACTCGGGTAGCACGTTTGGGCGCGGCGCGGCTTTTGCCAGCTCGCGCTTTCGCCTTCGGCTTCGTTGCCTCTTCCTGTGACTGCTCATCACGCTCCTCCAGAACTAATTTCTTGAGCAGCCGCACGTGCGTCGCGCGATGCCGTTCGAAGCTCGCCTTGATCGCGGTAACGCTGCCTTCGGCCTTCGTGTAAAGAGCAGCATACAGGCCAGGCTGGTAGAGCACGCGTTTTGTGTTCAGCCTTGCCGCCTGTCTGAACAATTCCTCACCGATGGCGTCGCCGGCATGGAGGCAGTTCGATCCAGCCATCGCCTCCTGCCGCATCATCATTTCTTCGATGGTTTCACAGTGCGCGCCGGCCGAGGCTGCGCTCCGTCCATGCGACGACCGACGGGTCGAGAGGACAGCTATCTGGTGCGGTGTCGTTTAACAAATGATTCGCCACCATGCATGGGGGCGCGTCTGCGATCGAGGCGTCCTTGCCCGAGCACTCAATGGGCACATTTTTGTGATCCGGACACAACTGCGTCCGCGCATGCAGCTGGTGCCAATCACCTTTCGCGTGTCTGGCAGCAGCGACGGCTTCCTCAGCCGGCCCGTATAGATCCTGGAAGAGCTTCTTCGCCATCGCGTCGCTGCTCATAGCCTGCATCCGCACGATTGGCACTCCGCTCGCCCGCATGCCTGGGCCTGCATCGTCGGCCACCAGAATGATCTTCCCCTGTGTCTTCTTCGCAGACGCGAAATCCTTCAGGAACTCAGAAGCGTTGGAGATCACGTGGACGCAACGCGCAAGCCCGTTCGCAGTGAGCTGCTGGCCCCCCAGTCGGCCCCATGCCACGGCGCCCTGCGCGAGATCATGGTGAGTGATGACAACGCCCGCTTGGCGCGCAGCCTCCGTGATTGCGCGGCGTTTTCCGCGGCCGGACGGTCCGATCACTGCCAGGACGCCCGCCTGGTCTGCACGGAGGAAGGCGAGGACTTTAGCGGCGGCCATCGCCCCTGCAAATGGGCGCCGCAGTTGCGACAATCTTTTTCTTCAGACGAGCATCTACAACCGAAGGGTCTGAACGCACTGCGCGCCGATGGCATTGAGTAAATGGTGACATGGCGCGGCCTCAAAGCAGGCCGCTGGCGGAGCATGTCTGGCGGGACGGCGGATGGCATCACACGGTGACAGGCAAACCGTTCAACGAGGAGGTGTACATCGCTGGTGTGTGGCGTCGGCAGGCCGAGTGTGAACGGCGCCGGTATTGGGATGACGCATCTGGCACGCGCAAGCGCCGGCTGATGCGCTCCATGCGTGATGCTGCCAACATGCCCCGCAAGCGCCGCGCTGCCATGCAACTAACACTCGAGAGCGTACCTCGCTCGGCAGCGGAGCTGCGGCGTACTCTAAAAGTCGCCTCACACCCAGAGCAGAACCAGGATGCATTTGGGGCTTGTTGCAGCGATATCATAACGACATGCAGCGGCGACGGCCTGGCGGCCCTACACGGCCATGCACATGCCTGCGTAAGCACATAAGCACGCAACAGAATTCGTCGCTGTCACTCTTGGCACTGGCGATGAGCGCTGTGCGCTCGGCAGCGGAGCTGCCTCGCGGCGCAGAGGCGTTTGTGCCGCGCCCAGAAAGGTATCTCTTGAGCGTGCAACGCGCGACGATCGCGGCAGCTGGTAGCACACACAACTGCGAAGAAAACTCGCGCCTTGCAGGCGATCGTTTCGGGTAGTGTTATGCTGGCGCAAGGTAGCGTCTTTGGCCAGATGATGTCGCCGCGCCTGTTACGTCTCGGCCTGCTCGCCACTGCGCGCTGCGCTTGCTCGATCTCTTCCTTCAGGCGCATCACCAGTGTATCGTGTTCCTCGCCTGAGACCCCGCACGCTGTCTCTGCGGCGTCCATGCAGATGTAGAGCTGGAGTGGCAGCGCACTTTGTGAGCGGCGTGCTTGGCACGCCTTATCCCAAAATATTCCGAAGTAATTCTTCTCGCAGCGCAGGTATAGAGCATGAGTGTCAGGGTATCGATCGCGGATCAGTGTGTTGCTCTTGGCGATTGCCGCCGCCAGCGCGCAGTACGCTGCGTGCACACCCTCGAGTTCGCTTAACGGCATCGCTGGCGATCGCCCGTTGCGCGTGAATGGCATCTTCTGCGGCATGCTTGAGTTCCTGGATCTGGGATGGTGCGAAGTTGGCCCAGCCTGAGGTGCTCCGCTCCATCACTCGCGCCAGTGGCGCGGAGGGAGGATACTTGACGCGGATGGCAGCGTTATACCTCGCAAGCACATCGTACAGTGCGAGTAAGGCTTCGTGCGCCGACCGCGCGCTATCGGAAGCGCCAGGCTTGCTGATCGGATCACACATGACCTTCAATTCCTTTCCAAGTCGGACGTGCTTTGTAGTAGGAGAACAGCGAGATGCCGCTTCCGATGCCACGTGCGGGCGCGAGGAGGCTTTCGGCGCGCGTGGCTGCGCTCCGTATTGTTCGTACGGTGTTGCAACCCGTGCCTGTTACGTTTTCTCGCCATCGTAGCACGCGGGCGCCTCGCGCACTTTAGGGCCGCTTGCGGGGGTGCTGAACATAGAATAAAGAGCCTTCCCAATTGGAGCTGCCAGTGGAAACGTGGACCTCGGCAATGTTGCTTGAACAGTTGAACACCGCGACCCACCTCACGCCGCCATAGTTGCGGCCCTGCCACAGTTCCGGCCTGGTCTCAAACGGACCATGCGCGCCGTCTTCGGCCCTTTTGTGTCGGCCGTTCTGGCTAGATACGGGTAGACAGTGTGCTTCCTGGGGTAAGTTGATGGAGACTTCGCCTGGGCTCTTGATGAGCAGCTCCCGTGCTCTCTGCAGGGCGTCCCTCGTTGAGGGGGAGAAGTAAGGCGGCTTCGCAACAAATACGCAGCATGGCCGCCCGACGCAGAAGAAGCGGAGAGGTCAGAGAGCCAATTGCAGCACCTTACCACACAGATCGTCGGGCAGACGCCGCTGCAACACCAGCAAGACGCGGTATAGATCTTCCTTGTCTCGCTTCGCTTTCTTCTCAGCCTTGACTAGACGGCGGTGTATCGACCAGAAGGCCTTTTCATGCGCGTGGAGAGCGCCGCGATCAACGCCACCCACGGCATATACGCTGGCGAAGAATGCTCGTGCCTGCGCTGCAATCTCGTCAGGCAAAGCCCTTACTGCAAAAGGCAATGTCCTCTCCCATTTGATCTCGCCTCGCGCATCCCGTGCGGGGTTCTTGGCGCTGCGGCGAGCGGCCACGATCTCTTGCTTCAGCTGGAGCGCAAATGCTTCGTGCTCCTCGCCATTGACTCCGCAGGTCTTCTCGACGGCGTCGAGGAAGGTGAGCAGCTGAAGCGGCATGTCCCAGAACACGCCGAAGAAGCAAGCCTCGACCTTTTGGTAGAAAGGGTCGGACATGGGGAAGCGCGTCCGAATTATTGCGTTATGCTTAGCAATGGCGCGCGCCACAGCCTGAAAATGTGCCTGAGCAGCGGCAGCCGCGACAGAGGAAGTTTTACACATGCCTTTATACGAAAGAGCGTCTTTGCGCTATCCTTTCTGACTTGAAGGCGCTCTTCGCTTTCGGTTACCTTTCCTCGTTGTCTCGGTGGAGTGGCCACTGCTCCGCGCCCGCGGCCCAAGAGCAGACGATGCGCCCTGGGCTCTGTAGCGGAGGCTGGTCAATTTCGTTTTGGCGCCTCTCCCGTCCCTTTCCAGAGCTGAGCAGCAACCCGCAAAGCGCTGCGGACGCGCGGGTCCGGAGCGGAGAGGGCGGGCTTGTAAAGCGCAGCACGCGGCAGTGAGCCTGCCCGCCCCCCCCGGGGTTCCAGGAGGTCCCCAGGCGGCATCTCTCAGTTTACTCACTTTCACTCAGCATTTACTCACCCTGCCGATTGCCCCTCGCAGGCCATGGACACTCTACACTGCATTTACTCACTTTACTCAATTACTCCAGAGGGAAAAGTTTCTCTAAAGAAACGCACGTGTGCGTGTTCAGTGCATGTGCATGTTGCAGCAATGCGTGCAAAAAACACAAAAACCCAGTAGGGGGTCTGGGCCCGGGAAGTGAATGAGTTTTTGAGTAAATTGCAGAAGTCGAGTGAGAGCCGGCGAGGGCGCATCATACGACTCTGGATGTCACTCACTTCCACTCACCTTCCTGAGTAAAGTTCCGATGGGCGGCAGGCCGGCCTAAGTTTTCCCTTCTGCGATTTTGAGGAACTGCGGCTTCTCCTTCTGCCCATCTCCGTCCACGAATGCGTATTGGTAGAAGTAGAGGTTTCTATGAAGCCCTCTGTCGCGACGTATCTTCAAGAACCCCTTGCCGTTCAGGTAGATGCTCGCCTCGCTAAGGGCCAAACCGCAGACTTTAGAAACGTGCGCGTCAACCTCCTCCTTGGTGCTGGCATCCTTTGGCGTCCGCGTCTTCTCGATGCTTCCAAGGAAGCGGTCGAATTCGTCAGAGTTCGCGCCCGCACAATCGAGGGCCTTCTGCTGTAGGCTGCCTGCAGGCAAGGGGCACGCGTTGCGCGTGGACCGACCCTTCAGCAGGTGGTGATAGATGCGTCGAAAGATCCAAACAAAGCCGGGCCGGTATTTCTCCAACCGCTTCTTGTTCATGTCCTTCCATTGGAGATCGTTGCACTCCATGGGGTTGTCTCTGAAAATGCTCACGTGGTCAACGATGGCCGTTCGCTCGCGCACCTCGCAATCCATAGCTATGGGGATGGGACCGTTTGATGCGAAGAACGGCAAATACTGCGGACTGAAATTCTCCAGACGCTCGTAGAGGTTGCGCCCTTGCATTTCCGACACAGGGTCGGTGAAGCACTTATACACGCCCTCTAAGATTTTGCAATATTTGGGAACCTCTCGAACGCAGACGATGCGCCGACCACGGCACCCAATCAACACGGGAGATGCCGAATTGGGGTCGGACGTCTGACAGAGAGTGCTGCACGTGATGCTGTGGACGTAGCTTCCACCGACGGTTTTAAAAGCGTTGCAGACTGTGTCCTTCCCATTACGCCCCGACCCCCTCACATACAAGGCCTCCGCCATCAAGATCCCAAATAAACCTCTTGTGGCGTGCGTAAGCTCGCACAGGGCGCCCTCCCACTCGCGGGTAAAGTCAAACCAGAACTGCAACTCTGGAAACTCTTGGCGGGCCTCATCAAGCAGTTGCGCAGCTTCGTCAGGTACAAGTGAGGGAAGGTGTAGGCCGCGCTCGTCCTGACTGGCCCGCACAGGAGTAAGGGCGCGGTCCACTTTCTGCATGGCCGGATTCGTGCATTCTTCGAAATGCCAGTTCGTCTTCCTCGAAATCAGCATGTCTGGACGAGTCCGTGTCCACGTTTCGGTCTCGCGGTCCCAGGCGACCCCGCCCTCGAAGCTAAGGTAGCGCAGGCTCTCTGCGGGGTCTAAATGAAAGTAGGGGTCCACAAGGAGCATCTCCTTCAGGCATGATTCGACCCCCTCCTTGAAGGCCTTGTTCCCAAACTCCGTGCGCTTCTGCACTCTGACGTCGAGGTGATCTTCGAATTCGTATTGGCACAGGCGCCTCTGCAGCATCTGCGTTATGTATGCCTTCAGACGATTGACTCCGTTCGGACCGCCCTCCACCCAGACGCATCCCAAGGCGTCGCACCACACGTAGTTGGAGGCGAGTTGCGGGAGTTCGAATAGATCCTTCAGCGGCCAGGGCACTGCTTCGCTGACGATCGGCTCCGTCACGAGAAGTTGCGCAAACACATCGTGCGAGGTCGGGGGCGCTACTGCAGCTTCCCGAGCCAGCGCTTCTGTTTCGCACCAACCGGCGTCGCACACTTCCCATTGGTTACCCGCTGGAGCGGCTTGGCGAGGGTCTTCCTCGTTGCCGTGGCTTGCTCCGCCCTCCGCTCCAACCAGATCCTCACGCTCCCACTGCTCTGCTTCCCCTGACTTTTTAAAGATTGTTTTCCACGCCTCGTCCGTGGTGTATTCTGCACAGGCCTTCACAGTAAGCGGGTAACCTGCGGCCGCCTGCGCACGTTCCAGCAATTCCTCTTTTCTGCAAGGCGCATACACGAACAGCCCGTCATGTTCGAACGCAAGCACTCTGCCACCCATCTGCTGCAGAGCCTCCTCGACCTTGTCCATGACGCGGCGCTCCTCCGCTGTGTTCAACACGTACTGCAGCACTTCAGAAGCGCGTCCTCGATCTTCAGCTTGGAGGACACGTAGGATTTCTTGGTTCGCCTCCTGGTCCCGAATCGTTCCACGATGTCCGGCAGCGCACCAGGGCTGACGCCCGCGTCCTGGCACCATTTCCTCCAGTGACCTTTGTAGACAAGCCTGATGAACAGCTGCTTGGCATCATCTCGCTCAGCCGGGATACTTCGCAGCGTTGCCTCCCGCTGTTGCACGTATTCACGCAGCGCCGCTAGCTCGGGATGGCGGCGGCGTTGGATGCGTGGGTGCGCGTTGACCATGTCCAGAACGAAACAGTTTGGCCAGGACGAAACAGTTTGGGAGGCCCATGCGCGCGATATCCCGCAGCCAATTGGGCAGACCGAAGAAAGATCTCGCCACAGAGCCCGCATTCACACCAGACGTAATGAGACTTTCGAACGAGGGGACCTCGTCGCCAATACCGCGCTTGTAGCCACTGTACCTGCGCCCACGCAATCCGAGCTTGAGCATGCGATCTTCCTCCCTGAAGACTGTCGTCAACGCCCCCTCGCGCACCTGCCGCAAGTAGTCTGATATGATCCTGCGCAAACTTGGTCCATGGGGAGCCCCCCTGTGACTCCGCGGCTGCCAGGTAGCTGCGCGCCGCCGAGAGGCCAAGTCCTCGAGCGCCGCCTCATTACACAGCTCCGACAAGGTGAAGACCTGGTCCGGCTCCGTCGGTGAGGAGGCAGTTGGCACAGCTCGCTTGTTGCGCGTGGTTCTCTTACGCTCTTCCCGTGGCGCGGGCCCAGCTCCCGCAATGCTCCGTTGGTGGTCGGCGGCTCGTCTTCTCTTGGCTGGGGGCTCCTCTACTCTCGGGGCAATAGCCGATGCGTCGCTG
>CAUYUJ010001307.1:0-2500 GCA_963575745.1 Prorocentrum cordatum
GGTTACGAGCCATAAGTGGCTTTGCAAGGCGACACACGAGCAGGCTGGACAACAGCAGGCTGAGTCGGAGGACGAGGATGGCAGTAGTGATGGCGAGGAAAATGACCTGCAAGGGCCTGTCGTTGCCCTTGCTTCCTCCACCGTGGGTAAGCTCGGGATGGAGGGCGGTCTGGCTTACGCGCTGGATGAGCACCAGCGGCACGTGGAGTGGCAGCGGATGTGGCGCGAGGCCTTCGTGAGGAAGAACTCTATCTTCTGCAGCCACATCCGATCGGTAGACAATTTTGTCCGTGATTCGGATGATGCTGCAATCATGTTCCCACCAGCTTCGCCAATGGAGATCGAATCGCCGTACCTCAGCCGGTTAGCTCTTTATTCGTTTTTTTGGAATGGTGCCGTTGGGAAGCTCTTGTGCCGATCCTTGGGTTGGAGCCTGATTTCTGGTTGCATTGGCACCGCTCTTTCTGGATTACACCACCGGGTCCCCAAAGGCTATTGGATCGACGAGTGGAAGGATGGCATGACATCTTTACTGTCTGATGTCAAGTGGCTGCCCACGTTCATGCTCGCAGGCCATATTGGTTTTTACGTGCAGCGTTGGCGGCAGTTCATGCTTGCAGCCTGGGGTGCCGAGGGCCGGCTCAAGGACCTGGGCATCGTCATCGGTTCGGACATCAGCAATCCAGACGACCCTCACTCGCGCCGCGTCGTGTTCAAGGTCTATCGATTCATGGTGTTGGCCATGGCTTTACAGTATAAGGCAATCCTTCCCCCACTCCAGGGTGCCGTGGAACCTCTGATGCTCAAGCTGCAAAGCATGGGCCTGCTGATGCCAGAGGAAGTAGCTGTTCTCCAGCCACACGGGAGCACCAGGATGCGCGATGCAGTGCTCTCGTGGATAGCAGTCACAGTCAGGGCAAACGGTCCGTCTGGCACAGGAGTTTTCCGTGGCAGCTCTGAGTATGCTGTCTTGCAGAATTTGACAGGTTTGCGTGCCAAGTTTATGCATTTCCATGGTAACAACTTCTACCCACAGCCGAACATATTCGCCGCCTTCATGACTTGGCTTGTAGACATGTACTGTGCGTTCATGATACTTGCGTACCCTTTCAAGATGTGGATCCAGGTTCAGTCGACACCGTTGTGGGGATTCCAACCTCTCACAATTGTGGTCGTTTGGTTCATGACGACATGCTTCTGGGGCGCACTGGAGGTTACTAGCAGGTTGGCCCGTCCATTTGCACTCTCTGAGGGCACTTTCAATATTGACGCTCTCGTGGCAGGCACAGAGCAGACCCTATTTACATCATTGCGGGCCTCATTCGACAGTTCAAAGTATTCGGACCCGAAGCGCGTTTGATGTTTCGTCCGCTTTCGTCCGCTTCCGCGCTACATCAGCGGCCGAGTCGATGGACGAGATTGGGTGGACAGACAGGGGTTGAGGCGGAACCATGGACCATTGTGTTATACATTATACGTTCTAAGCTATAATCCCAAGTTTTGTGCGGATTCCTTCTGGATTCTAGCGGGCTCTCGTCCTTGATTGGCGCGAGGACGACGCCCGTAGGCGGCAACCGCAAGGTACTCTTCAGGGCGACTTCCCGCGGCGGATAGGCAAATCCGCTGGCAGCTGATCTTTCCCCATCCAGTCCTTCCCCTATGACGAGTAGGAGCTGTACGGGTACAAAGTGGTAGCAGCAGTACTATTACTACTACTACTACTACTACTACTACTACTACTGCTACTACTTCTGCTACTCAAGACGCCTTAAACCCTACACCACTCCAACTACACTGACTACCTCTGCTACCTACTACTCCTCCCGACTACTACTCACTACTACTACTAACTACTACTACTACTACTTCAACAACAACTACTACTACTACTACTACTACTACTACTACTACCACTACTACTACTACTGCCTACTACCTACCACCGGCTACCTACTAACTACTACCTACTACCTACGACCTACTACCTACTACCTACTACTACTGCTGCTACCTACTACTACGACGGCGACTACTACTACCACAACTCCTACTACTACGTCCACTACTACTACTACTACGACTACGACTACTACTACTACTACTACTACTACTACTACTACTACTACTACTACTACTACTACTACTACTACTACTACTACTACTACTATTACTACTACTACCTACTACTACTACTACTACTACTACTACTACTACGACTATTACGGCTACGGCTACGACTGCTACGGCTGCGACTACGACTACGACCACTACTATTCTTACCACGACGACGACTACGACGACGACGACTACTACTACTATTACCACCACTACTACTACTGCGACTACGGCTGCACCTACGGCTCCAACTACTGCTACTCCCACTGCTACTGCTACTACTACTACTAGTACTACGACGACGAATACTACTACGATTACGACTACTACTACTACTACTACTACTACTACTGCTGCTGCTGCTACTACTACTACTACTAATAAT
>CAUYUJ010001307.1:5000-25000 GCA_963575745.1 Prorocentrum cordatum
CATTCGCGACGAGGGCTGAGAACGCAGAATTGCACATATATCATAAACTTAAGCAAATACTCAACATTTAAGTTAAATATGTGGGGTTCCTCGGTAGCGTAATTTCTCCTCCTGATAGATGCCGGGGCTGTGCCGCGGGGCCCGACCTTCCTCCCGAGTGTCCTCTGTTTCCAGCCCCGGGCGGGCGCAGAGAGGGCCCCGAGAGCCCCGAAGGCAGGGAGACCCTCGGGGCCCGCTGCCCTCCCTCTGAAGGGGCCCTGGGACACACACGAACAAATACACACACAACACAACTAAAGGGATTCCCCTATACGTTCTCATATTTGCAGGGCTTTCGTCAGCGCCCCTCAAACGGGGACTCCACTAACGGGTACTTTGGCCAGTGACCCAGCGAACCCAACCCTCCCCGATGTGGGCAAAGCTGCAATGCAAGAAAAAGGCCCTAAAGTGGCAACTTTCGGCAAAACTTCAAAGTACCCGTTAGTAAGTACCCGTTACGGTGCCGTTGATTTCGTCCTCCCCCCCTCTTCCCACATGTTCCCACATCTTCCTCGGGGCCGACGATGGACTGTGTCTGTGTTCTCTTGTCTTCCCCCCCGACAAGCGCGTGCCCCTACCAGCAAAGCAGCTGCGCGCAAAGTGGCCCGGACCCGCCGCGGGGGACTCACGATCCCCCACGCCGAGGCACGCACGCTTTTGTTTGTTCAGAGGTCTGCGAGAGTATGCACTCTGCGAGTAGCGGAGCGCGATGGGTGACTCGGGCCCTGGCCGCTCCGGGGCAAGCCTCCTGCCTCTGCGACGACTCGCTGGGAGCACCTTCGCCTCGAGAGGCCCTCAACGAAAACACATCCCGGGTGTTCCTCGAGGGGGGCCCCGGGAAGCCCCTCGAGGGCCCCTCTCCTGCAGGCTTCGATAAGCTCCCTCACGCAGCGCCTCCTCGATACAGGTGTCGGAAACAATTAGGCAACACCCATGCAGAACACATGGTTTGAACCCTCCCCCCCCCCCTCCCGCCAAAAATGCAATGCTGGTCCCGGATCTTCCGCTTTGGGGGCCTCCGGGCGGTCTTGCGAAAGCCTGTCAACTTTGAACTGCGGGGGAGGGGGGGGTGTTGCTGGATTGGTGCCCTCAACCGCACGCCACGCCCGCACCCTCGGCCGCCTCATCCTCGCCGCCCCTCCCCGCTCCGGCGGGCACCTGCCCGGCCGCTGAGCCCCCCCTGGCCGGCCCGGCTCTTGCGCTAACGCTGCACCGCCAGTGCAATGCCCCGTCCCCCATTCGCCCCACGAGAGAGGGGGGGACAGTAGATGAACAATATATTCGAACCCTCTCACATTCGAGGGAGATCCTAAATCACCCCCGCGCCCCCGACGTCAATGTTGATCTCAGTAAAGGCGGTGCTTTGGGGTTCGAATACTTCTGTCCACTCACGCCCCCCCCCGTCGCCACGCCATCAATATTAATTTCGGGGGGTCCGGGGGGCATCTTGGGCCACAGGGTTCGAATATAATGTCCATGTACGGGAGGGGAGAAAAAGGAGCCATCCTGGTCGTCCTTCCCTCCCACGCAGCGGCGCCCGCACAGGGGGCTCTCACTGGATTGGCACCGTGCAGCGACGACATCCGCTTTCGGCGACTGGAGCGGCGGAAGGTTCAGGCAGTGCTCCATGGACGCCGTGTCCTGCGGCGCTAGCCGACGGGGTGGGGGGAACGGGAGGGGAAGCGGGGAAGGGATGGGGGGGGGATGGGGGGGAAGGGTGAGGAGGAGAAGGAGGAGGACGAGGAGGAGGAGGAGGCAACGGTAAAAGCGCGTGGGGGGCCGCCATGCAGTAGCGGCAGCAACCCCTCGTCGGCCCACGAAAACTCAAATCTCCGCGAAACCCCCGCCTGTCCAGACGCGGTGCCGCGAAGCGCCGCGGATGTGCCGACGTTCACCCTCCACTGCACGTGCGCATACGGTCGGGAACTTTTGCTCAGCGTGTCGCCGCGGCGGCCCCGGCGATGCGATATGCCCTGCGAGCGGATGGCGTGTCTCGATGATCCTCAGAACGTGTGCTAGCGGCAACGTGTGTCTGTCCGCCGAGACCGCTCCATACGAAGCAGTCGATGTAATCATATACTGGTGGAGCTCAACGGGGTGAACACACATTGGGTCAACACACGTCCTGGGGATAATCGATGCGAGGCGGGGATTTATCCATATCCACCGCCTGGGAACCGACGTCCTGGTGCCCCAGCGGGCGGTGGATATGGATATATTTCGGCCCCCGGGGGCCCGAATATGTCCATATCCACCGCCTGCCGAGGCTCCGAAAACTGACCCTCCAGGCGGTGGTCATGTATAACTTCCCGCCTCGGAATCACGATTCATTCAAAGTCGCGATCCCACATGGGGCTTCCTCACGATTTATCCAGGCATCGCGCTCTCGCGTGGGACTTCCTCATAATTGAATGAGACACCGCGCCCTCGACGCTCAAGAATCAGGCTCTCTCCCTGAGCTTCCTCACGATTTGATTGGGAATCGTGCTATCGCTCTATCGCTCGAGACTTCCTCGCGATTCACACAAGACTGACGCTTCAGCGACCCGCCCGCTCGACCCAGCCGACTGGGTCCACCCGCCCGCCCCGCCCGTTAGGGTCCGCCCGCCGGACCCGCCATTCTGGTTTTACCGCTTGTTTTCCGTTACCCCCCTCCTGCTAATCTCGCTCGCGCTCTATCCCTCTCCCTCCCCCCTGTCCCTTTTCCTCCTCCCTCTCTTCCCCTGCGTCAGGGGCTGCGCGAACTACACGTGGCAGGCAAGGAAGAGATACCCCCCAAGGGGGGGCAAGATCGAAGACGCCGAGGGCGGGTATCGAGGGCTCGGGACTTTCAGGTTGAATGACACGCGAGCTAACAAGTTGTGGTTGATTTTAGCAGTATGCTGGATTTCCAGACTTCAGCGGCAGCGTCCGTACCAGGCTGCGGGTAGTAAGAGGTACAGAGGCTACGAGCCCATCTGAGCCGTCCTCTCTGCAGCCTGGATGTACTTCAAGTTGCTTGAGTCTGGTTGGGAACCTGGTACCTCCTCCTCCTCCTCCTCCTCCTCCTCCTCCGCCTCCGCCTCCGCCTTCTCCTCCTCCTTCTCCTCCTCCTCCTCCTCCTCCTCCTCCTCCCTCCTCCTACCTCTCCTCCACCTCCGCCCGTCCACCCCCGTCCTCTGTTACCGCTCCCCTTCTCCAACCTGCTCCTTGCCCCTCCTCTTACGCCTCCCACTTCTCCTCCTCATCCTCCCCTGACGTAACCTGGCCGAGGAAGGCTACCCGCATAGCAAAGCGGCCAAGTGGAACTTTGCGTGGAACCTTGATAAGGCAGCGCGCGGAGCGTGTCCAGGCCTCCGCGCAGCCGCAGGCGAATTCTCAACACCAGTGGAGGCCTCTTGCGCAGTGGAGAGCAAGGGGCCCAGTAGGGTGATCAACACTCGAGCATTGCTCAGCAGAGGAATCCTAAAGTTCCGACGAAGACGATGACGACGACGGCGATGCCGACGGCGTTGGCGACCAGGACGACGCCCCCCCTCTCGCTCCACGTCGTATATGCGGAGCCCGCCGTCGTAGAAGCCGCCTCCGGAGCGGCGCCCGAGGAGGAAGACGAGGAAGAGAAGGAAGAACAGGAAGGGTATGATCACGCAGAAGAGGAGGAGGAGGAGGAGGAAGAGGAGGATGAGGATGAGGAACTACCAGGATCGAGCCACGTGATCTTAGATCTCATATCCCTGGGCCCTTCATGCCTCCTCGGTCCCTTTAGCCTCTGGGCCCTCATCCTCCAGTCTCCACCACTACATGAAAGAAGGCAGCACGTCCTGATGTTGAAATTCGAGGCGCCCTTTTCCGTTCGGTGTAAACCTTGCTCGGATCAACCCAACATTGGTGGTGCCTTGGTGCATTTTGAGAGGAACTATTCGCGACAACAAGAGCACAACGAATGCCGCCAACTCTAGCCACTTGCGCGGGCGAATGCCCTCCCTCGGGCACCGGAAGCTGCAACGCGGTCCGAGGCTAGACCGCCATGCGCTCGACACCCGAGCCGAGCATCCGAGATCGGCCCAGCAGGCTCTCAGGGCACCCCGTACTGCGCGCAGAAGGCCTCCAGCGTGGCCTCGTCATGCCGAGCGGGGTCGCGGTTGCGGCCGCCGAGGCTGTCGCAGTACGTGTGCCAAGCGTCCTTCTGAGCTTGGCCCATCCTCTGGTAGGCCTTGATCCTCTGCACGGTCGGGCTCCCGGCCGAGGGGCCCATGCCGGAAGCCATGCCGCTCAGGGGGTTGTTCGAGTAGCCGCCCCCGCCCATGCCGCCCATGCCGCCCATGCCGCCCATGCCGCTCATGCCTCCCATGCCGCCCATGCCGCCGCCCATGCCGCCCATGGCCATGCCCCCACCGCCGCCCACAGCCATCTGGCCCAGAAAGTCGAAGAAGCCCTCCAGGAAGTCGGCACTGTGCTGCGCCGGGTCGTGCTTCGGCTTGCCGTCCACCATCTTCGTGTTGGCATACATCTCCCAGAGCTGCTTCCAGGCCGGGGACTTCCTCTTGCCCTGCTTGATGTACTCCACCAGCTCCTTGCCCGCGGTGGACTCGAGGCGAGCACCGGCCTGGTACTGCGTGACGAAGCTCTCGATGAAGGAGATGTCGTGCTTCGCTGGGTCGCGGATGTTGTTGCCGTAGGCCTCGACGTAGGCGTGCCACTGCTCCTTGGCCACAGGATCCGAGCGCTGCATCTGCTTCAGCACATCCACCATGGCCGACGCCGGAGAGGCCCCTCGGAAGCCGAGGGCTGCAAAAGCGGGCGCGGAGTAAAACTTGTCTACGGATCCGAGCCGTCCTGAGCAAACATGGCTGCGGACGAGGATATATTGTGCTGGCGCGGGCGGCGGGTATACGAGACAGCCGACTCCCTAGAGGCAAGACCTCGACAGGAGGGGGAAGAAGAAGAATAAGAAGAAAAAGAAAGACAAGAAAAGAAGAAACAACAAACAAACAGCACTGATCTTTCGGAGTCCCGCGCGGATTCACTCTCGGATCGGCGCTGGACCCCTGCCTGGTGCGCGGAGCGCGCCAGTGGCGGCGCAAGAGGCGCCGCCAGGGGGGTCCTGCGCCGATACAAGAAAAACCCACGCGGACGCCCCAAAAGTTTATGTTTATGCCGATGTGTCTCATCCTCCTCCTCCTCCTCCTTCTCCTCCTCCTGCTCCTCCTCCTCCTCCTCCTGCTCCTCCTCCTCCTCCTGCTCCTGCTGCTCTCCCTCCTCCTCCTCCTCCTCCTCCTCCTCCTCCTCCTGCTCCTGCTCCTCCTCCTCCTCCTCCTCCTCCTGCTCCTCCTGCTCCTCCTGCTCCTCTGCCTCTCTGCTCCTCTCCTCCTCCTGTCGCTGCTGCGCTCTCCCTCCTCCTCCTCCTCCTCCTCCTCCTCCTCTCCTCCTCCTCCTCCTCCTCCTCCTCCTCCTCCTCCCCCTCCTCCCCCCTCCTCCTCCTCCTCCTCCTCCTCCTCCTCCTCCTCCTCTCCTCCCTCCTCCTCCTCCTCCTCCTCCTCCTCCTCCTCCTCCTCCCCTGTGCGATCGTTTTTTATTCATTTGTCGATCGGCGCGGGCCCCCAAGTTCCCCCCCCCCCCCATGGAGTGGATCCTGGCTGTTTGTGGGCGCCTGTTTCGAGCAGGTGGGCCTCCCCCACACCAGACGCCTCGCTCCAAACAGCCCGCACTCAGCAGAGGTCCGGAGCCAGACCCCCCCCTCCCCCCCCCCTTCCGCCCACTGTCGAAACGCCGAAGGAAAAACCTGGACCTTCCCCGCGTGACCAGATCTCGATTTTGCGCTGGCGGGGCCTGCGCCGAGGTTACGGGCTTGAACATGCGTGGATTCATTCTGCGCAGCCACGAGGGACAGCCTGAAGAACAACTCGTGACCAGCACTATCTTGTGTTCGAGGGAGTGGGCGCGCGCGTGCGAGCATGCCAGCGAGATCGGCGATGCTCGGCACGAGAGAGCACATCGCTGTTGAAGGGTTTCCATGGCTCGCGGAAGCCGTTGTCTGCGCTGTCTTTGCGAACGAGGTCGGCCATCGACGAGCGATGACTGGCCCACAAGCCCGCAAACTGCTCAGCGATCCCACAACCCCTTCACCATCCCGCCTCCTCACCCCATCTCCTTCCTCCCCGCCCTCCTTCCCTCTCGCCGTCTCACCATCTTTCCTTCTTCCCCCTTCCTTTCCTCCTCGCTCCTCCATCCTCCTAGGTCACCCGAGGGTGCCCGAAGATAACCGCGCTTCGTGCATCGCGGCTTGGATTGGAGAATGCTGGAGAAGCCGCCCTTCTTTAAGGCGGCGGTGCGAGGGCGCGAAGATAATCGCGCGTCGTGGGGCGCGGTGCACGATGTGCGAAGTTATGTGACCTAGGCCAGGTGAATCCCAGGAAGGCTTGTGTTTTTCGGGCCATGACGCTGGCCTCCGGCGGCCGTTCGGGAAGTTCCACGCACACCAGGAACGCGCGTAATTGGCAGGTCGGCGTCCAGTCTCCTCGCGCCTCGAGCTCCACCACTGGCCCGACAGGGCAGTTTCTGATACATAGGATTTTTAAACATATAGGACTTTTAATACATGACTAATGTATTAATAAATATATGCATGAACTCCTCGTTGTTTTTAATACTAAATCCCTACATGTGTAATACATGGTCCGCACGCGGAGCATGTATTAAAACGGCGCTGTAGTCTGCACTCCGATGGCGGCCGGAATGGTGGGTCCGCCGCGTCTTAGCATGTGCATTTGCGCATTGGCTGCCTGCATGGACGCAGCCTGGTCTGAGAGCACGTCATTCAGACAGGTCTGCTGATCTGCAAGCACCAGACAAAAGGGGGAAACGAGGTTGCCCTCCCACCCCCGCCTTCGTCGATGGATGCGATCATCGCCAGACTGGTTGCCTCTGGCTTCGCGCCGCATGACGCCGGCCAGGTCGCCGAAGACATCGTGGCACAAGAATGCCAGCTCGACAGCGGGGCATCCCAACATTTTCTCGCTATGTTGAGCAAGCTGAACCAGCAATCGTGAGTCGACATCGAAGACGTTTGCCAGGCGCATCCATACACCGTCCAACTCGCTGGACAGATGTTTCGCCGCTTCTTGTGTTCGGCCACGATATTGAACGGAGTTGGATAGCGCCCCGTTGCCGAGGGTTCTGCTTCACGAGCTCTCACCTGGTGCCCTTCTGCTGGGCGTCGGTGAGGGTACGAGCATGGGGAGTCCCATCCAGCACGTCCCTCCAACTCTCCACCCCCTACAGTCGAAGCCGATAGTAAGGATGGACAACCTTCCCAAGGATACCCTTGCATCCTTGCCTCCTCGGTCCGTCCTCAACCCCTTTCGATGGCCAGCCCCGCTCGATAAGCTTCGACATGGGCGTCCAAGGGGTCCGCATCCTCATCCCGCATCCTTACCAGCAGGGTTGACTGTACCCTTCGGTCGGGCATGTCATTCTGCAGGCGGATTTTGGGCGACCAATCGAACATGGTCAAAGCAATAACCAAACATGACAATAACAAAAATCGGAAAATCGCCCGCAGACTATTTTATGACTATTTCTGGACCTTCCTCCTGCAGAGGGACATGCCCGACGGAACTGTACCCCCTCCTCCCCCCGCTCCCGTCTCTCCCCTCCTCTCCCCCCGAGGGTTGTGAATGCCACGACAATGGACACCCTAACGGTCCTATCATTGAAATATAACTGTTCTTAGAATGTAGGAAACGTGTTCTAAACATGGTTTAAACATGGTTTCACATGTTTAGAAGATGTTTAATACATGTTTAAAGCATCTGGGAATGATTTCGCAACATGCCTCCTCTGACGAACGAAAAACACACACCCATGCCCATAGGGAGGTCGTTGGGAGGAGGACTGGCTATGGGTATGGGTGCGGGATGTCGGACCCTGGAGAACGCTCCCGTTCGAGCGGGGACCTCCATCCGACATCACGCACCCATAGCCCTCTCCGAACCCCCCTATGGATATGGGTGCGTGTTGTTGTTTCGTCATCCCCCCACGATTTCTGAGGGGGAGGGTGGGGTTCACTTCTCTCGAGAGCTCCCGAACGAAGTGAACCCCACCGTCCCCTCAGAAATCGTGGGGGGTAGGGGTAGGGTTCACATGTGGCCCCCGACCCGCTTCGTCACCGCCTCCTCTTGCTGCTCGTCATCACTGCGGATGCCATGACAACGGACACTCCGACAATCCTGTCGTTGAACTGAGGATGTGTGTTGAAGAGCGTAAAGCATGCTTCAAAAATGCTCCAAACATGTTTGGGCATGTTTAAGACATGCTTGAAACAGTTATTGGACATCTGGAAATCATGTCGCAGCATGCTTCCTCTCCATTAGTCGACGTCCACAACGTCATCGCCCGTTCCTCGTCGTTCCCTGCCCGGCCTCTGCCGGGAACTGGCAGGAAGACAGCGCGCAGGAGCGCAGACGCAAAAGAGAGAGAGAGAGAGAAGCAAGCAAGCAACGAAGAGAGAAAGAGAGAGAGACCCGCGCGCCTGCAATCTGCGAGCCGTCTGGCGAGAAGCGGAGTACCTGGCAAGTGCACAGAGAGGGAGAGAGCGAGAGGGAGAGAGAGGGAGAGAAGAGAGAGAGACAAAGAAATAAATAAAGAACAATACATCGAGAGGCACATGAGAGAGAGAGAGAAACAAAAAAAGAGAGAGAGAGATAAAAAAGAGAAAGAAAGAAATAACAAGAAAGAGGGAAACAAATGCCATCAAATGACATCCCCTGGCCCACCTGGGAGGCCACCAGGCTGTGCGGCTGAGCCATCAGAGGTCACAGGGGGCCGGCACACGGTGCGCAAGAGAGACAAGCTTGCGCCGGCAGGCTGCACAAAGGCCCGGGAGAGAAGACGCCGAGATTCTTACAGCTGCTGTGTCAGTGATGCTTTGAAGAGTTAAGGTTATGTTGCATCCTCGGGGGACCTTATCTGTCCCGTCGCGGCCCTGTCCGCGTCGAATCCGTGTCGAATCCATGTCGGACGCGTCGGATCCGTGTCGAATCCGTGTCGAATCCGCGTCGAATCCACGCCAAATCCGCGTCGAGTCCGCATCGAGCACGCGTCGGGCCCCCCAAAAGACACCAATTTTTGGGACAGGCGAGGTCCCCCGAAGATGCAACATAATTAAGGGTGCACGCGTCTGGCTGCGCTGCGGGGCGCAACATTCGGGAGGTCGGCGGTGATCACGTCGGGTCCCGGTTGCTGCCTGAGCTCGACGCTCTTGAGGAAGGTGATCGCGCGTGGCTGTGTGATCACCTGATCCACGCACAGTCGGGGCGTTGACCTAAGGAACCCTAAAGAAGGAACGAGGCCCCTTTTCCCACAAGTTAAACTTCGATTTCCGATCGAAAACATAAGGAAAACCTGAGGCAAACTGTGAAACACTTAAGGAACGTGGAGCCCCTCCCCAACGAAAAGGGTTCCTTCTTCAAGACCCCTACTGTAGGTGGATGGATCGGTGTGGTGAATTTGTTGTGTCAAAATGCCATAGCGCCCATAACGCGGTGGCACAGTCCGTGACGCTCGCTTCTTATTGGTGTGACATGTCTGGTGATATCGTTGCCTTGTTGTTGATCGTTGCCGAATACCCTCCCAATCGTCTTTGGAATCGGGAATTGCTCGTGCATTGGCCGCTCTTCTAACGGCTGTTCCATATCGCGGTGCTGCTTTGGCGCTTTCCATGCTGCTCTATGGTCGTGGAGGTCGCGTAGTTCTTAGGAAGAGTCTGCCAGTGTTGCGAGAGTTGCTATGTCTTGCCTGAGCCGACGTGCTAGTGGTGTTCGTGTTCTGGCGAAAAACGTTCGCACTGCTTGCCTTCCACGACTGATGCCGTGATGCGTCGCGGCGCATAGGGCAAGGAGCTGTCGACCTATGTGCTGGTCAGTTGGTCTGCCGTCAAATGGTGCTCGATGTCCTGATTGAACTTGTTGGTTTCGGTGCCCGTAGTCGTGCGTCGCTCTGGTCGTGGTACAACTATAGCGCATCTTTGTAATCTTACATCTGCTTCATGGCATCCTTGCAGATCTGCGCTTGACGTGAAGTCATATGCTGTAAAACGCTCTGTGGCCGCTGCTTGAAATAGGCTAGTTATGGTTTGGTGGTGTTCGTTGATTGGTGCATTACATAGTTCGAGTGGATGCGTGCCGAATGAAGTTGCACACTATGCATGCAGTGCCAAGTCCTGCATCCTGGTCGGAACTTGGCGAGACGTCTTATATGTTCAAGGCGGTGGGATGCTGCCTATGCCTGGTGCAACGACAATGGTAATGCGGTCGCCGACCGAAGTCTGCTAGGACGATGGCGGGAGGCCATTTGCTAGCTAATTCTCGAAAGGTGCCCAATCATCTGGCAGTGTGTCATGCGTCATGCCGGGCGCAAGGTGCACGTGCTACATCGATGATCTCGCTGAGGGGGGTGCGGAACGCTTGCTGACGGGTAATCGTTGTGGCGATGAGAGTACTCCACAATGGTTGTAGTCAATGTAGAGCTGTCGTGTTGGTGCGGTAGAGCATGGGATGGTCGTGCTAACTAGTAGGGCGCATCCGAGATTGGGTGGGTGATGGGGCGTAATGGACGGCATGAAAATGCATGCTGTGCTCTCGTCGCTCTTTGCTGCCGTCTCTGGCATCCCGAGGCAGAATTTCCGCAACCGCGACTGCACCCGCAAGTGCTGCCCTCCAATCATGCGGCGCAGAGTGCACAGTCTATGCAGTTAGTGTCCGTCGCCGCTAGCATCGACGCTAGCTCTGGGCGCTGTAAGTCGCCAGCTTGAGGTGAACTGTCGTGGCGCTAGTTTCGTAAGGCAGAACTCCTCGACGTGGCCGTTGTTGCTGCGCAGTGTGCTGAATCGCGCTGGCGGCAAGTGCTTTGTGTTCTGCTGTCGGTGCGCGCGGCAGTAGAAGCCGTCTGACTGCGCCAGCGGGTGCGCGCAATAGTCCGTGGCGTGATTTTCCTGGTGGAAAGTCCGATATATTCGTGAGTGGTCTGCAAATGGCGCCGCCATATTCTGGTCTGTCTGCGGGGACCTTGGGTCGGCAGCCGTTGTAAGAGCGCGATTTTTGCTGCTGCGCACGGTGGCAGATGTTCTGCAAGTGCGTCCGCAACTTCGTCCCATGGGTGGTCGTCGCGTCCATGGGTGTGGAGTCTGTTATAGTATTTGAGCCTTCTCTGAGCTATCCTGGCGATGGGGTCATCGCTGCGGAGGATAGGAGGATACGATGAGGAGGAGGAGGAGGAGGATAGGAGGAGGAGGAGGAGGAGGAGGAGAATAACTAGCTGGATCCGCGCGTCCGCTTGTGGAGGTGCGGAGGCTGCTGGGCGGTGCAGATGATGGCCCGGGCGGTGGCGCCCAGTTCCACGTTGGTGCTGTCGAGGCCGTCGTAGTCTATGTCGTTGTCAATGCAATGTGAGATGCTGCCCGTACAGGGCAGTTTTTATTACATCGGATGTTAAACAAATATTGGATGTTTAATACTGGATTAATTTATGAATAAATCAATGCATGAACTCATCGTTGTTTTTAATACTAAATCCCTGCATTTTTTAATACATGATCCGCACGCGGAGCATGCATTAGAAACGGCACCGTATAAAGTCCACGGAGAAACGGCATCTGCCCGTCGTGCTGCACGACGGCGAAAGTCAATATTGGGCCGGACCTGGTCCTTTGAGGTACGTAAGCCGTAAGGGTATAGTCAAGAGGGAAGTGCTATTCCGCTGATGCTGGCTGTAGACTTGTAACGTTGCTTGCGCAGCTGGGTGCAGGCTGATGCTGGATAAATCATATTGGAATTTGAAGCATCTGTTGAATTGGCGAAAGGCCGCGGGCAAGTGTTGGGGGATGTCTTGCCGTTGACGATAGGTGGTGTTGAGGATTGCTTGCAGTGGGGGCTCGGCGTCGCCTGCTTGTCGTTGCTCGCTGTCTTGGTGATATGTACGTCTCGTCTGGCCACTTGTGGAACCAAGCATGGGATTCCGGCCAGGTCGCCTGCTAGAGATTTGGCCGTTGTGGCCTTGCGGCGGGTGGTGGCACTGCTGTGACCTCTATGGTCTCTACCGCTGCAGTCGCACGTTGCGGTGCAGGCCTAGGTGGCGAGCTTGAGGCCTGCAATCTACCGCTGGGACCCGACACGACGTTGACCATGCGCTGTACTGCTGGCGGTGGTACCTCGCCAAAATGTTGCAGCGCGTCGCATTCCCTGGCTGCCTTGCGTTGCTGTGTGGTGCTGACGTATTTCGGTGTGTCACCTGCTGGCAATGAGTGCACGTCCGCTGTCGGGCCCCACTTCGGTGTCTGATGTGGTGGAGCCTGTGGAGGCGGGGCTCTTCGAGACTGCACTTTAGTGGAGGCGCATCGTGTGCCTTGTGATGAATCAGCTCGACCTCGTCACCCGTGTCTGTGTTCGCGTTGCTGCTGTTCTCCTGGCGAGTCGCCAAACCTTTGCAACGGTATGCAGGTGGTGCCGGGCTGTGTAGCAGTGCCGACGTCCGCTGTATTGTCGGTGGCGTCCTCCAGCTCCCGTTTTGGTCGTCGCCCTTTTTGTTATGCTTGTTCTGTTTGTTGTTGGAGTATTCGTCGTGATTGTCCTCCTTTATGCGGATGGCGTCGTCGATGTCATGGTCGAGTCCTGGTACAGATTGTCGCATTCCTTGTTGTACTGCACTTTGCTGTCGATCTTCCCGTCTGTGCATGGCTTGTCGTAGTGATGTCACCAGTTCTTTTTCGCGTTCGGTGTGCAACTTCTCGGACTGCAGCTGTATCGTGTCGTAGGTGCGTAGCGTCTTATGCTGGTTGCGCATGTATGCTTCATTCCCTTGTTTGTACTGCTGCGCTGTGCTGATCTACTGCTCATAATGCTAACTAACTCTGTGTAGTTGCTCAGTTGCACTCGTCATGATGAGGTGTGCTGCTTCTTGGTTCTGCTATCTGTTTAGCAAATCGCTCTATGTGTGTTGTAGGTGCTGCGCGGTCCTGACTGCTGCATGTGCTGCCATGACCTGGCTGTCAAATGCGACTTGTGCTTGCGCTCGCTCTTCGATGTAGAATGCATGCTGTCAGGTGTGGTCCTGGTGATGCAATACATACCATGCTGTTTGTTGTGCTTCTTGTACAATTTCTTGCTCTAAGGAGTGGGTTTCCTGCTCTGCAATCAGTTGGTATGGTCTGGCTTGTTGTGTTTGCTATTTGCTCTGCTTGCTCCAGTTGGTAGTGCTGGTATATCTGCTGTATGGTATGCCGCATGCGTTTTTCGGTGGCTTGTTCAGCACGTTGTAGAGGGTTCGTTCGTTGTCCGCGTAATGATGCCATAACAGCCTCAAACTGCATCCGGATTGCGTGATGTGAGAGGTGGGTGGCGATGTAGTAATCGGTCTGGGCTTGGAGGTCACGCAGCTGTGTGTTCGTTCGTTCTCCCACTCCCCGTCCTCGTCCTCGTCCTCGTCCTCGCGATCTTTCCCCTCCCGTCCAGCCCTCTTCCTCCTCCGCCAGCATGCCTTGCGGCCCCCCCCCCAGGCCGACAGTCGTGAGAGAGAGAGAGGGAGATCTCAGGCACAGCTGCGGAAGACCAGGCGCCTGCTCCGGAGCTGGTGCGCAGGTCGTAGAGATACACTGTGTGCAACGGCAGGCTGCAGGGTGCAGCGGCAGCGTGCTGCAGGGTGCAGCGGCAGGCTCTGCAACGGCCAGGGTCCGTGCAAGTCAGAGGTACACTGGCCAAGGTGGTGAAGCAAGCAGCTTTTAGTACAGTTCTGGCGGCTCTGCCGTGGGACGAGTCTGCCAAGACCACCACTCAAAAGGCGGTCACCAAAGAGGCCTCAAGAGGCGCCCCAGAGAACCCCAGGACCTCAGGAGGACCTCTCAAAGACCCAGATGCCGTGGCGGGGTGGGCCGCAAGCCACTGGATAGAAACACCTCCCCCGTCGCACCACCGAATGTGTGGGCAGTGCGGGCCGGGCGCTTCGTCGGAGACCTCCTCGCAACTTTTGGCCGCTAAACCCGGAATTCCCTGCGGCCAAACCAAATGGAGGGCGCCCCGTCTTCACCGTGAGCTGTTGCGCTCGCGCCGCGCACACGCGCCCCGCAAGCCCGCAGCACCCAGACGGCCGTGCAGGGCAGGACACTCTCGCAGCGCGGCACTCGCCTTCCGCGTCGCACACGCTCGCCCCTGGAGCTCGCAGCAGCAACACGGACGAAGGGCGGGCCGCCCTCAACACGGGGTTCTCGCCCGAGCCCCGCGCACGTGCGCCTGCCGACCTCGCAGCAGGTGCACGGGTGCAGGGCGACACGCCGTCAGGAGGGCGGCCCTGCCGCGCGGCGCGGCCTCGCACGGCGGGCGCGCCGCAGCCGCGCGCGTGGAGGGCGGCTCCTGCTCACCGTGGGCTGCCACAGGTGCTTCCCATGCGCATGCTGTATACAGAGCGTCGGGGCTGCGTTGTTGGTGAAAAGCGACCTCGGGTCTTGACGAACAGAGAGTGTCGGGGCCGAGCTGGCGGCACCCCTCGGTCCTGACGAAGGACATGTCGGAGCTGAATTGACGATTGCCTTCGCCTTAACGAACGTAGTCTTGGGGCCGACTTGACGACCGTTCTGGGCGCTTCTCCAGACATGCGCCGTCTCAGCCACTGGGTTGGACTCAGTGTATATATGGCGTGTTGAGCGAAACCCAAGCACTTCCCACATCTCCACGGATGGAGGGACACTCCTCATCAAGAGGGGGCAATCGGTCGACGTGTCCTTCAACGGGATGATCCCCCACGTCCTGTGTCTCCGAGCTGGAGGGGCGGAGGATGGTTCACATATGGCATGGGGCGCCCGCATCTCGAGGCGGCGCTCCCTGCAGTGAACAGAAAACCGTGCAGGGGGCTCACGAGGAGGAGCCTTGGGACGGGAGGCTGTGCTGCAGCGTCGCCGATTCAGCCTGGGGTTGCCCTGATCCTCCTGCTCCTCCTGCTCCTCCTCTGGTCTCGCCTGCTCGTCCTCTGGTCTCTCCCCCATCCCCTCCCCCTCCCCCTCCCCCTCCCCTCCCCCTCCCCCTCCTCCCCCTCCCGCCTCCTCCTCCTCCTGCTCCTCCTCTTCCTCCTCCTCCCCCTCCTCCTCCGCCTCCTCCTCCTCCTCCTCGTCCTCGTCCTCCTCCTCCTCCTCCTCTGTCCTTCTCCTCCGCCAATAATGCGGCAGCCAGGGCTCAAGGCTGGGGCCAAGGGCACAAAGCAGGCCGCGCCCGTGCTGCGGACCTGCATTTGCGGCAAATCCTGCGGGGCAAGGCGGCGTGCACGGTTTCCCCCGGGGCCGTAAGCGACCCGACGAGGAGGAGGGGGAGGAGGAGGAGGAGGAGGAGGAGGAGGAGGAGGAGGAGGAGGAGGAGGAGGAGGAGGAGAGGGAGGAGGAGGGAGGAGGAGGAGGAGCAGGAGGAGGAGGAGGAGGAGGAGGAGGAGGAGTGGGGAGGAGAGGAGGAGGAGGAGGAGGAGGAGGAGGACGGGTCGCCTAAGCCCTTCGGAGAAACCCTCCAGGCGGGACCACTCATCTGAATTGCATCCTCCCGTGTTGTTCACTTCGTTATCCAACTCCGGGTCGGGCCTGAATCGGATCGGTCGGTTCGAAGTGGACCCTGCCTGGGGGGGCTTCCTCCTGTTTGCTCTGCGCAGAGCCCTCGGTCCCCCGCCCTGGCTGGCTCCTGTCGGGTGCGCCGAGGAAGGCCCAGGAGGAGCTGGGTTGGCGCATCGTGCTCCGAGGCACGTGCGCGCGGGCGAGGGGGGGGCCAGGGGACGTGTTGAGAGAAGAGGAGCAGGAGGTGGTAGTGGAGTCTGGGGCATGGACCCGGTCATATCCACACATCCCTAGTCCGCATCCCCCTCTTGGGCACCACGCGGCTGGGGGTCACAACGCGGGCCTCCGGCGGCCCTTCGGGGCGACTCCGGCGCCCCCAGAGAGCTCTCGCCGAGGCGCAGCTGCCGGCAGTCCTCCCAGGGCGAGAAGACCCCCCAGAGTACACCAAGACATCTTCCAGGAGTCAACGACGGAGTCATCGCCCTCCTGCTCCTCACCCCTCATCACGATGTCCACGCGCGCCTCGCCCTCGTCCTCTCCTCCCTCCCCCACGCAGCCAGTGCTGCCGACTGCATGCTGCATGAATGAATCGCACAGGGCCAGTGGCAGGCGAGCTGAAGCTGAGCACCCGCCGTCCGATGCCATGCCCCAACCGCCCACGCGCCTGCGGAACACACGGGGCCTGGAGGCGGCCAGGGGGCCCGCACTGGAGGGACCTCGAGAGAATCGGTCAGGAAGCGGGGGAGCACGGCAGATGCGCTCCAGCTCGGTCCCCGGACCCCTCCTCCCCCCGGGCTCCCTCCGGGGCAGTGTTGCACTGGCTCGCTCTGGCCAGCCTGAAGTCGGGCCTGCCCCCTACAGGGGGATTGTCGACAAAAAATAAAAAAAATACCCCAAAAAGAATCAACAAAAATAATGTGGGGACCATTTTTTGCATATTTTTTCGCCATTTGGGATTTTTTTTCGGGGTATTCTTAATTTTTCATCGACAACCCCCCTGCAGGGGGACAGGCCCGACCTAAGGCCAGCCCCGGGGTCCGGAAGCGGCTCCTGGAGACCGAACAGGGGCCAACAAAAAACCGTCCCGCCCGAACCCAGCGCTTCGACCCTGCCCCCCGGTTCCCGCCGGCGGGAACCAGTGCTGGGCCATCCCAGACCCCCAGACGGCTCCAACACGGGGTGTGTTTCTTCTTTTTTGTTAGCATGATTAGTATGATTAATCTTATTATCCTTCTTATTATTATTTTTCTTCTTTTTCTTGGTACTATTCCCAACCATCCTGTGGTGTTGGGTCCTCGTTTTGAAGAGACGGGGCCCGCGTTTTCCTTCCTTCCTCCCGCTGCCTCCCCCCCCCTCCCATCATCATCATCATCATCATCATCATCATCATCATCATCATCATCATCATCATCAACAACACCCATTTCGGCACACCCCTCACACGTTTCGTGGCTCCACAGGGAGCTCCACCGAAATCCCCAGTGCCCGCGGCCGCATGCGTCCCCCACACCCATTTCGGCACACCCCTCACACGTTTCGTGGCTCCATAGGGAGCTCCACCGAAGGCCCCAGTGCCCGCGGCCGCATGCGTCCCCCACACCCATTTCGGCACACCCCTCACACGTTTCGTGGCTCCATAGGGAGCTCCACCGAAGGCCCCAGTGCCCGCGGCCGCATGCGTCCCCCACACCCATTTCGGCACACCCCTCACACGTTTCGTGGCTCCATAGGGAGCTCCACCGAAGGCCCCAGTGCCCGCGGCCGCATGCGTCCCCCACACCCATTTCGGCACACCCCTCACACGTTTCGTGGCTCCATAGGGAGCTCCACCGAAGGCCCCAGTGCCCGCGGCCGCATGCGTCCCCCACACCCATTTCGGCACACCCCTCACACGTTTCGTGGCTCCATAGGGAGCTCCACCGAAGGCCCCATGCCAGCATGCGTCCGCATCACACCGTGGCTCCATAGGGAGCTCCACAAGGCCCCAGTGCCCGCGGCCGCATGCGTCCCCCACACCCATTTCGGCACACCCCTCACACGTTTCGTGGCTCCATAGGGAGCTCCACCGAAGGCCCCAGTGCCCGCGGCCGCATGCGTCCCCCACACCCATTTCGGCACACCCCTCACACGTTTCGTGGCTCCATAGGGAGCTCCACCGAAGGCCCCAGTGCCCGCGGCCGCACGCGTCCCCCACACCCATTTCGGCACACCCCTCACACGTTTCGTGGCTCCATAGGGAGCTCCACCGAAGGCCCCAGTGCCCGCGGCCGCATGCGTCCCCCACACCCATTTCGGCACACCCCTCACACGTTTCGTGGCTCCATAGGGAGCTCCACCGAAGGCCCCAGTGCCCGCGGCCGCATGCGTCCCCCACACCCATTTCGGCACACCCCTCACACGTTTCGTGGCTCCATAGGGAGCTCCACCGAAGGCCTCCAGTGCCGCCGCCCGCATGCGTCACCCCCACCCATTTCGGCACCCCCCCCGCATTTCTCGCACGGCAGGGTCATCACCACGGTGGCGTGCCAGGGGCGCACCTTGCGCGAAGGCGACGGGGCGGGGGAACGGCGCTCCGGGGGCGGCCAGACCTCCGGGGCGCGAGCAGTCCGCGGCCAGACCATCTCTCGGTCCTGTGGACTCTCGCCCTGGGCCGTCGGCTGCCCGGCGCGCTGCTCCCTCGGTCGACGTCGCCCAGGCGTGATCCTGGATTGCGGCCGCCACGAGGTAGGGAACGGCAAGAAGGAGGACGACGACTGGTGGCTGGAGCTCTACGTGCTGCTCTCGCGCGCCACGCGCCACGAGGACCTCCTGCTCATGCGGGCGCCGCGCATCGAGTTCTTCCTGGCAGGGCCGCCGCAGGGCTTGCGGAAGCAGCTGGAGCAGTTTGCGGCGCGCACGAAGCGGTGCAGGAGGGAAGCGACGGCCCTCGCCAGGGAGCTCGGCTTCACCGAGTTCATCCGCGAGGCCTGACCTGAGGAGCGTCTCCCCCGAGCCGCGCCTTCTCTCGACTGCCCGACTAATTGTTTGGCCTCGCGCCGCGGACGACCCGCGCGCGTCGCTGGGACCCTCTCGGGGCGACCAGCGCGCGTCGCGGGAACTCCGTGCTGCGGGGGGCCCGGCGCCTCGTTCGCCCGTCGTCGCTCTGCCCAGCGGTCAGAGACTTGCCCGCTATCAGCCAGCCAGTTAGCTAGTCAGCTCTCTCTGCTTCGCGCAGCGGACGACCCGCGCGCGTCGCTGGGACCCCGCCCGGGGCGACCAGCGCGCGTCGCGGGGACTCCGCGCTGCGCTGCGCCCGCAGCCTTGGATTTTGGAGTGCGCGGGCAAAGAGGAAGGAAAAGAAGAGCCGAAAGCGGGCGCGATCCTCGCAAGAGGCGTGCCGACATGGGCGTCGCGACGTGCGGACGCTGCCGTCGGGGTTCCCGCGGAAGCTGCCTGCGGCGGCCACGCCCAGTGTCACGTGTGTTCGGACAGGCATGCTCGACACTTACACTAGGCGGTTCCATGATCGCATTCATGCAAATATATTCACTCGCGCGCAGACCCATTCATACTCAGATTCCCTCGCGCTCTGACTCACCCGCGTTCTTTCTCTCGTAATCAGATCTATCGTATTCCTTTGCGTTGTGTACCCCGCCACATTTCGGCACACCCCTCATGCGGTTCGTGGCCCCATAGGGAGCGCCACCGAAGAAGATACTCACAATTGCGATACTCACAACTGCATATGGTTGGGTCCTTCGCCAGGATATTTTTCTTATGTTTCTTATCATTCCCCTTCTTATTCTTTTCAGTATTAATATTGTTCTCGATATTAATATTGCTATTACCATATTAAAGGTTAGTATTATTATCATTGGTAGTAGTATGTTTCTTCTTAGTATTATGTTCTCATTGTCATCCTTCTTCTTCTTCTTCTTATGATGGGGAGTCTTATCTTTCTTCATGTTTTTGTTCCTCTTCTTCTCGGCGGCGAGCACGGGGGGAAGCGAAAAGGACGGGCCTCCTCGGAAGGCTGAAAAAGCCCCGGGCCTTCTGCGAAATGTTCCAAGCCTTCCCCGAAGACACAGCAAACTTCTCGAAGGCCGGAGGACTTCCGAGAAACCCCAGCGCCTTCTGCGAAAGCCCTCTCCCTCCCACTTCCCCCCTCGGCGCGCCGCCGACATTCGTTTTCTTCTTCTTTTTTCGGAATATCGCTAATACTAGCGTTACGACGAAAATGATGGTTATCATTATTTGTGTATTAAGAGTACGATTAGTATTATGGTCAGTTGTATTACGAATAGTATTGCCGTTCTATGAATAGCTGTATGAAGCTAAATTATTGTCTACTACCACTAGAACTAAACATATCACTACTTGGTGTGATGACTACTTTGCTTACGTGTCAGTAGTAGTGATACTCGAC
>CAUYUJ010001307.1:30000-57500 GCA_963575745.1 Prorocentrum cordatum
GGGTCATCGGAACCCTGTAACTGTCGTCACTTTTGGGCTCGTCAAGCCTGAATTTGGAGGAAGTCTCTGGCGGGAGCCTCGTCTTTGAGTGAATTGTGAAGAAGTCTCAGGCGGGAGCCCCCTCCCTATGGGGCCCGCAGATCATGTTGGTAATCCGAGCGGGTCATCGGAACCCTGTAACTGTCGTCACTTTTGGGCTCCTCAAGCCTGAATATGGAGGAAGTCTCAGGCGGGAGCCTCGTCTGTGAGTGAACTGCGAGGAAGTCTCAGGCGGGAGCCCCCTCCCTATGGGGCCCGCAAATCATGTTGGTAATCCGAGCGGGTCATCGGAACCCTGTAACTGTCGTCACTTTTGGGCTCGTCAAGCCTGAATTTGGAGGAAGTCTCTGGCGGGAGCCTCGTCTTTGAGTGAATTGTGAAGAAGTCTCAGGCGGGAGCCCCCTCCCTATGGGGCCCGCAGATCATGTTGGTAATCCGAGCGGGTCATCGGAACCCTGTAACTGTCGTCACTTTTGGGCTCCTCAAGCCTGAATATGGAGGAAGTCTCAGGCGGGAGCCTCGTCTGTGAGTGAACTGCGAGGAAGTCTCAGGCGGGAGCCCCCTCCCTATGGGGCCCGCAGATCATGTTGGTAATCCGAGCAGGTCATCCAAAACCTGTAACTGTCGTCAATGTTGGGTTCTCGCGCTGCCAGAACGCAGTTCCCAGGCCACACTTTGGATGCAACAAGGAAGTTTTTGGGCTCCTCAGGTCGCCGAGGTGCTGCGACAGGGCGCCGAAGGCGCCGACGACGACGGCCAGGCCGAGGCGCGGGCGCGGAGCTTGCTGATGTTCAGGCCCAGCGAAAGGGAGTTCACATGGCAGAGCTCGGGGGCGCACAGCGTGCGCCGCTCGGGGTTCACCCTGACGCACGCGTCCTACCTGACCTCCACGCTGTCGCAGGGCCAGACGCTGCGCAAGGGCGTCACCATCGACTGCGCGAGAGACGAGGACGCTGGCCGCACGGGCATGTCGGACGAGCAGTGGTGGCTGCACCTCTACGTCATGTTCTCCCGCGCCACGTGCATGCGGAACATGCTGATCCTGCGGCCGCCGCCGCGAGAGTTCCTGGAGTGCGGGCCGCCGGCGTCCCTGCGGAAGGCGCTCCTGGAGTTCGACAAGAGAACGGTTTTGTCCAGGGCGGAGGCGAAGCAGCTCGCGGCAGAGCTGGGCTTCGTGCTGCCTTCCGCCTGAGCGCGGCTGCGCCTCGCTCGAAGCCCGCGGGGTTGTCCCAACGGCTTGGTCTTGCGCGCCAACGGCTCGCGGGGTTGTCCCGACAGCCTGGCCCGCGGGGTTGTCCCAACGGCTGCGCGACGTGACCTGTAGAGAACGCGCCTGTGCTGGCCGTGGCGGCGACGGCGCCGAGGAACATCGACATGCGCGCTCATGCAACAGGAAGGGGAGGAGGTGGCGGGGCGCGGAACAAACAGGGGGGCGAGGATGGGGACAACGTAAGGAGTGGAAGGGGGGCCCGCGCCAAGGCGAGAGGAAATATACGCAGAAGAGACAGCCAGGACGCCTCACCAACCACGAGGACGACGGTGATGGCTTTTTCCAGATTCGCCCAGAGGATTCTTATGTGGGGTTCTTCCGTCGGAGTAATTGGTTGTTGTTTTGATGTGTTCCGTTGATGTTGATACGTATTGCTTGTGTTTGTTGTTGGTTTGGGGTTGCTGTGTTCATGGTCTCTGGGATGCTTGCGAATGTTAATGTGTGTTTGCCATTTTTCGTTAAAGAGCTAGAGTTCCCATGATTGTATTCAGTTGTGTTGCGGATTTCATGCGTTTGCATGCTTCCGCAATTTGTCAGCTGGTCTTGAGATGTTGTTCGGTGAAGGGACGGTGAGTGGTCGGTTGTGGTCGGTGGGTGGTCGGCAGGTAATCGGTGGGTGGTCGGTGGGGACCATTCACCGACCACAGAAATATCCCAAACAGCTGACAAATTTGTGGAAGCATACAAGACATGAAGCCCGCATCAAAAATCCATGAAATCATACAGAAACGCAGTTCTTAACGAAAAACAGCAGTATCAACTTGAAGTTAGCACCCCCACCCAGAAAAAATGTAACACAACAAAAAGAATAACACAAAAGACAAAGAAACATAAAAAGAGCAACCAGAAGCATCAACATAGAACTAAAAACGACAAAAATATCGGAACACCCCAAAATCAACAAACAACTACACAATCCTATAACCAAAAAACAACAGCAAACGGCAACAATCGACAACAAAACGTCAACACACCCGAAATCGTATAACACAACAAAACCAGCACACAACTGTTGGATTACCGGGTTTGCTGGGCTGTTGAATTTTCTGTTGCAGCACGACAGTGCCCATGTAATCCGTGTGTTATCAGGCGGAGAAAACGCATGCGAACCCTTGGGCCGTGGCACAGAAGTACGCACACACATGACGACGACGTTGTTTGGTACATCTGGGCCCCCAGTCATCGTCGTCGTCGTCGTTGTCGTGTCGTCGTCGTCATAATCATCATCTTCACCATGACCGTCGTCGCCATCGTCATCGTCATCGTCATCGTCGTCTGCATCGTCGTCGTCATCGTCGATATCGTCGCCATCAATATCATCGATGTCGTCGTCGTTGTGATTATCATCATCATCAGCAGCAGCAGCATCATCATCATCATGATCATGATCATCATCACCCCGCGTAACAAAACGCAGCACACACCAGCAGTGTTTGCTGTGTGTGCTGTGTGATTTTTGTTGCTGTCGTGCGATGTGCAAGTTTTGTTGCTGATGCGTGCAGCGTGATTGTTCCCAATCGTCCGGCGAAGTTGGGTTCTCGTTTTGGAGAGACAGCGCCCCGCGTCCTCTCCTCTCCTCCTCCGCCTCCCTCTCTTGTCGCCTCCTTGCTCGTGCGGTGCACATGTCACGGCCACGACGGATAATGAAAGCATCGTCTGAAGTTTTGGGGGTCTCCAGCTTCGTGGTTTCGGCGGCTGCGGGCTCAGAAGGGGCTCCGACTGGCGCGCCACGCCCCGACGCGGGGTTCACCATGGAGGACCGAGGAGGACGAGAACGGAGCGGGGGACGATCGAGGATGGAGGATCAAGGAGGAGGAGGAGGAGGTGGAGGAGGATTGAGGTCCGAGAGGAGGTGGAGGAGGAGGAGGAGGAGGAGGAGGAGGAGGATCGAGGCCCGAGAGGAGGTGGAGGAGGAGGAGGAGGAGGAGGAGGGGGAAGAGGAGGAGGAAGAGGAGGAGGATCGAGGAGGAGGAGGATCGAGGAGGAGGAGGATCGAGGAGGATCGAGTGCCGAGACTCGAGTGCTGTTGGACGCACCTGCCCCCCCTCGAACACAGGACCTCCAGAGACGCCCCCGCGCGCAGGCCCGCCGAGGGCCCTCGCCGATGCGGAGGCCTCCGCAGGGGAGCCCCCGCGGGGAGCCGGGGCCCCGAGGAGGAGGAGGAGGAGGAGGAGGAGGAGGAGGAGAAGGAGGAGGAGGAGGAGGAGGAGAAGGCGGAGGAGGAGAAGGAGGAGGAGGAGGAGAATGCGGAGGAGGAGAATGCGGAGGAGGAGGAGGAGGAGGAGGAGGAGGAGGCCCGAGCACAAGAGACCGTCCGCGAGACGCCCGACCCCGAGACCCCAGGACGGCCACGGATTTTCGGCGTGGGAGCGTCACGTTTTCTACAGGGCAGTTTTTAATACATAGGATTTTAAAACATATGTGATTCTTAATACATGATCGATTTATGAATACATGTATGCATGGACTCATCGTTGTTTTAATGCTAGATCCCTGCATTTTTAATACATGATCCGCACGCGGAGCGTATATTTAAAACGGCACTGTATGACAAGACCATCGAAACCCAGGAAGCCCAGGACACCCTGGAGGCAGGCAGGGTGCTTCTTGGCATGGGCCCCCGCTGTGCAGTCAAAGCCCACAGTGAGGATCCAAGGTGAAGATCCCAGAGGTCCGACGCTCGAGGAAAAACTGGGACGGCCGGCCTGCGGCCAGAACCTCGAGCCTCGAGCCTCGAAGCCTCGGAGAGCTCGGGCCTCGGAACCTCGATCCTCGAAGCCCGATCCTCGAAGCCTCGCTCCTCGAAAATCCTCGCATCCTCGATCCGGAAACCTCGAAGTCTCGATCCTTGGGAGTCCCATTTACCGCTCAGAGCTCCCTGGACATCAACACTGGCTCAGGATGGGCCAAAGAAGCAGGGATGCAAGTGCAGCCTTGATGAATCGGGGGCGGCCAAGAGGGGGGCGTCCAAGAGGGGGGGGGCGCAAATCATGGCCAGCGGCATGTGCGCGGCCCAGGGGGGGGGCCGGGGAACGTATTGAAATAAGAAGAGGCGCCATGAAATCTGAGGAGATATCATGGCCCCCGCCATGATTTGGAAGCTGGGCAAAGGCTGGCAAATCCGTGGCTGCTAAAACGGTCTTCCCGGAAGAAAAAAACAAATCCCCGGAATGAAGCTCAACGCACTAAATAGTAAACGGGCCGCTTCCCGGAAGAAAAAAAACAATTTCCCGGAGATGGAGCTCCGTGTTGGCAGCCACGGGTTTGCCAGCGTCGCCTGGCTTCGGACCCCCCCCCCTAGTCATCACCCCCCTCTTGGCCGCCCCCGAGATGCAGCACCGCTGCACTGTGGGTCTTGACCGTCGCCGGGGCCCGTCAGCATCTCGGGGGGAACGACAGGGGGGGATAGCAAAGGGCAGGGTAGAGCACCAGCTCACGCAGCTGATTGTCCGAGCGCCTCCCGGCGCCGGGCGCACATGCATCGAGGCATGGGCCCGGCGGCGGGGCCGAAACCAGCGGCACGCAGCAGACTTCGTAGCCCCCCCTCTCCCGCATCCCCCCCTCTCGTTCGGCCCGAGCATCGATCGGGAGCGGCCAAGAGGGGGGTGTCCAAGAGGGGGGGGTGCAAATCATGACCGGCGGCATGTGCGCGGCCCAGCGGGGGGGCCAGGGACGCAATGACACAAGAGGAGGCGCCATGAAATCTGGGGAGGTATCATGGCCCACACCAGGATATCCGCCCCCTCCCAGTCATCGTCATCACCCCCCTCTTTTCCGCCCACGAGCATCGAGAGCGTGCGCCGCATCGGGCCACGTCGGCACGGCGTCTCGGCCGGGATCGGGTCGGGCATCGGCCGCGCCAGGAGAGCGCGGCCTCGCCGCCGAGGCCGCGAGCCGCCGCACTATCGCCCAGAGGTCGGCATCGCGTCGGAGTGGGCGGCCGGAATCGACAGCGGACGGAGCCGATCGGACCGAAGGGAAGCCCGCGGGTGCCTAGGGCGGGTCGTCTCGGTTCTGGCTCTGCGGCAGGTGCGCTCGGCAGCCGAGCGCCACTGCCCAGAGGTGCCAGTGCGCCACCTCGGCACGGCCGACCTGACTGCAAGGCTGCGTCGTGCCGGGCCGCTGCACGAGGAGGAGGAGGCGGAGGAGGAGGGAGGAGGGGGGGCGAGGGAGGATGGGGGAGCGAGGGGTGAGGAGTGAGGGGCGAGGAGCGAGGAGAGAAGGAAGGGGGAGTGACGAGGAAGGAGAAGGAGGAGAGGGGGAGGAGATGGAGGAGGAAGAGGAGAAGAAGGAGGAGGAGGAGGTGGAGAAGAAGGAAGAAGAGGAGCGTGAAGAAGGAAGTGGAGGAGGAGCAAGGAGGAGGAGGAGGAGGAGGAGGAGGAGGATGGGGAGGAGCGAGCAGCCACGAGGACCAGTGTAAACCCAAGACGCATCAAAGATGTTGCAACACACCTCCCTCCAAATTCCCTCTTCATAAGTCCCTAAAATAATGCATGGCCATTGCGGGAAGATGCCCATTAGAAGAACCGTCTGGGAATCCTCAAACGTGAGAAAAATGCCGCTCCTGGGACTTCTCGCCGCGGATCAACGAAACTGTTGCGTCCTGACAGTCCCAAACCGCACCCAAACACCATTCCTAGGACTTCGACACCGCAAAACAACGTTACTGTTGCGCCATGGCAACCCTCACTCGTGCCAAAACGACGTTCCTGGGACCTCGACCATACCAATCCACAAAAATGCTGCAAACTTTTCAGACGAATGCGCGTTTCGCGGAGACAGGAACCAATTTGAAAACCACCCTCCCTCCACCCGTGAGACCGTTGCAGACTTTCGAAACAGTGCGCGCGGCGCTGAAGCAGGAACCACACTTTGAACACCACCCGCCATCCATCCGTGGAATTGTTGCACATCTCAAGATTATGTGTTCTAAAAGGCAAGGAGGTTTCAGAGCGAAACGCTTGGCCCAACCTACCGACACGTCTCGGGGTGCGACAGGGAGGAACTGTTTATAATAGCGAGGGGTAGAGCGAGTAGGAGCGAAGAGGAGCGAGGACGAGGGGGAGCGAGGAGAAGCGAGAAAGAGGAGCAAGGAGGAGGAGGAGGAGGAGGAGGAGGAGGAGCGTGACCGAGGAGCGGGAGGAGGGAGGAGGAGGAGGAGGAGGAGGAGGAGTAGGGAGGAGGAGGAGGAGGAGGGAGAAGGAGGAGGGGGAGAGCGGAGGAAGGGGAGGAGGATGATTGAGGTGGAGGAGGAGGATAAGGAGGAACACCATGGAGGAGGAGGAGGAGGAGGAGGAGGAGGAGGAGGAGGAGGAGGAGGAGGAGGAGGAGGTGCGAGGAGCAGGAGCAGGAGGAGCGAGGAGGGACGCAGACGGACGCAGAGGGACGCGAATACCCAGACACCCCGCTGCCCTACAAATTCTTCGACGCCTGGGCCCCGGAGGTCCGGACCAGCTCCCTCGGGCCGGCTTCCTCGTCCCGAATCGATGTTTGACCACCTACCAGACCACCCCAACCCAACCCGAAGACCCGAATTTGACCCGAATTTCGGGTTCGGGGGGGGGTACGGGTTCCATATGTGTTTTTTCAATGTTCCCCGACCCCCCCCCACACTGGAAATGGAGGGAAAATGGCGGCCTTCGGGTTGGGTTGGGGTCGTTTGGTGGGTGGTGAGTTTTTGGGGCCCCGAAGCTCGGCGAGGACTAGCGAGCCCACAAAGGACGTACGCGCCAAGCTATGTACATGAACGCGGCCCTTGGATCCGCGAGACCTGCCGCGTTCTACGAACCTTTGCGCAATGCGTACTCTCGAAACCAGCGATGATTCATGTACGTGTACGCCCTTCTGTCGCTCCTGAAGGACCCCCACGAGGCCCCAAAGAGAGCCCCCAACCCGCCGCGGCGACCTTGGCCTGCAGCGTCGGCTCTCTCCGTGGGGGGCACGCCGCGGGCCCGCGGGCGGGCCGCGGCGCCTGGCACCACCTCGCAGCGGCGGTGCCCGAGCCCTGGGCGCGGCGGCGTCCTCTCTGCGGGCCGCGGCGCCACGCCGCCGCCCGGCCCGCGCGCGGGCGGGCGGTGCGCGGCCGCCGCTGCCGGGCGTGCGGGGGGCGCGTGGCGCTCTGCGCCCCTCCGCCGTTTCCGTCCCCCTCTCGCTCCTCCTCGCTGCCCCTCGCTGCTCCTCGCTCCTCCTCGCCCTCCTCCTCCTCCTCCTCCTCCTCCTCCTCCTCCCTCGCTCCTCGCTCCTCGCTCCTCATCTTCCTCGCTCCTCGCTCCTCGCTCCTCGCTGCTCCTCTTCCTCCTCTCTCCTCCTCGCTCCTGGTGTTTTGCCGGTTCGTCATGGATTCAGGCAACAAATAAACCTTGCGAATATGTTATTGTTCAGCGTGCTCAAGCGAATCTGCTTCCAACAACCTCAAGCTACGCCTCGGGGACGTAGTGCCTGACGCCGTGGCTCTTGTGTCCGTTAAACGCGAGCGCAGATTGGGGCGCGCACGTGCAATGGCAGGCCGAAGTGAGAGAGGCCAGCCGCGCGCGCACATCTGAGTGAACGCTACATATTTTTGCGAACGACGCAGCGCCAGCAGTGGCCCCGCCAACCCTCATTTGGAGGGGAGAGGCGGGGCAAGAGCCGAAAGCGAGGGGAGCGTCAGCAACTGCTCCCCCCGCGGCCTCCCGGCGCGGCATTGCCGCGCGCGGGAGGGCGCCGGCCTTTAGCTTGCCCCGCGCCGCGGCGGGGCGCGCCAGCGGTTTCGGCGCGCCCCTGAAGCAAGGGTCAGACTTCACCCCTTCCCAGGAGCGCTTCGGCCCCCTGCGGCGCCAACCGCCAGAAGCTTCCACGGCGCCCGCGGCAGAGAAGGGTGAAGGGGCCCCAGGACACACAAATGTTTCAAATGATATACACACGAGAAAACACATCCCCCATATTTCCCATGTGTTCCGGGTTTCCGTCTTCCCCCCCACTTCCCATATCTTCCCATATTTCCCTGGGAAATCGACGATTCATTTTGTCTGTGTGTCTTGCCCTCTCCTGAGAGGGGCCGCTCCTGCCAAGGCCTCGTTGGACAGGCCCAGGCCGGCCGGCGCACCCCGCCGTGGGCAGGGGGCGCGCCGGCGCCCGCCGCCCGGCGAGTGGCCCACATGGGGCCCGCGGCCCGCGGCCGTACGCCTGGGCCGCGCCAGAGCGCTCAGAGAGCACAGCTCCGCGGCACTCCAGGGGAGCGCGTGGAGCGCAGCGCCAAAAAGGCCCCCCAGGAGGAGGAGGAGGAGGAGGAGGAGGAGGAGGAGGAGGGAGGAGGAGGAGGAGGAGGAGGAAGGAGAGAGAGGAGGAGGAGGAGGAAGGAGGGAGGAGGAGGAGGAGGAGGTAGGAGAGGAGGAGGGGGAAAGGGGAGGAGGGAGAAGGAGGAGGGGGAGAGCGGAGGAAGGGGAGGAGGATGATTGAGGTGGAGGAGGAGGAGGATAAGGAGGAACACCATGGAGGAGGAGGAGGAGGAGGAGGAGGAGAAGGAGGAGGCGAGGAGGAGGAGAAGGAGGACGGGGGAGGAGGATGCCATTCAATGGTCTCACCATCGCCCACCCTCGCGCCAGTTGGTCGCCGCGGCCCCGGCTGCTGTTCCGGCCCCGCCAGCTGCCCGAGCCCCGCCCCGAGCTCTTCGACGCCCTGCTGGACATTTGAACCATGGCGCCATGGAGGGCGCGGGAGTTCAACATCCTCCTCCTCCTCCTCCTCCTCCTCCTCCTCCTCCGCGGCCCTCCATCGGACATCCGCGCGCTGCCCGCGGGGGGCCCAGGGCAGGAACTTGACGGAGCTGCCGCCGGCGGCGACGGTCTGCCGCGCAGTCCGCACCGGCCCTCGGCGACGAAGTGCAGCTCGTCGGCCCCGCGGCCCCCGACTTCCCCGGCGCTTCAGTCTGTCGTCCTCGGCGCCCCCATGTTTCTCACCCCCAGCGGGCGCGCGCGCGCGCGCGCGGCGGGCCGGTCCTTGGGCCGGACAGGTTGCGGGCGCTGGCCGCCCCGCCTGTCTTGAGCGCCGGGGCCCCCGGCACTGCCGGCGCAGCCGGCAGCTGCCGGGCGCCCCTCGTTTGCCGCCGCAAGGTCGGCGTCCTCCCGCGGCCCCCAATGCCCCATCACTTGCCGTCGCTCGGACGTCCATTTCCCGTGCATTGTTCGACTTCGTGCGTGTTTTTTTTGTTTGCTCGATGGTCCAGGATGGTCCTCGATGGTTCTCGCCGAGGAAAAACACACACACACGCCCGAGCGATGCCAAGATCAGCCCCCGCTCCACTTCCGTCGCCAGGTCCGCGGGCGCGGGGAGCACTTCGGGGCGACCTCTCACGGCGAGCCACTGCTCCCAGCCAGTCGACGGCATCTCACGATCGCAGTCCCAGTCGAACGGCCCGAACCGAGAAGTCATCATCCTGGAGAGCAGTCCCCCTGTTGATGCATGGCCACCGGCATCGCGGATGAACAGCTGCCCCCAGGCCAGTAAGCGCGCGCCTGGAACTTGATCCAGAGGGAGGGAGGGAGGGAGGGAGGGAGGGAGGGAGGGAGGGAGGGAGGGGAGGGAGGAGGGAGGAGGAGGAGGGAGGGAGGAGGAGTTTGCCCCGTTTCGGCGCATTCTTTTGTCCGAGTTAGGCGTGCCGGTCACTGCCCCGCCGCGGCCCTCGCGCTGCAGTTGCCGTGGTGTGGAAACTAGGGCTCCCAACTTCGCGCTTCGCGCTGCGCGAAGCGCGAAGCGCGAATAACTTCGCGCTCTCGCGCCGCCCTCCCCAAAGGAGAATAGGAGGACGAGGAGGAGGGGGAGAAGGAACGAGGACCGCGAAGCGCGAAGCGCGAATAACTTCGCGCCCTCGAGGGAGCCCTTGTCTAGGCCGGGGCCGCCGGTCCCGAGACTGCTGTGGGAGGCACAAGGACATACTAGTACTGTATGTCCACCTCGGTGGCGCGCGTCCGACCCGAACATATAGCACACCCATCTTCTAGTGTATCGCTTCCCGAGCGGGGTGGCCAGAAAGCGCCCGCCACGACGCATATACTGCAAGATTTCTCGGCGCGCGCGTCGCCCCCGGGGGGGCGACGCACACATAGTATGAGTATGTTGGGGTGACGCCGATGCGAGGAGGGAGGAGGAGCGAGGAGGAGAAGGGAGGGAGGGAGGGAGGGAGGGAGGGAGGGAGGGAGGGAGGGAGGGAGGAGGGGATGAGGAGGAGGAGGAGGAGGAGGAGGAGGAGGAGGAGGAGGGGATGAGAGGAGGAGGACGAGGGGGAGGAGGAGGAGGAGGGGGGACGAGGGGGAGGAGGAGGAGGAGGGGGAGGCCGTGGGCCCCTTGGTCCGTCGCCCGCCCTGGCAGCGCCGCCCTCGCGGCCCTCGGCGCCGCGGGGCCACGGGCGGCCCCCGTAGCTCTTCCAGGTCGACCCCGCCCGCCCATCTACCGCCGCGGCGGGTCCCGCGTCGCGCCGCGGGCGCCCCGCGATGAAGCTAGGGCTCCCAACTTCGCGCTTCGCGCTGCGCGAAGCGCGAAGCGCGAATAACTTCGCGCTCTCGCGCCGCCCTCCCAAAGGGAGAATAGGAGGACGAGGAGGAGGGGGAGAAGGAACGAGGACCGCGAAGCGCGAAGCGCGAATAACTTCGCGCCCTCGAGGGAGCCCTTGTCTAGGCCGGGGCCGCCGGTCCCGAGACTGCTGTGGGAGGCACAAGGACATACTAGTACTGTATGTCCACCTCGGTGGCGCGCGTCCGACCCGAACATATAGCACACCCATCTTGTAGTGTATCGCTTCCCGAGCGGGGTGGCCAGAAAGCGCCCGCCACGACGCATATACTGCAAGATTTCTCGGCGCGCGCGTCGCCCCCGGGGGGGCGACGCACACATAGTATGAGTATGTTGGGGTGACGCCGATGCGAGGAGGGAGGAGGAGCGAGGAGGAGAAGGGAGGGAGGGAGGGAGGGAGGGAGGGAGGGAGGGAGGGAGGGAGGGAGGAGGAGGATGAGATGAGGAGGAGGAGAGAGGAGGAGGAGGGAGGAGGAGGAGGAGGAGGAGGAGGAGGACGAGGGGGAGGAGAGGAGGAGGAGGACGAGGGGGAGGAGGAGGAGGAGGGGGAGGCCGTGGGCCCCTTGGTCCGTCGCCCGCCCTGGCAGCGCCGCCCTCGCGGCCCTCGGCGCCGCGGGGCCACGGGCGGCCCCCGTAGCTCTTCCAGGTCGACCCCGCCCGCCCATCTACCGCCGCGGCGGGTCCCGCGTCGCGCCGCGGGCGCCCCGCGATGAAGCTAGGGCTCCCAACTTCGCGCTTCGCGCTGCGCGAAGCGCGAAGCGCGAATAACTTCGCGCTCTCGCGCCGCCCTCCCAAAGGGAGAATAGGAGGACGAGGAGGAGGGGGAGAAGGAACGAGGACCGCGAAGCGCGAAGCGCGAATAACTTCGCGCCCTCGAGGGAGCCCTTGTCTAGGCCGGGGCCGCCGGTCCCGAGACTGCTGTGGGAGGCACAAGGACATACTAGTACTGTATGTCCACCTCGGTGGCGCGCGTCCGACCCGAACATATAGCACACCCATCTTGTAGTGTATCGCTTCCCGAGCGGGGTGGCCAGAAAGCGCCCGCCACGACGCATATACTGCAAGATTTCTCGGCGCGCGCGTCGCCCCCGGGGGGGCGACGCACACATAGTATGAGTATGTGGGGTGACGCCGATGCGAGGAGGGAGGAGGAGCGAGGAGGAGAAGGGAGGGAGGGAGGGGAGGGAGGGGGAGGGAGGGAGGAGGGAGGAGGAGGAGAGAGAGGAGGAGAGGAAGGAGGAGGAGGAGGAGGAGGAGGAGGAGGAGGAGGAGGACGAGGGGGAGGAGGAGGAGGAGGAGGACGAGGGGGAGGAGGAGGAGGAGGGGGAGGCCGTGGGCCCCTTGGTCCGTCGCCCGCCCTGGCAGCGCCGCCCTCGCGGCCCTCGGCGCCGCGGGGCCACGGGCGGCCCCCGTAGCTCTTCCAGGTCGACCCCGCCCGCCCATCTACCGCCGCGGCGGGTCCCGCGTCGCGCCGCGGGCGCCCCGCGATGAAGCTAGGGCTCCCAACTTCGCGCTTCGCGCTGCGCGAAGCGCGAAGCGCGAATAACTTCGCGCTCTCGCGCCGCCCTCCCAAAAGGAGAAGAGGAGGACGAGGAGGAGGGGGAGGAGGAACGAGGACCGCGAAGCGCGAAGCGCGAATAACTTCGCGCCCTCGAGGGAGCCCTTGCATATACCGCCGCGGCGGGTCCCGCGTCGCGCCGCGGGCGCCCCGCGATGAAGGGGCCCACAAACACACAAATGAGTACACACAGATAAACAGATTCCCCATATTCTCCCATATCTTCTGGGTTTCTGTCTTCCCCACCACTTCCCGCTATCTCCCTATATTTTCCGGGGGATCGACGATTCATTGTGTCTGTGTGTTTCTTCCACTCCTGACCAGAGTCACCAAGTCGGGTGCCGGAATCTCTGGGAGAAGAAATACACGAGCGCCCGACGATGAAAACAATGGAGCACCCCTAGGCGATTCCCGCACGCTTCAGAATCTCTGGGAAGAGATACACGAGCGCCCGACGATGAAAACAATGGAGCACCCCTAGGCGATTCCTGCGCGCTTCAGAATCTCTGGGAAGAGATACACGAGCGCCCCACGATGAAAACAATCGAGCATCCCTAGGCGATTCCTGCGCGCTTCAGACTGGGAAGAGATACGCGAGCGCCCCACGATGAAAACAATGGAGCACCCCTAGGCGATTCCTGCGCGCTTCAGAATCTCTGGGAAGAGATACACGAGCGCCCGACGATGAAAACAATGGAGCACCCCTGGACGATTCCTGCGCGCTTCAGAATCTCTGGGAAGAGATACACGAGCGCCCGACGATGAAAACAATGGAGCACCCCTAGGCGATTCCTGCGCGCTTCAGAATCTCTGGGAAGAGATACACGAGCGCCCGACGATGAAAACAATGGAGCACCCCTGGACGATTCCTGCGCGCTTCAGGACAGAGAAGACATATCCGTCGCCCCGCGCCGGGGGGCAGGAGCGCGCGGCCTCGTCCAGTCGACGCAGCCAGGCCCCCGTCGCGGGTCGAGCCTGACACCGCGACGTCACCGATCGTAGACCACGGTCCACGACGCTGCTGGGGCCGCGACGCCGGCGACGGCGACTCTGAACATTTGGTGCACAGCGCCCCAACGCAGTCAGAGCTCCGCGGCAAGCGAGCCATCAGGGAGAACCCCAAACGCAGCCGCGTCGCAAGATATATATATATATATATATATACAAGACTGCATTGGCGCTTCGCGCCATGCACCTTGGTTCTTGAAGCTCGGCATGCAGGAGAGCCAAATATAGCTATGATTCATTGCCGTTTGCGCCATCGTCGTTATAGTAATGTTATGTACTATCCTTATACTTCCTCTCCTCTTACTCGTAATCTTCCTCGTCTGCGAGCCACTCCTTGTCCTCATCCCCAGTTTTTATTGCAGGGGCTCCTCTTTGGAGGTGTTCCTGGGCCCCTCTCAAAAGCTTTTTGGGGACCTCTGGGGGCCTCCTGGGCGCCTTTTGGGGGCCTCTGGGGGCTTCTTGCGGCCACCTTGCTACCAACCACGGTCTCCCTGAACGACCGGGTCACGATTTGGAGTGCTTCGGGAGGCGTCTTGGGGCCATCTGGGGCTGTCAGCGGGGCTCTCTTGGGGCCATCTTGCGGCCCTGTTGGACCATATTGGGGCTCTTTTGGACTGTCTGGAAGCCCTTTGATACCATTGTGGGAGGATTTTGGGGGCCTCTTCGGCGGACTCGGACGCACGGAATACCGAAGAACCGAATGTCCAAAAATTCCTTCTTTTTAAAACAAAAAAAAGGAAAGGAAAGGAAAGGAAAGTGTTGTTTTTTTCACTTGGAGGACCTCTTGGGGGTCTTCTTTGGGTCGTCTTCGGGCGTCTTGGGGCTGTCTGGGGCCGCGTGGGGCTCTCGCGGGGCCGTTTGGCCGCCCTCCTGACCGCTTTGGGCCCGCTGGCAAGGCCCGGCAGGGGCGTCCAGGAGGCCCGGAAGGCCCAGGGGGCCCCAAAAGCGCCAGATCCCGGGGGTCCGATTTTCGGGGGGGGGGGGTCCCACCCCCCCGGATTGTAAAAATATAGAAAAGGGAATATATATATATATATATATATAGATATATATATATATATATGTATATATACACAAGGCTGCATAGGCGCTTCGCGCCATGCATCTTGTTCCTTGAAGCTTTGGATCGGCTGGCTTCTCGCGGTATCCTGCGGTCCCTTCGAGGGGTCCTCGCGGGCTCGCATTGCGAATGCGCAGAGGCTGCGGAGGAGGAGTGGGAGAACTTGTTGTTCGAAGCAACGAAAGGGGCAAATGGAATGCAAGAAAAGGACTTCAGAGGGAAACTTATCGAATCCCGGGTTCGCAACCAAATTTCTTTAAAAAAAAGGGTGCGAACCCAGGATTCTGACCAGAATGCAGCTGTATACTGCAAAGTATGAGGCAGGGGGGGCGCGGGGAGGCGTGCTGACGCGGCTTTGGGACAGGCAGGCTCTACGAACGTTATGTATGGGCTTCGTTCGGAAGACGTGTCGAAACGCTCCCTGGCACGTCTGTAACCCGGTGTGGAGCGCTCAAACGTTCCGACTTGGGCCCCGTGGAATCGCTTGGAGGCTTCTTGAGCACTCTTGGGTGGTCTTGTGGGCATCTGCGGCTGTCTCGGAGGTCAGGAGAGCCGAACATGCGAGAAAGAAAAAAAAACCTTGGGGCTCTCTGGGGCCGTCTTGGGCACCCCTTGGGCCGTGTCGGGGCTGTCTGGGGCCGTCTTGGGCACCCCTTGGGCCGTGTCGGGGCTGTCTTGGGCCGGTTTCGGATTCGCTTGGAGGCCTCTTGAGCCGTCTGGCATCGGTCTTGTGGGCGTCTTCGGCCGTCTTGGCACGTCGGAACAGTGAACATGCAAAGAAGCAAAAATCTTAGAAAAACCATAGGAATTCACTGATTTTCATCTCTTGGGGGCTTCTTCGGAGGACTCTGGAAGGCTCTTGGGACCCTCTTGGGCCTTCGTAGGAGCCTCGAGAAAGCCTCTGGGGAGGTCCAAGGAGCCTCGCGTGTCCTCTCACCTTCCTCTTTGGACGGAGAGCGCTAATTTTCGCGCTCGGAGGCTGCGATCCTCGTGAGGGGTCCCGTTTCCGGAAGTCCCGGTTGGGGAGGATCCTATTTCGGGGGGGGGGGTCCCACCCCCCAGGATTATAAAGGCCTTCTTCGGAGAACTCGTGGAGGTTCTTAGAGGCCTTGTGGGGCGTCGTGGGGGAACTTCGTGAATGCTTCTTGGCGGCTCTTGGGCGCCTCGTGGCACGTCTGGGGAGCCGTCGAGGAGTCTTGGAGCTTCGTGTGGGCGTCTGGGTGCAGAGTCCTTGAAATCATAAGCCTTTTGCGCGCCTGGTGGCCCTTCTTGTGGCCTCCTGGAAGGGGCTTGGGGCCTCGCGTGGCCGTGTGGGAGCCGAGCGCGTTGCAATTGTATGTTGTTTCCCTTTTAAGCTCTGTCTGAAGCTTGTCTTGGGGCTCTCTGGGGCCGTCTTGGGCACGGCTTGGGCCGTCTGGAGGCTCTGTTGGGCCGGCTGTGGACTCGCTTGGAGGCTGCTTGGGCCCTCTGGGATTGGTCTTGTGGGCGTCTTCGGCCGTCTTGGCACGTCGGAACAGGGAACATGTAACGAAGCCAAAATCTGAGGAAAGCCATAGGAAATTAATGATTTTGATCTCTTGGGGCCCTCTTCAGAGAACTCTGCGAGGTTCGTGGGGCCTTCTCAAGCTGTCGGGGGAACCTTTAAGAAGCTTTGAAGGCAACCCGAGGACCCTCGCGTACCCTCGTAGGTGCCTCTTCGGACGAAGATCGCTCAGTTTCGCGCTGGAAGGCTACGATCCTCGTGAGGGGTGCCGTTTCTGAAGGCCGTCTTGGGGCTCTCTGGGGCCGTCTGGGGCACCCCTTGGGCCGTGTCGGGGCTGTCTTGGGCCGGTTTCGGACTCGCTTGGAGGCCTCTTGAGCCGTCTGGCATCGGTCTTGTGGGCGTCTTCGGCCGTCTTGGCACGTCGGAACAGTGAACATGCAAAGAAGCAAAAAACTTAGAAAAACCATAGGAAATCACAGATGTTCATCTCTCGGGGGCTTCTTCGGAGGACTCTGGAAGGCTCTTGGGACCCTCTTGGGCCTTCGTAGGAGCCTCGAGAAAGCCTCTCGGGAGGTCCAAGGAGCCTCGCGTGTCCTCTCACCTTCCTCTTTGGACGGAGAGCGCTAATTTTCGCGCTCGGAGGCTGCGATCCTCGTGAGGGGTCCCGTTTCCGGAAGTCCCGGTTGGGGAGGATCCTATTTCGGGGGGGGGGGGGTCCCACCCCCCAGGATTATAAATATATAGAAAAGGGAATATATATATATATATATATATATACCCAGCAGCGCGTGCGGATTTTCCAAATGGAAGACGCTGGCAGCAAGGCATTGCGCGCTGTATTCTCTCGACCACTTGGCCGAAACCGGCGAGGGACATGGCCAAGATAATCACCGGGCAGCCCTTTTGAGGCCTCGGCGGACCAGGTCGACCGCTCCGTCGGCTGCGTCTTCCTTGGCTTCGACGACGCATCGCCGGGCAATTTGCCGTCCGAGTGGGAAGGACGTCGAGGCACTTGTAGTATCGCGTCCCACTGATGTCATTCTCCAGGGCAATCACCCTTCCAGCCATTGACTGAATCGCGGAGGTAATCTCAAGCGGGCCAACGATGGCCGGATGCTGATGCCTGTCTGAAGACTCGTACTTGAGGTAGCGTCGCACGGGCGTTGTGACTCGTAGCGAGTGGCCGCTGCAAGCGCCAATCAGCACTGGCCTAAGCGTGGGTCGCTCGATCTCGCGACCGCTGGCGACACATTCACCGGATGGCCGCTTGCACCCGAAGCTATTGTCCCAGGTGGGCGGCTTGGCTACAGCATCTTCGTCGTTCTCAACAGATCTTGACACCGAGGGCATGTACTGTGCTGTTGGGCAGCATGGCCAGGGCGTGCACGAAGCGCGCCCACGCTCTGTCGAAGCCCTCACCCTCGATCATTTCGACAACGAGCTTCGCCTCCACCCATCCTCCAGAGCTGCGTACGCCAGCCGCACCGTGCCTCGCCAAGCCAACCATCAGCGAAACTAACCGTTCAGCTTCCTCGTTCCCGACGCCACTGTACCAAACATACGCATGTCGGTCATCGTGGAAATGCCGCGGGACCAGCGTATGAGAAGCGCTGGGGCGATGGTGGGACTCAATCGTGTTGAAGGTGAACGGAAGAACCCGTCGGCGAGCTGGCGCTGCTCCTGCGTCCTCCTCCTCGGCTCGTCCAGCAGCGCGTCACCGATGAAGCCCCTCGCGGCCGCAAGCGCTCTGGCCTCCAGGGGCTCATGCGCGCCCCCATACGCGGGTGCCGCCAGGCCTGACTCGTGCGCCTCCTCCAGCTTCCTGGGGAGGAGGAGGAGGAGGAGAAGGAGGAGGAGGAGGAGGAGGAGGAGGAGGCGGAAGCGATCTTCCGCGCGCTCCAGGGCCCTGCCGGCTGCCTTCCCCGAGGGCCCCCCTATTACACAGCCCGCGCGGCGCGCGCGCACACCCGATGCGGCACACCCCTCACGCGCCGCGCGTGGCTCCGCACGGAGCTCCGGCGCGAAGGCCCCGGGTGGCACCGCCCGCGCGGCGCACCCGCACCCGACCCGGCACACCCCTCACGGGTTGCGTGCCCCCACAAAGTTCGGCTACACGCAAGAGTGACCCTGGGTAAGTTGGGCGCCCGAATTATCCGGGGTAACTCGGGTCCGGGGTAACTCGGGTTTGGATTCCCGGGAAAGGAACCCGAGTTAGCCCTGACCCGAGTTATCCTTGATGATTCGGGGCTCTGGGTAAGAGTGACCTTTGGTGCGCGGTCTTCTGGGACTGGGGGGGCAAGCGGCTGCTACCGCTTCGTTTCCAGCCATCTGAGGGCCCCTCTGTGCCCGCACCAAATGTCACTCCGGCGAAAGGTCACTCTTATACGTCTAGTCGAAGAGTGCTCCACCGAAAGCCCTGCGGCACAATCGGCATGGCGTACCCGCGCCCGATTCGGCACGCCCCTCACGCGCGCGGCCCCGCATAGGGGGCTCGATCTACCCAAGGCCGCAGCGGCAGCGCCCGCGCGGCGGTCCCCGCCCCAGTTCGGCACACCCTCTTCACACGCTGCGTTGCCCCCAAGGAAGTCCACCGAAGCCGGTACACACAACGACGGTACTCACAACTGCATATGGATGGGTCCTTCGCCCCGACATTTTTCCACGTTCTGGGCCGTCCTTTCAAGTGTCGCCGCGCGCTGCGCCTTCCTTAGCCGACGTCGTCGCCGGGCCGACTGGAGCTTCCCAGGGCCACTATGAGGACCTCCCTGCTCCCTGCCCACACCATACATATTTCGGCACACCACTCACACGTCTCGCGGCCCCTTGGGGAGCCCCACCTCACACACGTTTCGTGGCCCCATAAGGACCTCCACCTGATGCCCCAGTTGGTGTGGCCACATGCGTCCGCCACACTGATTGCACACCCCTCACACTTTTCGTTTCCTGATGGAGAGCTCCACCTAAAGCCCCACTGGTATGGCCCCATGCGTCCGCCACACTCATTTCGGCACACCCGTCACACGTTTCGTTCCCCCATGGAGAGCTCCACCTAAGCCCCCAGTGGGTGTGGTCACATGCGTCCGCCACACTCATTTCGGCACACCCCTCATTCGCTTCGTGGCCCCATGACGAGCTCCACCTCAGGCCCCAATGGGTGTGGCCACATGCGTCCGCCACGTTCACTTTGGCACACACTATAAAGAGTTTCGCCTAAGGCCCCAGCTGGTGTGGCCACATGCGTCTGCCAACCTCATTTCGGCACATCCATCACACGCTTCGTCCCAGAGGCGCAGCCCGCATGCGTCCGCCCCACTCATTTCGGGACATCCCATCACGCTTTTCGTGGCCCCACAAAGAGCTCCACCGAATGTCCCAATGGCACAGTCTTGACGCCGCCCATTTCGGCACAACCCTCACACGCTCCGTGGCTGCACAAGGAGCTCCACCGACATCCCCTATGGCCATGTCCGCATGTGGCCGCCCCACCCATTTCGACACACCCCTCACGCGTTTCGTAGCTCCATGTGGACCTCGACCGATGGCCCAATGGCCATGTTCGCAAGCGGCAGCCCAACCCATTTCGGCACACCACTCACGCGCTTCGTGGCCCCACAGGGAGCCTCACCGAAGGCGACCCGCCACCAAGCCTCTGGCACAAATCAGAGTGCCCCAAGGCTCATGCAGCACTGACAGGTAGACGCTGTACGGCGTGCTGCTGTTGCGGCGAGAGCTCCAAGTCTTGGAAGGCCCAGGTCAATATGTTCCCCTGGTTTTCCAGGCCAGGCCCCGTGAGTTCCGAGGTGTTTCCTGCGCCTCCTGTGGACGCTGTGCCCCTTCAAACCGACCTCCCGAACCCCCCCCCATGAGTCCAAGAGGGCCCCGAGTCGCCGAACGAGCGCTCCAAGACGCCCAAGGCGGCCTCAAGATGGCCCAAGAGGACTCCAAGAGGCAGATGGTCCTTCGGATCTAAAAGGATTTTGGCGTTCTCGTCTTTTCGGCCGTCCGACGCTCTAAGGCGGCCCAAGAGGACCCCAAGACGGCCCAAGAGGCCTCCAAGAGAGCTCCAAGAGAGCCCCAAGACGCCCTAAGAGCGCCCAAAGGCGGCCCAAGAGGCGCCCAAAGGAGGGCCTCAAGATGCCTCAAGGCGGCCCCAAAAGGGGCCCAAGAAAGGGAACACGAATCGAAAATCCGAGCCTTCCGCCCCAAGAGACCACCAGAAGGCCCCAAGAGGCGCCAAAGCACCCAAGATGCCCCAAGAGGCCCCTAAGATGCTCAAACGAGGCCCCTAAGAGGCCCCAAAACGGCCCCAAGGAGGCTTCAAAACTGCATCCAAGAGGCCCCCGAGAGCCCCCCCACGAGATCCCAACGAACATCCAATAGGCTTCATACTCACAATACAGGCACGGTGACGGGATGGGTCGAATGCCATTTGAAACTCACAACGACGGTACTCGCAACTGCATTTGGATGAGTCTTCCGCCAGGCTAACCTTCTCTTTGCGCGGGCCGACGCGGGCGCAATTCTCTCTACCCTAACCGCTCTGTCCTTCGTGTTTCCAGCTCTGTGTTTCCAGCCTCCCCGTAGAAGGCAGCAGCAGGAGGAGGAGGAGGAGGAGGAGGAGGGGGAGGAGGAGGAGGAGGGGGAGGAGGGGGAGGAGGAGAGATCCCCAAGCGGTCCCCTGCGACTGCAATGGGGAAACCAAAAAAGGACCGATGCCGCTACCCCAGACCTCTCCCAGGGGTGCGCTCTGACCAGGATCTCGAGGCGATTCCAGCGGCGGCGGCGACGGCCTCCCAGGAGACCCAATAAGGCGAGAACGAGGGAAGGGTAGCGAGGGGTACAGTGGAGGCCCGACCACAAGAAACCTTCCACAAGAAACCCAACCCCGAGACCCCAGGACGTCCACTGCTCTTCGGTGTGGGAACGTCACGCCTCCTACATAGCAAAACCATCGAAACCCAAGAAACCCTGGAGGCAAGCAGGGTGCTTCTTGGCATGGGTCTCCACTGTATGGGCTGCCCCCTTCGAGTTTCGAGGGGCATATCCCCAAGTGGAGCGGTGGGATGCTGGAGATCGGGAGGGGGAGGAGGAGGAGGAGGAGGAGGAGGAGGAGGAGGAGGAGGAGGAGGGAGGAGGGAGGAGGAGGAGCAGCAGAAGGAGGAGGAAGAGGAGGAGGAGGAGAGAGGAGGAGGAGAAAGAGAGAGGAGGAGGAGGAGGAGGAGGAGGAGGAGGAGGACGAGAAGGGGAAGGAAAAGGGGAAGAGGAGGAGGAGGAGGAGGAGCAGGAGGAGGAGGCACCTTGGAAGCAAACAGGATGTTTCTTGGCATGTGCCCTCACTGTATGGGCACCTTTTCCTCTCCTGAACTCTGAGGTCTTCGACCCGCTCGCTCCGTGCCCAGCTCGACCGTGCCGCAGCGCGCCCCCCCCCTCCCCCCCCCGGTGCTCCACGAGACCGCGCCGCCCGCTGCCCGGCGCAGGGCGGCGGGGAAGCTCCTTGCCCTCGGCGCCGCCGTCGTACGTAATCCTCCACCGGCAGGGGTCCCCGAGGACTCCTCGTCCTCGTCCTCGTCCTCGTCCTTCTCCTGCTCGTCCTCCTCGTCCTCCTCGTCCTCCTCGTCCTCCTCCTCCTCCTCCACCACCTCCTCCTCCTCCTCCTCCTCCTCCTCCACCACCTCCTCCTCCTCCTCCTCCTCCTCCTCCACCACCTCCTCCTCCTCCTCCTCCTCTTCCTTTTCCTCCTCCTCCTCCTCCTTTTCTGCAGCAACGCAAGACCAAGAACTGACGCGTTGACGTCGACACTGGTTTCTGTCACCGCGTGGCCCGTTCAACCCTGAGCGATCGCGGCTGTCAAGCGTCGCCGATCTGTCGAAGTCGGCCGCTGTCGGGCCGCCGGCGGCGCTCAAAATTTGAGCGCCCGAGCTGGCGTCGCTGCCGCGTCCACGCGGCGCGAACCTGCCGTGAGGGGTCGACTACTTTTCGCCAATGGACCTGTGGTGTTGTGGATGCCACGACAATGGACACCCTAACAGTCCTATCATCGAATTAAACATGCGTTTAAAATGTCGGAAACATGTGCTGGACATGTTAAAAACATGTTTTGAAACATGTTTGTAAACAGGTCCAACACAATTTCTGAACATCTGGAAATCACGTGGCAACATGCTGCCTCTCCATTGATCGCCCTGAACAACTGCGTGATACAGCCGGGCAGGCGCAGAGAAAATGCAGCAGATCCGAACACGCGCGGGCAGCCCCAGGCAGATCCAGAGACGTCCAGAGACCTCCAGGGGAGATCCGGACCAGATCGTCGCCGCTCCAGCGCGAATCGAGGGGCGGCAGGGGGCTCGGAGCTCTCAACGGAGCGGGGGCGGGGGGGCGAGGCGAGAGGGAGGCGTCGGGCGGGGCCGAGAGAGGCGCGAGGGGCAGGCTCGGCGCCAGCGTTAGGTCGGGCGCGTCCCCCTGCAGGCGGACTCAGGACGAGAAATAAAACGTAGTCAGAACAATACCGTCGAAAATGCCCGAAAGTACTCCTGGAAACGTCCCCAAAACTATTATTGCTCGACTGTTTTTGAAAATCCCCCCCGTCGCGGGACACGCCCGACGTCGCGCCGGCGCGCCCTGCGCCCACGCCCCCGCAGAGGCGAGGCTCGGGGCCGCGCGGAGGCGAGGAGGCGGAGGGGGAAGCAGGAGGAAGGGGGGGGGGAAGGGCGGGAGGCCGCGCACGGCTCGGAGCGGAGGGAGGGACGGGAGGAGCGGAGGGCTGTTGTAATTCGTGGAGCGACCTAAAGTCGAAGACAAACGATGTTTAAGAAATAGGCAAAAACAAAAAACACACTATGAAAAACGACCTAGAGGCTGAAGTCGAGCAAAACACGATCAAGACACCGCCCCCTCGGAATCCGAGGGCCCCTCGTCCTCGCGCTCCTGGGGGGGGGGGCCTGGCCGCCGCCCGGCCCGGCGCGCCTCCACGTCGGGGGGTGCCCCCCTCGATGGGGGCCGGAGGTGTGCGCGGAGGGAGGGGGGCGGAGGAAGCAAGGGGGGGGGGGAACAGAGAGGCTGGGCAGGGCGGGGCGGCGGAGAGAGGATAATCGGGACTGGCTGACTGACGAACTGACTGACTGACTGACTGACTGACGAACTGACTGACTGGCTGGCTGGCTGGCTGGCTGGCTGGCTGGCTGGCTGGCTGGCTGACTCTTGCGGCGAGCTCCGGGGGGGGGGGGAGCGGCAGGGACCAGGCCTCCTCAGAAGGCGGCGGGGCCTCTCGGAAGCCCTCCGGCCTTCTGAGAAGTCTTCTGCGCCTTCGGAGATACCCGGGGACCCTCTCGGAAGGCCCGCGGCCGCCCGAGCCTCCCGGGAAGGCCTGCCCCCTCTCACTCCGCCCCCCCCCCCCCGGACTCGCCGCCCATGGCTGACCGACTGCCTGAACGCTGGAGACGACAACTCCAGATTTCGTAATAAAAAGAGGGGGGTCTCATTTCGGAGGGGGTCTCTTCCAGGCTATCTTGGAGGGCCTGGGGGGGTCTGGGGACGATGTTTTGGAGGGTTCTCCCACGGGGGGGGTCTAAAAATTCTCGTCTGGGAGGGTTGAGACCCCCTCCCTTTCATTATGAAATCTGGAGTAGGGCTCCCAGCTTCGCGCTTCGCGCTGCGCGAGGCGCGAGGCGCGAACAACTTCGCGCTCCCGCGCCGCCCCCCAAAAGGGAGAAAAGGAGGACGAGGAGGAGGGGGAGAAGGAACGAGGACCGCGAAGCGCGAATAACTTCGCGCCCTCGTGGGAGCCCTAGACGACCTCTGAGCCTTCAGATCAAGCAGGGCTTACAAGGAGCTGAGGCGGCGGGTCGTCCCTGCGACGGCCGAGGGCCGAGTGAGCCAGGGAGTCAAACGGGCAGGGGGGCCACATGCGAACCCGACCCCTACCCCCACGATTTCTGAAGGGGAAGGGTGGGGTTCACATCGTTCGGGAGCTCCCGAGCGAAGTGAACCCCACCCTGCCCCTCAGAAGTCGTGGGGGGTAGGGGTAGGGTTCGCATGTGGCCCCCTAGCGGGTGCCCCTGCTGGGGGGATCAGGAGGAGCAGCAGGTGCTGGAGGAAGGGGGTGGGAAGAGGGTGGCGCCTCCTCTGACGAGGCAGGGGAAATAGGACAACACGTCACTGCACCGACCTTGCAGACGTGCTGCAGCGGACTTCTGTTTGGACCCCTGTCAGTGCAAGACCACGAAACGGCGGGGGAAAAACGGAGTCAATTTCGCGAGGATTGTTTCAAATCTTCGTAACGGGCCACCGAAACATCCGCACGAAATTCACCTCGGAATCCGGAACGAGATTCTCCAGGACACTCCGGGCCCATCCGATCGCTTTCCCAACGAGATACGCTCCGCGATGTTGGCGCCATGAAACATGGCCAACCGACAGATGCATCACCCGGGGCCGACGAAAGCACCGCAGGAAGGGCCGCACACCGGCATGGGCGACGTGCCTGCCCGATGCACCCACGCACTGCAGCCGGACCGTCCCATCTCGCTGCCCTTCCTCTCGCCTGCGACCGCTCTCTTGCTCTCTCTCTCTCTCTCTCGCTCTTGGTCTCTCTCTCTCTCTCTCTCTTTCGCTCCCTCTCTCTCTTGTTTTATTTCTATATATATCTCTCTCTTTCTCTCTTGCTCTCTCTCTCTCTTGCTCCATCTCTCTCTCTCTCTCTCTCTCCAGATTCCTCGCTCCCCCTTCCCATGCATCCAAGCCCTGCCCCTCCCGTGCCGTCGCCTCCTCCCCGCCATCCCGCCCTCGCCCTCCCTCCGCCTCTCCCCCCGCGCTTTTACCCTCGAAGCACGGGGCCCCGCTCGGATATCCGAGATCTGCGCGGGGCGGTTTAAAAAAACAACAACAAAGGGGGGGACGGCCGCCGAGCGGCCGTCGGAGAACACGAGGCAGGGCTCGAGTTAAACAGTGTTTTCCGCTTTCGTTTTGTTCCCTACCTAGGCTCTGCCTAGAAGGGTTCTTACTCTATATGTGCTTAAAGGGCCGGGCCGTGGGGCTCGCCCCAAGCGGTTCCCCCGGCATCCGCCCCGCGGTTCCCCCAGTTGCGCCCCCTGGGTTCACCCAGCTTAGCTTAGCTAAGCTTAGCTAAGCTAAGCTTAGCTTAGCTTAGCTTAGCCTATTTCATCTTAGCTTAGCTTAGCTTAGCTTAGCTTTGCCTAGCCTAGCTTGGCTTAGCTTAGCTTAGCTTATATCATGTTAGCTTAGCTTAGCTTGGCTTAGCTTATCTCATCTTAGCTTAGCTTAGCTTAGCCTAGCCTAGCTTAGCTTAGCTTAGCTTAGCATAGCTTAGCTTACCTTAGCTTAGCGCAGCATAGCGCAGCGCAGCATTAGCAGAGCATAGCATATCATAGCATAGCCAATCATATCAGAGCATAACATTGCATAGCTCAGCATAACACAGCATATCATAGCATAGCATAGCGCAGCTATGCATATCATGGCATTGCATAGCATTGCTTAGCATAGCACAGCGCAGCATAACATAGCACAGCACAGCACAGCACAGCCCAGCATAGCAATGCGCAGCATAGCATATCATAGCATAGCATAGCATAGCACAGCACAGCACAGCATGTCATAGCGCAGCACAGCATCCACTATTGCTGCTGCTATATGTTGCTTTCCTAGAGGCTCCAACTCCTAGGTAGGGTCGCACTGGGATAAATTTCGGCATCCCTAGTTCTGTCTTCGTTCCACATTTGCTGCAGAACGAAGTCAAAACGAAGACGGTCCACGAAACTGCCAAAAACACCGTTTCGCTCGAGCCCCGACGCGAGGGGGAGAGGCGCGGGGGAGGGGCGCGGCCACTGGAGGAAAGGGGGCCTGCGCGCCGAGGGCCGGGGGGGCGAGAGTGGGCGGGGAGGCGAGGCGGTGGGGTGGGAGAGCGAGGAGGGCGGACAGCGAGGGAGAGAGAGAGAGAGAGAGAGAGGGAGGGAGAGAGGGAGGGAGGGAGCGAGGAGAGCGGACAGCGAGAGAGAGAGAGAGAGAGAGAGGATGGCAGAGCGAGGAGGGCAGTGGGATGGCAGAGCGAGGAGAGCGGACAGCGAGAGAGAGAGGGAGGGAGGGGGAGAGAGAGAGAGAGAGAGAGAGAGAAAAAAAAAAAAAAAAAAAAAAAAAAAAAAAAAAAAAAAAAAAAAACATGAAACAAACAAACAAACAAAAAAAGGGGCGAATAACCCAACCCCAAGGTAGACGAGTGGCGAATGCTGGCAGGAACGCTCAGCGCACACGAACACACTGAAGGATCGGCAGTACGCACGAACGCCTCGCCACAGAACGGAAGACATGATTCAGTGCGCGCGCACTCTCACGACTCGAATATGACACGGTCAAGCGATGGCGAATGCCGAACGCGCGGCGGAGCACGATGACGAAGGCAGAGGGAGCAGGACGAGGAATAGCAGGGCCTAGAAGGAGGAGGAGGAGGAGGAGGAGGAGGAGGAGGAGGAGGAGGAGGAGGATGAGAGGAGGAGGAGGAGGAGGAGGAGGAGGTGGAGGGGAGGGAGGAGGGGAGGAGGTAGGGAGGGAGGGAAGGAGGGAGGGAGGAGGAGGAGGAGGAAAAGGAGGAGGAGGAGGAGGAGGAGGAGGAGCAGGAGGAGGAGGAGGAGGAGGAGGACGGACAAGTCCACGACAGCTCGCACCCCCGCCCCTGGCGCTTGCGGGCCTGCACGGGACGAGCCCGACCTCCGCTGGGAGCCCTCCCGTGAAGAGCGCCCGGGCCCGGGCCGGCGGCGGCGCGCCGGAGTGCACCCCGAGCAGCTGTGCGGACGCCGCCGTTGGGGTCTTCGGTGGATCTCCCCATGGGGCAGTTTTTAAAGCATGAGATTTTGGGAACATGTAGGATTTTGTAAACATGCTTAAAGTATGACTAAATTTGCTGCGCGAGCGCATCGTTGAAAACGATAATAAGTCCTTGCATTCTTGATACACGATCCGCACGCGGAGCATGTATCAAAAACGGCACTGTATGGGGCCACGAAGTGTGCGAGGGGTGTGCCAACATGGGCCCGAAAAAGAATTCCTCCGGATGGGGCCACGAAGCATGTGACGCGTGTTCAGAGACAAAGCCGAGTGACCATGCGGACACAGTCACTGGGGCCTTCGGTGGAGCTCCCTATGGGGCCACGAAGCGCGAAAGGGGTGCGCCGCATTGACACGAATAGCCATGCGGGCGCTGTCACCGAAACCCTCGATGAACCTCCGTATGGGGCCACGAAGCGTGCGAAGGGTGTGCAAAAATAAACCCCAACAGCCATTCGGACGCTACCACTGAGGGCTTCGGTGTAGTTCCCTATGGGGCCACGAAGCGTCTAAGAGGTGGGCCAACATGGACCCGAGTAATCATGCGAACGCAGCCACTGGGGCCTTCGGTGGGGTTACCTGTGCGGCCGCGAAACGCATGAGGGGTGTACCAAAAAAATGGACGCGAGGAACCATGCGGACGCTGCCACTGGGGCCTTCGGTGGAGCTCCCTATAGGGCCACGAAACATGCGAGGGGTG
>CAUYUJ010001307.1:62500-85000 GCA_963575745.1 Prorocentrum cordatum
CGCATCGCCAATGCACCGGCGGTGCGGCGAGATCATACGACCCCGTCTGCTCCGACCCGATTTGGACTGCCTGGACCTCAGGAGTCAGAAACCCCAGAATATAGAGGGCGGAAAATCCACCCCCGTAGTAATCACCCCGACAGGCGAAGTCGTTTAGAGGAAACGCACCCGAGGGAGGAATCCAGCAGGGCAGGGCTTTCAATCAACGCCCAGGGCCGTTCAGGAAACGCCAATTGTCCGGTCCGGGTGATTTTCCTCTTGACAGAAGGAGGAGGAGGAGGAGGAGGAGGAGGAGGAGGAGGAGGAGAGTAGGAGGAGGGGGAGGAGGGGGTAGGAAGAGTAGGGAGGGTTGAGGAGGGGGAGGAAGAGGAAGGAGGGGAAGGAGGAAGCGAGGAGGAGGTAGGCGGGAGGAGGGGGTGGAGGAAAGGAGCGGAACCAGGAGAGTAAGGTGGGAGGAGGAGGAGAGGAATCGTAGGATGAGGGAGGAGGAGGCGCGATGAAGAGGAAAAAGGGAGAGTAATGTCGCGATGCCCCCCCCGTCTAGGTAGTCTACGCTCCCGGGATACGCCTCCCTGCCGCCAAGCGACAAGCCGTGGCGCGTCGCGGACACGGCCCACACGGCCGACGGCACGATCTTGCTCCATCACGCCACCTCGACCGCGGCCGTTGGTCGGCTGCCCGCCGCCTTGGCGCTGGCCCCTTATCTGAGAATGCGACCACTGGTTGCCTTCCTTTTTCCCTAGCCGCCCTGGCGGTGCTTGGGCCCACCTTCCATCTTCCGCGCCTTGCCCCTCGTTTGGGCCTACGACGTTAATATCCGCGGTACCAATCGCCACCCTTTCACGCAGCCGGACACAGAATGATGCCGGCAAGGACAAAAACAAATGAAAAACGCAAAAGAAGAAACAGAAAATACAAAAAGAAAACAAAAAAAAAAAATTGCAAAAAAGAAACGGATTAAAAAAAACACAGCCAGAAACCTTCAATACAGATGATCACGCCGTTTGCAGAGACCTCCTCCACCCCTCGTGATCCATGAACAAACCCTGACCATTTCCAGCCGCAACCAATAATAGTCGTGCATGTCCCCACTAACAGGGGGATTTATAAATCCACAAAACACTCAAGGACAAAAGATCACAATAACTAAACATCGTCCCAACCCGACTATACTTTGACAGTTTTTGACTAATCCCTCTCTTCCTGTAGAGGGACAGGCCCGACTTAACACTACAGGGATGCAAGGCGGATCCTTTCTCGAAGTCTCGCCGCCGCGGCGCCGCAAAAGTAGCTGGCTCCACGCACACGTGCCACAAGAGCCTGCAGCAGCTGCACGGATGCGGGGCGGTTTCCACTCAGAAAGGGGACTCTCGCCTTGGCGCCTCCCACGCAAGCATGATGAAACCTGCAACACTTGCAAGGATGAGGAACGGCTCCTCTTCAATATGGGGCTCTCGCTTGAGACTTTCTGCGCATCTTCTTCGGGTGAAAGACTCAGGGTGAACTCCACATGGGCCTCTGCGCCTCGAGAATCCACCCGTCTCGTGGTTCACCTTCTGCAGATTCAAGCCCCGAGGGTCCATCGAAACTGCATGTCAGATGTCACCCTTCGCCCTCCGCCCAAAGAACATGCTCGGACTTTCTCAGACTCCTCCTCCTCCTCCTCCTCCTCCTCCTCCTCCTCCTCCTCCTCCTCCTCTCCCTCCTCCTCCCTCCTCCTCCTCCTCCTCCTCCTCCTCCTCCTCCTCCTCCTCCTCAACGGAGGTCAAACCTGACAAGGGAAGGAGGGGTGGGGGGAAATCGCCGGATCGCCGGATCGCCGGATCGCCGGATCGCCGGATCGCCGGGTCGCTGGATCGCCGGATCGCCGGATCGCCGGATCGCCGGATCGCCGGATCGCCGGATCGCCGGATCGCCGGATCGCCAGATCGCCGGATCGCCGGATCCCGGCCTTGTGAGGTCTGTTCTGCCTCAACGAGCAGACGCTTGAACATACGGAATGGCTGCACGGACAAAGGGCAGGTCCTTTTATTTAACATTGGAGCTCTCGATCGAGAGTCCCTCAGACTCAACGGGGGGAAATCTAAACTTGCGCACAAGCTACACGGATGGGGACGGCTAACTTTCAAAATGAAGCTCCCGCTGGACATTTCATTGGACTGTCTCATCCTTCTAAACTTGCGCACAAGCTACACGGATGGGGCCGGCCAATTTTCACGATGAAGCTACCGCTGGACATCTCATTGGACCGTCTGATCCTACTTTTTTGCGTGCCTTGCCACTCGCTGGAAGGATGCAATATGTTCCCTTTTCAAGACGGGGCTCTCGCCTGGACGGCACGCACATGTGCTCGTCTTTCTAGAGGGCGCTTCTCGTAATGAAAAGGCTTGCAGGGACCTGCGAGGAGGGGACTTGGGACGGGAAGGTGCGTTGCAGCATCCCTGATGCATCTTGGGTGTACTCTGGTCCTCCTCCTCCTCGTCATCCTTGCCCTCCACCTCCTCCTCCTCCTCCTCGCCCTCCCTATCCTGCTCCTTTCGTCCGGGCCCACAGAGCTGGGCCTCAGGACCCAGGCCAGCACACTTCTTGCTCGACCGCGAGGCATCAGCCGGAGACGCCTGTCCTCAACGTGGGTGTCCTGGCTACTCCACGAAATCACCAACCGCAAAACTTAGGAAGGCACCAACTATACACCAACACCGGTCCTGGCCAGGATAACCCTGGGCCCAGGATCGGTGTATACGCCCTCCTGCCTTGCGCAAGAAGGCATCTACACCGATCCTGGGCCCAGGGTGATCCTGGGCCAGGATCGGTGTTGGTGTATAGTTGGTGCCCTCCGAAAACTGACGGTGTGCAGCGAGGAACTTTCGCTCAGCGTGCAGCGTCAGCGGCCCTGGCGGCACGCCACGAGCGGACGAGCGGGTCAACGTGTCGCCCCCGCCTCGCGGGGCGGGCGGCGGGGAGGAGCCCAGGACGCTGCACTTCGGGACCGCGACGCGGAGGACGTGTCGCACCGGAGCGCGCTGGGGCAAACCGGCGGAGCGGCATGCTGAGCAGAAGTTCCAGACCGTAAGCGAGAGCGCCAACGCTGAGACACGCCATGGAATCGCCCCTGCCGCATGTGGAGGAAGAAAAAACTGCACAAACGTCAAGTGTTAGAGGTCCACCCAAATTCCTTGGATCTGCGCCGGGCCGCCTCCCTGGCGCGCGGAGGTGCTCCAGACCGGTTTCCAGGAAGTCCGCGAGGACCTTCGAAAGTTTCTATTTGTGCCGTTTTCTGTTCGGGGGCGCGCAAACATGGATTGGCGATGCATGGATTTGGCGCGCGGTCGCCAAATCCATGGATCGGGCGAAGTGCCCTCCCCAAAATGCGGCCGGTGCCCCCTCCTTCGGCGGCGGCATTTTGCGATTGCCCGTGGGAACAGGACCCGTCGCTAACCCACGCCCCCTTGATCCATGTTTGCGACTGCCTGATCCTCCTCCTCCTCCTCCTCCTCCGCCTCCTCCCCCTCCCCCTCCCCCTCCTCCTCCTGCTCCCCTTCCTCCTCCTCACTGCCTCCTCCTCCTCCTCCACCTCTACCTCCTCCACCTCCCCCTCCACTCCTCCTCCCATCCTCCTCCTCCTATCCTCCTCCTCCTTCATACCTCCTCCTCCTCTTATCCTCCTCCTCCTCCTCCTCCCAATCGCTGCCAAGATCTGTTCTCCTCGGCTATCATGCCCGCAGAGCCGACTGTGCTCTATGCCCCCGGCGGGCCCCGTGCCTGCAGCTTCTCCTTGAGGGCCGACCGCTGCCGCTCCTGCAATGGCCTCTTTGCCTCGCCGGCGCATGTGGGGGGTGTTTCCTCCCCTCACCCACCTCCGTCCCGCCCCTCCTCCCTCCATACCTCATCCTCCTCCTCGCCCTCCTCCCCTCCTCCCCCCTCCTCCTCCCCCTCCTCCCCCTTCCTCCCCTCCTCCCCTCCTCCTCCTCCCCTTCCTCCCTTTCCTCCTCCTCCTCCTCCTCTTATTCTTAGTATGATGGTTATTCTTATTCTTCTTAATATTATTGATCATCTTTTTAATGTTACTATGATTTGAAATGTGAATTATATCATTAGATTATAAGTCGTATTATTATTCGTATTATTAGTAGTAGTATTAGTATTATTATTAGTATTAGTATTATTATTATACTAATGAAATTAATCCTCTTCCTCGTCCTCTTCTTCTTCTTTCTCCTCCTCCTTCTCCTCCTCTCCTCCTTCCTTCCTTGCTCCTCCTCTTATCAGCATTCGCATTGTCATCATGAATACTATCATTATTGTTAGTTGTTCTCGTATGTGGCTGATTGCTTTCTTAGTCGCAGTATTACGTTATTACTGCGTGCGTGTCAGTATGAGTCGTCGTATTAGTATGTTTAGTTGTATGATTACTAGTGTCACGATTCTAGGTCATATTATATACTAGCGATTCTTCTTATTACGATCAGTAATCCTATTATGCTTCTTCTTCCTAGTACCATTATTCGAGTTCTCAGATTGATTTTTCGTATTATCAGTATTACTGCTCGTATTATAAGTTGTATGGTTCATGTTATCAGTACTGTTATGTTTAGCTGTTGTCTTCATGTATTTTCCTCCTCCTCCTGTTCTTCCTCCCCCTCCTCTTTTCCTCCGCCTCCTCCTCCCCCCCGCCTCCTCATCCTCCTCCTCATCCCCATCATCATCATCATCAGCATCATCATCATCATCATCATCATCATCATCATCACCATCATCAGCAGCATCAGCACCGTCGTCATGAGCAACATCATCAACAAAATGACCGTCGTCGTCGTCATCATCATGAGCATCGTCAGCATCATCATCATGATCAGCATCGTCCCCATAATCCTCATCATCATCACCATCACCATCACCATCATCATGATCATCATCATGATCATCATCATCATCATCATAATCATCATCATCGTCACCACCACCATCACCATCACCATCATCATCATCACCACCATCATCACCATCGTCATCACCATCGTCCTCAGCATCATCATCAGCAGCATCAGCATTATCATCATCATCACCAACACCACCGCCATCAGCATCACCATTCACCATCATCAACATCATCATCATCACAAGCAGCAGCAGCGACATCAGCATCATCATCTGCAGCAGCAGCAGCAGCAGCATCACCATAACTACCAGCATCACCATCATCAGCAGCGTCATCACCACCACCATCATCGTTATCATCAGCATCCTCATCATCATCAGCATCAGCATCATCATCATCATCGTCATCATCAACAACATCAGCATCGTTTGTATAGTGAACAGTATCGGTTTGGAGCTAGAGTTCGAACGAAACAGATGTGTCCTCCTCCTCCTTTGGGGCGAACGAACAGTATGTATCCTCCTCCTCCTCCTGCTCCCAGCTCATCCCGTATCCTCCTCCCTCCCTCCCTCACCCTCCCTCACTCTCGCGCTTCTCCTCCTACTCCGCCGCCTCCTCCGCCGCCTCCTCCGCCGCCTCCTCCGCCTCCTCCTCCTCATCCTCCACCATGGTTTTCCTTATCAGTGAATCATCCCTGCCGCACCCCCAGGCATGTCGGCAATCAGGGCGGGCTGGGCGTTTCGCCTTAGACGTCCTCACCACTTGTGCTCCTAAAGCTTGACAGTCGCAACAGTTCCACGGGTAGAGGGCGGGTGGTTTTCAAAATGTGACTCTTGCCTCGCCGCGCACATTCGTCAGGTTTTCAAAATGTGACTCTTGTCTTTGCGCCGCGCACATTCGTCATCACACATGTGCAATAGTTTCACTGATGGATGGTGTATGGCTTTCAAAGTGTGGCTCTCGCCTTAGCGCCGCGCACATCGTCCTAACAATATGCAAACGCTTCATGGGTTCGTAAGCTCTGGCACAATTTAGGGTTGCCGGGCCGGATCAGTCACGTTGATTCGCAATATTGAAAGTCCCAGGAATTGCTTTCTGACGCGATTTAGATCTGTGAGGCGTTGAAAGCCCAGGGATGGTATGTGGGCACGACCTGGGATCCCCAAACGGCTGCCTTCCAATGAGGCACGATCCGCAACAAAAAGAAAAACCTTGCAGGGACATGTGCAGAGAGAACTTGGAGGCAGGGTGTGTGAGGGTGCATCGCAACATCGTTGACGCGCCTTGGGTCGGAGGCCTGGAAATGGGCACCAACACCAACACATGGGGGTGCCTCCACAGGGGGAAGATGATCCTAGATTTCGGTGTTGGTGGTAATATTTCGGCCACCTTGGAAGCCAGAATATTACCACCATCACCGAGATCGGGATCTTCTTCCCTCGATGGAGGCACACCGCCGATACTGGTGCTGGTGTCAACCCCTAGGCCTGCGATTGGGGTCACACTGGTCATCCTCCCCGTCCTCTTCCCAAAAAAGGGCTGGGACGTGACACCCCGTTCCGACAGGGAGACACCCTGTTCCGATAGGGTTAAGTCGGGCCTGTCCCCTTACAGGGGGATGTTCGACAAAAATAAAAAATACCCCCAACATAATCCCAAAAGAGTCCAAAAACGGTCTGGGGACTATGTTTTGAGCACTTTTTGACCTGTGGGGGGGCACTCTTGGAGTATATGTTTTATTTTTCGTCGACAATCCCCCTGTAGGGGGACACGCCCGACTTAACGATAGGGAGGCTGCGCAGCGGGAGAGCCCTCCCCCTCGCGGGGGGCCCGACGCGTGGCGCCGCGGGCCGCGCCCCGCGCGAGCTGCCACGCCACCCCCTCCCGCTCGGCAGGGCGGGCGTCCCCTGCCTCCTCCGCCCCCCGTCCTCCCCTCGTCCTCCCTACCTCCCCCTCCCCCCCCCCGTCCCCCCCGGCCTCGCTTGCCCTCCTCCTCCCCCATCCTCCCCTGTCCTCCGCCCCCCCCCCATCCCTCTCGGGCTGCCCTCTCGCTCTCTCTCTCTCTCCTCTCTCTCTCTCCTCCCCCCCCCCCTCTCCTCCCCTGTTCTCTCTCTCCTCCCCCCCCCTGCCCCATCCTCTCCCAGTCCTCCTCGCCTCCGTCCCTCTCTGCTCTTCTCTCCTCTCGTCTCTCTCTCTCTCTCCCCCCCCATCCTCCCCTGTTCTCTTTCTCCTCCCCCCCCCCATCCTCCCCTGTCCTCCTCCCTTCCTCCCAGGGGCCTGCTCGGCGAAGGCCTCGTCCATGACCGGGATGCCTTCGACCTGCATCATGAGTTCCGCCTCGGCCACTGAGCAGGGATTCGGGGGGAGCGAAAGAGCGAAGAGGGAGTACACAAAGAAGGAGGAGGACGAGGAGGAGGAGGATAATAATATTCATACTAATAATAATAATAATCGTGATACTACTACTACTACTACTACTACTACTACTACTACCACCACCACTACTACTACTACTACTACTACTACTACTACTAACTACTACTACTACTACTACTACTACACTAAACTGCGACTACTACTACGCACTCACTACTACTACTATACTACTACTACTACTACTACTACCACTACTACTTCTACTACTACTACTACTACTACTACTATATTACACCTACCACTATACTAACTAACTACTACTACTAACTACTAATTACTACTACTACTACTACTATGTACTTACTACTACTACTATTACTACTACTACTACTACTTACTACTACTAAAATCCTACTACGACTACATTTACTACTACTTACTACTACTACTACCTACTACTACTATCTACCTACTACTTCTGCTGGTTACTACTACTACGACTATTACTATTATTCTACTACTACTACTACTAGCTCTAACTGCTACTAACTACTAGCTACTACGACTACTGCTACTACTCCTGACTACTACTACTACTACTAATGACCTAATAGTGGAAATAATGGACCTACTACTACGACTACTACGACTACTACGACTACTACGACTACTACGACTACTACGACTACTACGACTACTACGACCACTACGACTACGACTACTAATACTACTACTACTACTACTACTACTACTACTACTACTACTACTACTACTACTACTACAACAACAACAACTACTACTACTACTACTACTACTACTACGACTACTATACTACTATTACTATTACTACTCCGACGACTACTACTACTACTACTACTACTACTACTACTACTACTACTACTACTACTACTACTACTACTACTTCTACTACTACTAATAAAAGTAATAATAATAATAACAATGATAATACAAATAATAATAGTAATAATACGAATGAGAATAAGAATACTAACAATATGAATAATAGTAGTAGTAGTAATAATAACAATACTGATAATACTACGACTAGTAATACTACTAAGAAACATACTACTTTCATTATTATTAGTACTAAGAATAATAATAAGGAGAGGGAGGAGGAGGAGGAAGAGGAGGAGGAGGAGAAGGAGAAGGAGAGGGAGAGGGAGAAGATGGAGGAGAGGGACGAGACGGAGAAGGAAAGGAAGGAGAAGGGGGAGGAGGATAAATAATAATAAAGGATGACTGATAGCAAGCAGAGGATCAGAGGTAGAAGATGATAATGCATAGAACAGTGTGGAATCAGTGCGGACGGGGACGAACTCCCTCCGCTCTCCTCCACTCCCTCCGTCCCTCCGCCTTCATCCTTCCTCTCTCCTTGTTTCCCTCCTCCACTCCCTCCCCCTCCTCGTCGTCCTCCTTCTCCTGTAGCAGGCGGGAGGCCCAAGCAGACGATGGATGATTCTGCTTGAATGGCAGAGAACACATGAAAGAGAACGACGAACGGCGAAGGCCGATTGGCTGCGGAGGAAGAGGGAGGGGAGGAGGGGGATCGATCGATCGCTCAGTCTGTCAGACCGAGTTCGGGGCTACTTCGCCATCGATTAGAGCAGCGTGGCAATTGAAGCAGCATGGCCTAGCAGTGCTCCATTCATCAGGGATGCGCTCTGGACCCTCCTTTTACTGACCTTCTCCGTACGGGGGTGTGCGGGCAGGGTGGCAGGCGGAGGAGGTAGGCAAAGAACGACGAGGCACACGAGGAGGGGAAAGAGGAGGAGGAGGAGAAGGAAGAGGAGGAGGAGGAGGAAGAGGAGGAGGAGGAGGAGGAGGAGGAGGAGGAGGGGGAGGAGGAGGAGGAGGAGGAGGAGGAGAAGTCGGCAAAGAGCGACGAGGCAAACGAAGGGAGGGGGACGATGGAGGACCCCGAGCGGCACGCCCTCGACGACTGGCCGGTCGGCGCGCGTTCTCCCGACGCGGCACGGACCCCCCCTCGCCCGGTGCGACGGCAGGAGCCGCCCAGGGTCGTGCGCGCGGAGCACATGCGCGCCCAAAGGGGGACGCCGTCCGACCCAGAGATCCGCGCAGGGATGGATCGGCACCTCCCGCCCGCGATAATCCCGCGCCTCGAGAAGCGTGCGGGGTCTGGCAGGCGTGATCACTCCTTCTCCTGGCCTCCTCCTCCTCCTCCTCCTCCTCCCCTCCGGTCACCTCCTCCTCCTCCTCCCGTCCTCCTCCTACCTCCTCGCTCGCCCCCTCCTCCTCCCCCTCCTCCTCCTCCTCCTCCTCCTCCTCCTCCTCCTCTGTTGAATGCGCCGCTCGGCGCGCTCGTGGGGCGTGTCGCGTGAGCGTCCCAGAAGCCAAAGAGCTGCAGAAAAAAACAGCACGTGGGACGCACAAGGGCAAACTGGTACTATGCCGCGGAGTACTAGTTTGTCCTTGCGCGTCCCACGTGCTGGTTAGGACTAGGACTGTGCCCTATAGTGCGTAGTCCTAGGATTCTAGGACGCGTAGTACTAGGACGATGTACTATAGGACTATGCTTTGCCCTTGGACGCGTAGTACCAGGACGATGTACTATGGTACATAGTCTAAGCGCTGCGCGTCCAAGGAGGACCCGTAGTCTACGCGTCCTCCTTGGAGGCGTGCGCCCGACCCGAACATCCGCCACACCGTGCCTCTGGGCACGGAGTGGGCGTGCTCGGGTCCTTTGCCCAAATCCTCTGAGCCTCAGATAAGACGAAGCCAGGACGAGGATAAAATCGGGTGAGGATAAATCGAGAATCTCTGAAATTGGGCGGATCTGGAAGATGTCTCGGGGACCGCGGCCTTCTCAGAGCGCTCTGGAACGCATTAAAGCGCTCCGGAACGCTCTGGAACGGATTTATCCTCCTCCTAGCCACGTCCGCCTGAGCAAGACGGGTGCGTCCAAGAGGGGGGCGTTCAGGAGGGGGGGGTGCAAATCATGGCCCGAGGCATGTGCGCGGGCGGACCGGGGGGGGGGCCAGGGACGCAATGAAATAAGAAGAGTGGCCATGAGATCTGAGGAGATATCATGGCCCCCGCAATGATGGCCCAAGAAGCCTCCAAGACGGCCGAAGAGGCCTCTACAAGGAGAGCCCCGAGAAACAAAATTCACTGTTTTTCCTAAGGTGTTTGAGGTGTTTGAGCGATTTTGGCATTCTCGCTTTTTCTGCTTCCCGACACTCCAAGACGGCCCCTAAGAACGCTCCAAGACGGCCCAAGAGGTCTCCAAGAGGGCTCCAAGACGGCCCAAGAGGGCCCCAAGACTGCCCAAGGGGCGCCCAAGACGGTCCACGAGGGCCCGCGGGCCCAATGGGGGGACCAAGAATGGAACATTCTAGATCTGTGTTTCCCAAAGGCCCCAAGAGGGCTCCCAGAGGGCCCCAAGAGGCCCCAAGATGCGCCCCAGATGCTTATACAAGAGGCAGAGGCCCCAAAGAGAGCCCAAGAGGCTCCAACACCCCCCCGAAAGGCTTCAAAGACTGCCTCCGAGGAGCCCTCGAGAGGCCAACCACGAGATTCCAACGAACGTCCACGAGGCCTCTGACCCACCACCCAAGCACGCATGCCTCAAATTGCATGTCGTCGGTACCACGTCAGGCATACTCACGAACTTTATTGGTATAACTTGAGGCATACAGACGACATCACTTCGTGCACACAGACAGACGACGTGCCGCAAGTGGCACTTGTTCGTACCACTTGGGGCATACAGACGCCGTGCCTCAGAGGGCGCGGCGGGCTCAAGACTATCCCAAGACCTCCCAGAAGGCTTCACGAAGACCCCCACCGGTTCTCTCCTCCAAACCTCGGGGGCCCCGTCCTCTTGCACAAGACGGATTTCCATGTGTCCAGATGGCAAGATGACCTCGAAGACGGCCAAGAAGGCCCAGCATTGCCGTGAGACGGCCCAGGATGCCCCGAAGACGCCCCTGAAGAGGGCCCTACAAGCAACCCCAAGACTACCACAAAAGGAAGACAGGATCAGCTACCACAACAAGTTCGCGATGGTTTTGGAACACTCGCCTGTTCGGGCTTCACAGCGCTCAAAGACAGACGGCCCAACCGACCCCCGAAGATCGCACCAAGGACGGCCAAAGGGCCCCCGAAGGGTCCCAAGGGAGCCCAAGGAGTCCAGGAGGGCCAAAGGCACCCCAAGAGGCCCAAGGGGTCCCAAGAGGGCTCCCAGCGTGGCCGAGACGGCCCGAGAGAGCCCCAAGGGCCCCAAGAGAGGGCCCCAACAGACCTGCAAGACGGCCTCGAGGGCACCCTCTCGCGGCCCAAGGGCGCCGCAGGATGGCCCCGGGGAGCGCCCCGCCGTGGCCCAAGGCATGCCCAGGCGCGCCGAGGAGCGCCCCAAAAAGGACACGGAGAGAGCCCCAGGCCGGCCCGCCCTTCGCTGTGGGCCCCGTGTGACCCCCCCGGCCATCATCATCATCATCATCATCATCATCATCATCATCATCATCATCAGGCAGCAGCATCTCATCATCATCATCATCATCATCATCATCATCATCATCATCATCATCATCATCATCATCATCATCATCATCATCATCATAATCATCATCATCATCACCATCATCATCATCACCATCATCATCATCATCTCACCATCATCATCCAGCATCATCATCAGCACACATCAGCATCACATCAGCATCATCATCAGCATCAGCATCAGCATCATCATCATCATCAGCCTCAGCATCAGCATCATCATCATCATCATCATCATCATCATCATCATCATCATCATCATCATCATTACTATTGTCGAGAGCGCACCTCTTCCGGCCGAAGCTGAGCGGGCCGCTCGAAGCTGGAATTTTGGGCAGCGAAGAGGAGGGAGGAGGTGGCGGAGCCTCGGAGCGAGGCCGAGGGGAGGCATAGCCTCGGATACAGGCGGTGCCGAACCAGGCGTCCAGGCAACCACTCGGGGGGATCAGAGCTCCACCGCTGCCGAGCGAGCATTACGTAAGCTGTCGGACTTTTTCGATCCGCGGGTGGAGAGCGCACCTCTTCCGGTCGAAGTTAAGCGGGCCGCGCACAGCTTGAATTAAAGAGAGGGGGGTAAGCTATCGGACACAGACATGCCTTGCGCTCTCCGAGGGGCAGCGGCGGCGGTGACTCGCTGTCAGCGCCTTCGACGTGCACACGGATATGTAGGAGTACGACCATGCATACAGCGAGAGAGCCGGATGGGGGGAAAGAGAAGGATGGAGCGGTAGAGCCACACCTATACGAGCACCCTTCGGGAGATAGGGAGGTTCTGGGAAGGGAGGAACCAACGTCTCCCCCAATCGATCTCACAATCGAGATCACTATCGGTCTCAAAACCATCTCACTACGGGATACCGACGGGGCACCGACAGGACATCACTATTGATATCACGATCGATCTCGCTCGACTGGTTTCACTCAATCGATCTCACTATCGATGTCACTACCGATCTTACGATCGATCCCACTATCCTCTCACTATCGATCTCACTTTCTATCTCACTATCGATCTCACTATCGGTCTCACTATCGATCTCACTTGATCGATCTCACCATCGCTTTCACTATTGAGCCCACTATCGATCTCAATATCGATCTCACAACTGCTCTCACTGTCTGTCTCACTATCGCTGCCGATCTCACCACGGGACATCGGCGGAACACCGACGGGACACCGACGGGATACCAGCGGGAAACACGCGGGACACCCCTGGCCACCACCAGTAAGGGCGGGGGGGGGGCGGTCTTCTGGCCCGGAGGCGCTCGGGCCAGAGGAGGCTTCATTCCTCTCACCCGCCCGCGCAGCGTCGCCTCGCCCGCACGCACGACACGAACACGAATTTCCGGGTTGGGGGCTCCACGTTTCACTGCGATCTCACCCCCTCACCTCTGATCTCTCCATATATATACACACATACTCCTCCTCCTCCTCCTCCTCCTCCTCCTCCTCCTGCTCCTGCTCCTCCTCCTCCTCCTCCTCCTCCACCTCCTCCACCTCCTCCTCCTCCTCCTCTACCTATGCGACCGCCCTTCGGGTGATAAGGAGGTTGGTGGGGGGGAGTCGAACCAACCGACGACAACTGCGACGGCCGTGATGATGGCGAAGCTGGTGATGTGCCCTCGACTTGGCCACGACGTGTGGTCGCGATGCTGCGTCGCGATGTGGATCTCACCAGCGATCACACCATCGACCTCACCACCGCTCCCACTGCCGATCTGACCACCGATCTCACTCTATCGAACTCGCACTGTCGCTCTGACTGCCGATACCGCTCTAAGGATCTCTCTCTCTGCCGACGGGACACCGACGCGACACCGACGAGCCACCGACGGGCCACACACGGAACACCCACGGGACACCACGGGACACCGACGGGACACCGACGGGAGACACCGACGGGACACCACGGCGGGACAACCACCCGCCCACCGCGACGGGACACCGGCGGGACAGCGACGGAAAGGCCGGACACGGCGGAACAGCTGGGCCACCGCTGGACCACCGGAGGGGGGGGAGAGAGAACGGGTCAACGGCTCTGACCCGCCCCAGCCATAGCGGAGTCATGCCTCGCCCGCCCGCGCAGCTTCGCCTCGCCCGGACGCACGACACGAACCCGAAACCGACACCGACTTCCCTGGGGGGGCTCTCCGTTCCTCTTCGATCTCACTGTCGATCTCACTATCGATCTCGCTGTCGATCTCACATCAGATCTCACCATCGATCTCACAACGAATTTCACAATCGACCTCACTATCGATCTCGATATCGATCGCACAATCGATCTTACTATCGATGTCATCATCGATTTCAATATCGATCTCACACGAGATCGCACGATCGACCTCACAGGAGATCTCACGAGATACCAGCGGGACACCACGATGGGGCGACCCCAGCCACGGCGGGCCCCGCCAGCCAAAGATCAGTTGTGATCGATCTCACTATCGATCTCACTATCCCCATCACTATCGATCCCACGATCGATCTCACGACTGATCTCACGAGCTACCCATCGAGACAACACGGCGGCACACCCGGAGCCACCGTCGAGACATCCCACGCCACCGACCGGGCACCCCGCGCCAAAGACGGGACACCGCCGCGCCACCGACGGGACACCCCCGGCCACCGCGCGCACGGGAGGGGAGGGGCGGACAACCGGTTCCACAGCCCCTAGCCGCGGCGGCATCATTCTTCTCGTGCACCCACGCAGCTTCGCCTCGCCCGCACGCACGACACGAAGACGAAACCGAAACCAGTTTCCCGGTGGGGGGCTTTCCGTTCAACTGCGATCTCACCGCCAACCTCCGATATATGTGTGTATATGTATACACAGATGTATACATAGAGAGAGAGAGAGAACAAAAAAAGAGAGAGAGAGAGAGAGAAAGCGAGAGCGAGAAACAAAAAGAGAGAGAGAGAAAGAACAATAGATGGCAGAGAGAGAGAGAGAGAACAAAAAAAAAAAGGCGGCACCGACGTCTCATGTGTTCTCCTGATCCGCACGCCTCCCTCTCCCTGGCCTCCTCCACCCCTTCTCCCTTCTCTTCCCCATGCCCCTCCCTCCGTCCACCTCCTCCCTCCCCTCCCCCTCCCCCGCCCCTCCCCGCCCCCCCTCCCCCGTCGCGTCCCTCCCTCGCCTCCTCCGCAGCCTCGCCCCTCTCATCCCCTCCCGCCCCCGGCCCACGAGGGGCGACGGCGGGGGGGCGGCAGGGTTTTGGGGGGAGGGCTGCCCCGCCATGGTCTTGGGCTTGCCCTGGTTCTTCAGCCGGTCGGCCTGCGGCGCGCCCCGCTCCGGCCCTCCTCCTCCTCCTCCTCCTCCTCCTCCTCCTCCTCCTCCTCCTCCTCATCCTCCTCCTCCTCCTCCTCCTCCTCCTCCCCCTCGTCCTCGTCCTCGTCCTCCTCCTCCTCCTCCTCCTCCTCCTCTTCCTCCTCCTCCTCTTCCTCCCCCGCCCTCCTCTCCTCCCCTCGACCCCCACCCCCACCTCCTGCTCACCGGCCTTCCCGGCCCTCCTGCCTCCCACTCTCCGTCTGAGCGAGCTCCCCCAGGCTCCACCCCCTCGTTCGGACGTCCATGTCCCGTGCACTTTTCGGTCTCGTGCGTGCGTTTTTTTCTGCTCGATGGTCCAGGATGGTCCTCGATGGTTCTCGCCGTAAAAAAACATGCACACGTCCGAGCGATGCCAGATGAGATGTGTCGGTGGGGCGGGCTGGGCGTTTCGCCTGGGATTCCTCATGATTTATATGATCCTGGAGCTCGAAGTTTGCGCAGGTCCTTATCAAGATGTAGTTCTCGCATCAAGGCCGCGCATATTCGTCGTAAACATGGGCGACGACTCCGTAGACTGAGAGGAACCAGTTTTCAACGTGGTTCTCGCCATAGCGCCGAGCACCTTCGTCTTTGAACAATGCAACCATTTCAAGCCTCGCAAAAACGGCAGGCTGATATTTCCGAGGAGCGCTTTTGTTCTGAAGCTGGAAAGGAAAGCTTGTAGGGACGTATGAAGAGAGGCCTTGGGACTGGAGGGTGTACTGCAGCATCGCTGACGCATCTTTGGTTTACTCTGGCCCTCCTCCTCCACCTCCTCCCTGTTCCTCGTTCCTCCTCCTCCTCCTCCTCCTCCTCTTCCTGCTCCTCGTCTTCCTGCTCCTCATCCTCCTCCTCCTCCTCCTCCTCATCATCATCATCATCATCATCATCATCATCATCATCTCATCATCATCATCATCATCATCATCATCATCATCATCATCATCATCATCATCATCATCATCACCACCATCATCATCATCATCATCAGCAGCAGCATCAGCATCATCATCATCGCCATCACCATCACCATCACCATCACCATCACCATCACCATCACCATCATCATCAGCATCAGCATCATCATCATGTTCTTCCTCTTCCTGCTCCTCCTCCTCCTCCCCCTCCCTATGGCCCATGAGCACGCAGGGGCTTAAGGACAGGAGGACTCAGCAGGCTCACAACGGTACCCCCGTGGCTTCGGCCATCCGGGGCCCTGTGGCAGCATCCTCACGCGCCGCGTGCCTGCATTGAAGGGGCCCCAGGACACACAAATAAATACACACAAATAAACAGATTCCCCATATTTTCCCATATTTTCTGGGGTTCTGTCTTCCCCACCACTTCCCATATTTTCTGGGGGATCGACGATTAATTATGTCTGTGTGTGTTTTTTCCCTCCTCATGCATGGGCGGCGGGGTTGGGAAGGTCGTGCGCCGGTCGCTGGCCCCGAGGGGGGCTGGCAGCACCGCTTCGTGGCTGCGCGGCGCCCGGATCTCGCCCAACGCCGCACGGTGATGTACGGCTGTTGCCTTCCGCTGGGACCCCGCGCGCCATCGCTCGGGCGTCCATTCCCTGTGCTTCTGTTCGGTCTCGTGCGTGGCTTCTTCCGCCAAGTGATCCAGGATGCTCCTCGGTGGTCCTCGCCGAAGGGAAAAAATGCACACGTCCGAGCGAGGCCAAGCCCGAGACGGGATGACAAATGCAGGGCCTGCGGGTTCGTCCCGTGCCGCAGCCCGCCGCTGGCTTGCCGTCTGCCGCGCCCCACCCACCCTCCCGCCCTGTGCGGGGGGGTCCGCTTCCTCCGAACGGCGCTGGCGCGGGGCCGTCGCGAGTGGCTCCGTCGCGTCCAAGCGCGGTGCAGAGTTCAGAGCTCATCGCCAACTGCAGGCGCGGTCGCTCGAGGGCTGTGTAGGATCCTCCTCCTCCTCCGCTCCCTCCTTCCACCCCGCCCTCCCGCTCCGCCACTTCCTCCTTCTCCCATCATCGCCTTCCTGATTGCTCACCACCATCGTCATCATGCACCCCCGCCACAACTATCAGATTCACCGATAGCATCACCATCACAGTCACCTTCACTACGATCACCGCCACCATTATCGTCATCGCCGCCGCCATCAGCAGCATGCTTATGCTCATCACCGACGCAAGCAATGGCACAAACAAATCTGTAAGCCCGACATCAACGGAACGGAACGGAACGGAAGCCGGCGCACGGCTCCGCGAGGGAGCTGCGAGGAGGGCCGAGGCCCGCTCGCATGTTGACAGAATCGCCATTCACATGGTCACACACCTCTGACTTCGCAAACTGTCTCTCATCGTCGCACCCAGCGGCTGTCAGCAAGCAGTGTTTGATATCATCCACCCACCGCGTCTCTGGTCGTCCTGGGCGTCGCCGCGCTGACGCGCGTGGGCCTACGCGCGGAGCCGAATTCACGATTTGAGCTGGCCGTTCTGATGCCTCCATAAATACAATTTGTTGTGTCCATGCCCACTTTCGGTCTGCACACAATGGCCCAATCGTCCACCTTGTATTCTCGCATTCGTCGTATTGCTTCGTGGGTGGCACGTTTGGTCCAATCCAGCTAAGGCTCTAGTAAGGTGTCGGCATCGTTGATGTCGGTGGTCGGCTTAGTACTGGGGTCGGAAATGGCGATGCCGCTGGGGTGGCGGCACGGAACGGCTTTGGAGCGTGAGCCAAACAATAATCGTCGTCTCGGCACACGCACGATCATACGGAGCATCCGGCGCTGGATACGGAGCATCGCTTGAGCATTCAGCTGTCGCTTCAGTGCAACACAGTGGGTGTAATCGTGCCACAGAAAAGCCGGAATCGGTCACGTAATGAAAACGATGTGTCTTTTAGTTCGTACTTCAGCATTATGGACGTTTTCCTTGCAGCGGCGATCCTGTTGTCGAGCTCAACTTTGTGCTGTCCTGAATAATGTATCCGTTTTCCAAATACTTGGTGAAGCGGTCTGAAGGTATTACTTCTATCATCATGGTGTTCGCATATACATGTGCGGGAGGTCGCCCTCTGCAAGTAAACCCGTGGCCGTTGTGTAGGACCGTCGTCTTGCTTGGATGCAAATGTAAGCCGATGTGTGACGTTTGCTTGCTGACGTCAGACAGCATACTCATGATTTGAGGAGAAAGCGATGATATGAGAAGTATGTCATCAGCGAACCCTAGATTGGTTAGTCTGGAGCGTGCCTGAGAATCGAGTAGCAGGCCAAAGTTTTGCTTGTCCCAGCGGGATGTCAGCGTTCGCATCAGATGCTCTGTAACGTTGTTGAAGAGAAGAGAGCTGAGAGGGTCCCCCTGCTTGACGCATCGCTGTATTGAGAACTGCTTGCTCGTGCGGTCAGTGCGAACAGCTGCTGATTGGTTGGCGTACAGATTTTCCAAGAGACGTATGTATGGTCGTGGGACCCCTTGGTCTCATGAGTGACGCTGTCAAACGCTGACATCAATCGTCATCATCGCATTCATGCGCGTACGCGTAACCATTTACACAGTCATCACCAAGGACACCACCACATTTCCATCAGCGTCACCAGCACCATCATCACCTTGGTCATCATCGTCATCATCCGATTCATCACCGTCACCACCATCATCGCGACCATCATCCCACACCCCTTCATTGCTGCAGCCGTCAAATCCACCTCGTCCTCATCCTCGACCTTATCTGTCTGTTGCGCATCCTTTCTCCTATCCCTCCTCCACTCGCCCACCCTTCGGCCACCAGAGCATCTCTCCCTCCATTACACCCTTCTGTCCCTTCCTTCCTGTCTCAGTCCCTCCCCGTCCCTCCGTCCCTCCCTTCGCCATCCCTTCCCTTCCTGCCCTCCCTTTCTCCACACATACCTCCACCTCTGCCCGAGGCTTCTCGGCTTCTCGCGCACACGTCCAGCTCGGGAGTGCGAAAGCTGGACCTGTCCCTGCCTGAGGCCAGCTCGGCTCTCTCCTTGGTTGCGTGATAACCGTCCCTGACCAAAGTAACATGACTGCCCACGTTGGACATACATTGGCAACCCCCTGTCGCTACATAGTTGATGATGGGGGCCACGTCTACACTGCAGCGCGAGAGGGCGAGAGGGGGAACCGGGAAGGGGCATGCTACTCCTTGACAAACACCTTGCCCCGATGTGTGGCCGCCGTGACCGCCGCGGCGACCTCCAAAACCGATCTGGCGGTTTGGTTCGGGGTCGGAAATCACGCAACGACTCGTGGTCTCCTGTGCCGCCACAGGCGCAAACTGTGCCATGCGTGCCGATGATGTTGACGACGTCTAGAAATGATGGTCCTTGATCTTGCAACGGGTCGGATGGGGTGTAGCTCGCAAGGTAGCGCGGACGCCATTGGTGACTGTGGCTTCTGGTACTGGCCGCGGTGCAGGCTGCCAGGCTGCAGTAGCGTAAACACCCGCGGCAGCGACATAATCCCAAGCCCGAGGAGCGAGTGGGCCGTCAGCGAATGATCGAACAAGGTGAGCCCCGCATGGGTGAACTTGGCAAACCCGTATTGCGCATTGCACCGTGCTGTGCCCTCTTCGTCTCTGATCGACTGCACGTGACGATCGAGAGGCGTTTTCCGGCTGCCTCCTCGTCTGCAGCAACAGCCCGACGCAGCATGCCAGTATGACCCAGCACCCCTCCTGCTACCATCTTAAAGCGCATTTCTAATTCGCGGCCATAACGGGATGTATGGGGGGGAGAGGGGGGAACGGGAGGGGGCATAACGTAGCGCCCACACCCCTCAGACCGTGGTGCCGGACGCACTGCGTCAGTGCTGGGAACGCCTGAGGGAGGGAGCGTTACGTTATGGGGGACGAGGGGGGGGAAGGGTAGGGGGCATAACGCGCCTGATGGCCCAGAGGGTACAAAAACACTCTCCTATTAGCGAAGAATAAAACCACCACCATCATTCCGCCAGCCACTCCAGCGGGTAGGTGCAGGGCTGAACGTGACATCTGTAGGAATATGCACCGCGGCTTGCTCGCGTAGACCGTCTCGTTCAGAAACCACTTTGTACATGGCGCTGTCGGCGATGTGGCGCGCGACACGCCTTCCCGCGCCGAGCTCAGCGGATGCACGCCATGAGCAGCCCTGCAGGGCCGCGTCCCGGGAAGCCAGGAAGCCAATAATTGAATAGGCCACACATAAAACGGGATGAAACAGCAAACTGCCGGGTATAGGATGGGCAGAGATGACTTGAGCCCGAACGGATACGCACGGACAGAAGAGGGAGGGAGGAGACAGGAGGGAGGAAAACGGAAGGAGGACGAGGAGGGTGAGGAGGAGGAGGAGGAAGAAGGAGGTGGAGCGGAGGAGGAGAGGGGAAGGGGGGAAAAGTAGGGACGGAGGAAGAAGGTCGAGGAGTAGGAGGAGGAGGAGGAAGAGGAGGAGGAGGAGGAGGAGGAGGAGGAGGAGGAGCCAGAGCCCCGCCTCCTCCTTCTTTACGCGCTGGATCTCCTTCTCCAGGAGTGCCTCGTCGTCCTTCGCGGGCGCGCGCGCGGGCTGGGCGAGGGGGGCGCGCGGGGCGCCGGGAATCCCGAGGTCTGCAGGGCGGCGCTCGCGCAACGGCCCCGAGGCCGAGGCTGCCCCGCATCGCTGCTCCTCCCCCTCCTCCTCCTCCTCCTCCTCCTCCTCCTCCCCCTCCTCCTCCTCCTCCTCCTCCTCCTCCTCCTCCTCCTCCTCCTCCTCCTCCTGCTCCTCCTCCTCCTCCTCCTCCTCCTGCTCCTCCTCCTCCTCCTCCTCCGCCTCCTCCGCCTCCTCCATTGCCTCTCCTTACAGATAACTCCTCCGTGTCACATCCCGGCGCCCGATTTTAGAGCGGGCCAGGCGTTGCGCCTGAGACTTCCTAGCCGCTCATGATTCCGAACTTTGAAACATGACAGCAGCTTTACAAACGGAGGGCGGGTGGTTTTCAAAATGTGGTTCTCGCCTTAGCGCCGCGCGCATTCGCTTTGAAAAACTGCAAGGGTTTCACGGATTGGGGGCGGGTGGATTTCAAAATGCGGTTCTCGCCTTAGCGCCACGCGTGCTCGTTTTGAACAATTTGCAGGAGCTTCGCGGATTGAGGGCGGGTCGTTTTCAAAATGTGGCTCTCGCCTCAGCGCCGCGCACACTCGTTTCAAACATCTGCAAGAGCTTCACGGATTGAGGGCGGGTGGTTTTCGAAATGTGGCTCTCGCCTTAGCGCCGCGCACATTCGTTTTAACAAATGCAAAAGTTTCACGGATTGGGGGTGGGTGGATTTCAAAATGCGGTTCTCGCCTTAGCGCCGCGCACATTCGTTTCAACAATTTGCAAGAGATTCACGGATTGATGGCGGGTTGTTTTCAAAATGTGGCTCTCGCCCCAGCGACGCGCACAATCGTTTTTAAACATTTGCAACAATTTCACGAATTGAGTGCGGGTGGTTTTCGAAATGTGGTTTTCGCATTAGCGCCGCGCACAGTCGTGTCAAACATTTGCAAGAGTTTCACGGGCTCCCATGGTCAACGCACCAGAAAAAAGGCGTTCTGGAAAGATCCAGGATTTCTCAAGCGCAGTAGTTATGTTGATTCGCTGTGTCGAAGTCCCAGAAACAGCGTGCTGGCAGGACTCTGGATCGTCAAGACGCAACAATCAAATTCATACGTGGTGTTGAAATCCCAAGAACAATGTTCCGGCACGCTGCAAGATCTTCGAACTGTTGTCTTCCAGCAAGGCAGTTCCCTCAATGGAGATGAACCGCTGTAGGGGCCTATGAAGAGGGAGCTTACGGGGGGGGTGATTCCAACATCGTTGATGACCGTTGGGTTTCCACTGGTCCTCCTCCTCCTCCTCCTCCTCCTCCTCCCTTTCCTCTTGCGACGCAAATTGCGAGACAGCTGGGTCAGCGCGACCTACCCCAGACAGCTCCCCGAAATGTGAGGCCAAACGCCCCACCAGTGCGCCTGGGAAAGCAGACCGTCGACATCCGACGGGGCAGAGGGGAGGAGGAAAAACGGAAAAAGGAGAAGGAGAAGGAAACAGGCGCCGGCCTCACATGTGCTGCGCGACGTGCAGCACCGACTCACCTAAAGTGGGCGGCCCCCATGCCTACCTGCCTTTTCCAACGCCAGGCGACACTGGACACCCCCAGCGGGCCACCGCGCGGGGCACGCGGTGCGGGAATGTCATGGGTGCCCGGGCCCACCCCCGCAGACCCCCTTGCCCAAGGGGGGTCGAGTGGGACCACGTATTGAGCCGTGCCCGTAGGCCGACCCCCCCAGCCACACCCTTGCCCCGCGACGTGACGGGAGGGCCAATACAGTGGTTGGGGCCTGCCCCCACAGGAACAAGCACCACGCAGGACGACGCGGACCGAGATCCACGCCGTCCCACGAGGGGTACCCT
>CAUYUJ010001307.1:87500-102693 GCA_963575745.1 Prorocentrum cordatum
TTAGTTGCTATGCTATGCTATGCTATGCTATGCTATGCTATGCTATGCTGTGCTATGCCATCCTATGCTGCGCTATGCTATGTTATGATATGCCATGTTCTGCTGCGCTATGCTATGCTATGCTATGATATGGTATGCTATGTTATGCTATGCTATGCTGCGTTGTGCTATGTTGTGCTGTACTGTGCTGCGCTATGCTATGCTATGCTATGCTATGCTATGCTGCGCTATGCTATGTTGGGCTATGTTATGATATGATATGCTGCGCTATGCTATGCTACGCCATACTATGCTATGCTGTGCTCTGCTATGCTAAAGCTCAGCGAAGCTAAGATGAAGGTAAGCTAAGCTAAGATAAACCTGAGCTAAAGTGAAGCTAAGCTAAGCTAAGACGAAATAAGCTAAGCTAAGATGAGATAAGCAACGCTAAGCTAAGGAGACGTAACTGGGGGAACCGCGGGGCGGATGCCGGGGGAACCGCCAGGGGCGTTCTACACTGCCTGGCCCTTTAAGCACATAGAGTAAGAACCCTTCTAGGCAGAGCCTAGGTAGGGAATGAAGAGAAACAAAGCGAATCAGCAAGCCGATTCCTCGAGGGATGCACGAGGCGCGAACGCGACCGAGACGACTCCCATTCCGTACCCGCCGCGAAAGGGCCCCCCCGACGCCTCGGCACCGGCCGCCGCGCCGTCGCGGAGCTGCTCGAGACCGCTCGGCGGCACGGCTAGCACGCGGGCGACCCCTCCAGATCATGGGAAAGGCACCGGCAGGAGGAAGAGGAGGAGGAAGAGGAGGAGGAAGAGGAGGAGGAGGAGGAGGAGGAGAAGGAAGAGGAAGAGGAGGAGGAGAAAGAGGACGACGCCGACGACGACGACGACGACGACGAGAACGGCGAGGACGACGACAACGACGACGACGAGGACGAAGATGCGGCGGTGGCGAAGGCGAAGGCGAAGATGCGATAAAGGGGGCGGCCTCCCAGCGCCCCCTGTCCCGTTTCCTTTTCCCCTGCCGTCCCCAACTCCCCTCCCCCTCTCCCTCCCCGTCTCCCTCCCCGTCTCCCTCCCCCACCCCCCTCCCCCTCCGGTCGGCTCCCCTTCTCTTCCCGCTGCGTTCCTCACACACCCCTTGCGCCCCCCCCCGTTCCCCCTCCTCCCCCCCTCCCCCTCCCCCCTCCGTTCGCGTCGTGTAAAGATACTCTTGCACGGTATAGGGGGCGCGGGTGCGAGCAAGGAGACAGCCTCGGGATGACCACTGGGCCACGGGGGCTCGCCAGGAGATTCCTTCAGCGCAGGCGCCGAACCAGAGGCCGAGGCATTTCAGGTTTGGAACACTTCCAACATCCTTCCAATCGGGAAGGAGGGAGGCTGTGCGCATCGCGCGCAGCTGGCGAAGGATGTCGCTGCACTCGCCAGCGAGGGGCGTAACCCTTCACTTGCTGGGCCTCAGCGTGAGGCACGCCACCCTGGCAGCAACCTTGAATATTCTGAACAGAAGTCGTGGGTGGGATAGTTTAGCCAAGGCTGCTCCTATATCGTCGGCACAAGCTCTCGTCGTCCCTCGTCGTTTCTCGTCCACGTGGTTCACGCAATCTTTCAGAAACATGTCGGTAGCAACATCATAGAGTAACCCACTCGCAAGGCAGCCTTGGATTATACCCGCCATAATGGGGAAGAGCATGTGCAAAGTACCCTGGCATTGCCCGAAACAGAAGACGCCAACATAGAGGAGCTCCAAATACACAGGTAGAGGTGGAGGAAGTGAGACAGCTCGGAGGACCCTGAGGAGCCAGAGGTGGGCCAGGGAGGCCAACGCCAGCAGGAAGTCGAAGGAGACGAGCAGGGGGAGGTAATCGGGAAGGAGCGGAGGAAGACATGGAAAAGCGTCTGGCAGCACCGTCGAGCTCTATGATATTCGGCTTTGGACAAACCTCCCTCTAGTAAACCTCCCCTTAGTGAAAGTGGCCTGGGACCGAAACCGACGGGCCTGGACCCGCAAAGTGACGGCCGCGGCGCCCTCTCGCGAAGCAAGAACGGCCAATGCACTAATCGACGTGTCAGGGCAGGTCCAGGAGGAGGAGGAGGAGGAGCAGGAGGAGGAGCAGGAGGAGGAGGAGGAGGAGGAGGAGAGGGAGGAGGAGGAGGAGGAGGATGAGGAGAGGAGGAGGAGGAGGAAGAGGAGGAGGGGAGGTCTGTCCACCTCCGAAAATTGGCGCCCTCGAATAAATCCGCGTTGGACAGGGCAGGCCAGCGAGACCCACCTCTCGGCAGACCCCAGGGCACGGCCTCCGGTCGGCAGCCCGCTGTCGGTGTCCTTCGGCCCCAGGGGGTCGCCAACAGCCGGGGGCACGCACAGGGCCAAAATGGTCATTGGGGTCCTCCTCCCCCTCCTCCTTCTCCTCCTCCTCCTCCTCCTCCTCCTCCTCCTCCTCCTCCTCCTCCTCCTCCTCCTCCTCCCCCCCCTCCCCCGACCCCCCCCCCTTCACCGCACCACCTCCTCACGAGAACGAGCGAGCGAGATCCCCGCGCCGCTCCTCGTCCTCGTCAGCACTCTCCGGTTCCTCCCTCGGGTGCGCCACCTCCGCCCTCAGCAACTGCAGCGCCGCAAAGTCCTCGGGAGGCGCGCCTCCGATTCGCTCATCGTCGTCGTCACCACCACACTCAGCATCAGCCTCATCACCATCACCATCACCACCGCCATCACCATCACCATCACCATCGTCATCTTCATCATCATCTCCACCATCATCGTCATTCGTATTATGACAGCCAGGAGAATCAACGGCACAGTGCATAGTCATCATCATCATCATCATCATCATCATCATCAACAGCAGCATCATCATCATCATCAGAATCAGCATCGCCATCATCATCAGCATCAGCATCAACATCAGCATCAGCATCAGCATCAACAACAGCATCATCATCATCACAATCTTCATCAGCATCAACATCACCATCACCACCGTTACCACCATCACCACCATCACCATCATCACCAGAATCATCAGAATCATCATACTCCTCACCACCGACATCATCATCATCATCATCATCAGTATCATCGTCATCATCATCATGAGCAGCATGACCATAATCATGATCACCATCGTCATGATGATGATCATCATCATCAGCATCAGCATCATCATCATCATCATCATAATCATCATCATCATCATCATCATCATCATCATCATCATCATCATCATCATCATCATTATCATCATTATCATCGTCGTGGTTGTGGTCGTGTTCTTGGTGGTCGTCGTCATCGCCATCGTCGTGGTCGTCGTCGTGGTCGTCGAGGTCGTCGTCGTCGTCGTCATGGTCGTGGTCGCGGTCGCGGTCGTCGTACTTATCATCATCGTCATTGTCATCGTCCCCGTCATCAGCATCAGCATTATCATCGTCATGAGCGTCATCAGCATCAGCAGTGCCATCATGCCACCACAACCATCAGGAGCATCATAATCGACGTCGTATCTTCTTCGGGATCAGTGTCGTCTTCCTGATCCACCACACTCATCGTGACCACCATCATGCCATCACCGCATCATCCTTACCATTGGCTCGCCATTCTCGCCGCCATGAGAGATATGTTGCTGACCTGGCTCGCGACCGATCCGATAATGGGAATCCGCATCTGATCACCTGATTGCCCCGCGACACAACATACGCCCAGGTCGCCTCCTGTGGGGTCTGGCGGTGGCCGGACCAGCTCACAACGAGCCCTCGCGGTGCCTCGCAACCGGCACCGACGATGAACGGACGCCGCCTTGACCTCGCTGGCTGCAACAAGCAGTAGACGGATGCGCGCCCGGAGCACAGGGATGCGTGGTGAGGATGCAGGGCCCCTGGACGCCCGCGTCGACGCCGAAGTCGGAAGCCCATAGGGTTGTGGATGCCATGACGATGGACACCTTACCAATCCGATCATTGCATGAAAATGTGAAACACGAGACAGTATCCTAAACATGTTTATAGCATGTTTTACATGCTTAAGACATGTGTAAAACGTATGCTAGGCATCTGGGAATTCTTTGGCAACATGCTTCCTCTCCATTGATCGTCGACGAAGCAAGGATGCAAGGGCACCATCGGAAAATCAGACATCCTTATGATGCGGTTTGACTGTACGGCCAGAGTAATACTCTTCCTTCCCCCGAGGTGTAAAGCGCATTCGCACTGGCCTGCTAGCGGCGTCAGGGTACTTACGAGATCACGCGTTTGCAGCTGCTGTGAACAGCGAGGTGGGCGAACCAACAGATCACCCAGCCACGCACACCAAACACACACAGGCCGCGGCTGCTTCTGCCTCTCCCTCCCGGGGCGCGGCGCGCCGACATCAGGAGGCATCCAGGGACGGCAATCTCGACCTTGGAGGGCGTCCACATGGGGCCCTCCTTCTCCTCCTCCTCCTCCTCCTCCTCCTCCTCCTCCTCCTCCTCCTCCTCCCCCTCCTTCTCCTCCTCCTCCACACCTCCTCCACCTCCTCCTCCCCCGCCCCCTCCTCCTCCCCTCCTCCTCCTCCTCCGCCGCCGCCTCCCTCCTCCTCCACCGCCTCCTCCTCCCCCTCCCCTCCTCCTCCTCCTCCTCCTCCTCCTCCTCCTCCTCCTCCTCCTCCTCCTCCTCCTCCCGATAGATGGGCGTCAGAAGATCGCGCCACGTCGCGGATGCATCGGCAACGCACCGGCGGCGCCAGGACGTTTTTTTTATCCGCGGCCGCAGGAGAGGCACAGACGGCGGTCGAGCGGCGGCGGGGCGCGCCAGGGTAAAGTAGGGCACAATGGGAGGAGGAGGAGGAGGAGGAGGGAGGAGGAGGGAGGAGGAGGATGAGAGAGGAGGGAGGAGGAGGAGAGGAGGAGGAGGAGGAGGAGGAGGAGGAGGAGGAGGAGGAGAGAGGAGGAGGAGAGGAGGAGGAGGAGGAGGAGGGAGAAGGCCCCAACCCGACGAAGGCGGCCTCGAGATCTGAAGCCCCTTTCTGTTCGCTCCTCTTCCAGGGCGGGGCCGCAGATCCCGGCTGCGCCTCGAGGCTGGCGGCCCAGAGGGTGCTCGGCCCCCTGTCTGGGCCCCCGTGGCGGAAGACAATCGGAGACTTGGTCGCCAAGACGCCCAGCATGTCCCCAGGAGGCCACCAGGAGGCCCCCAAGACGCCCCGCGCCAAATCGGCAATAACTACACACACGCAGACACGACGGTAGGCGGCCAACAGCACACACGAAATCGTTCGTCGGAAGCAGCGCGCTCCCTCTTCTGGGGGCGGGGGGAATGGCGTAAGCGTCTCGAGTAGTTGCGACTGCTGCCCCTCACTTCCACCACCCCGAGTGAGAGAGCACACTGAGCTCGTGGCCACTGCGACACTCGAGGGGCTATGGTGGACGCAAAAGAGCTGGAAGCATTGCTAGTGGACCATGTGCGGCACATAGTGTTTAAAGCTCAGTAGTGAAGCTGTCCTGTTGAGTCATGTTGAGTCGTCCGTGACAAGCACACGTGCACACCCATAAGGAATGCCGTAATGGAATTCGTCACAAAACGATGTACACACCGCGGCCGCTGAAGCAGAAGAGCAACAGCAGCAACACGACATAACGAAACACCCAAAGGTCAATGGCATCCACCACCCGTCTGTTCGAGCACCAGCGACAGGCAAGACAGCACTCAGACTGACACCAAATTTTCCTCAGCTGTCAGCGCAGTGAGAGGCCGCATGCGTTAAGAGCTGCTTTATCCTCCCCCCTCCTACCTTGGAAGCGACCGAGGGGTCTGCACTGGAGAGGCTCCGAGAAAATCGGTCCAAAGGAGGGGACGAAAGATCCGCTCAAACTCAATTCCCAAACCCTTCCTGGGTTCGAGACTGACCAATTTTTCCAGCCGCGTCCAACCGTGTCGACGAGGGGGGCCCTTTCTCACACCGCTGATGGTCCGGACCAATGCTGCTGATCATTTTCTTAGGGTGGATGGCTCAGGGTGAAACCCATATGGGCTTTTGCGCCTCGAAAACCGATCCGTCTTGTGATTCACCTCTTGCAAATTCAAACCTCGAAACTCAATCGAAACGGCATTTCAGCTTTCACCCTTTGCCCTTCAGCCAAAGAAAATGCTCGGTGCTGCATCACCCCGGACCATCTCAGACCCCGAGCCATCTCCAACTCCTGCCCCTCCGCTCATGCGCCACCGCACGCTGGCCCCGCACAGCGGACGCCCCTTGTGTGACCGACGCTCCCCACGGGGGGGGGGGCGCAGAGGGGGGGCGGGGACAGACCCAGACCCCCTCGGGTAATGAAAAAATCATGACGGGAGGTTTTTCCTAATTTTCGGCATTTGGAGGCCCTAACCGGCCCTCGGGACCGTCCAAAAACGACTCGGGATGAAAAACCGGTCCCGTGGAATGGGTCGAGATCTGTGGGGGTCGACGCCATGAAAAAATCATGACGTCGGGGGTCTGGACAGAGGTGGGGCTGGAGGGAAAAACAATCGCTCCGAACGGCCCCCGGAGGAGGAAAAAAACGCCCCGAGCGGGAGCATCCGGCCGGGCCCGCTCCCCAGCCCCACCTCGGGGACGACCCCAGGAGGGCCCCAACATCGGATCGACAAGTCGGATCGGCGGTCGACATGAATCGGATCGGCGGAAATCGGCAGCCAAGTCTGGAGGAGTCGAATCGGCGGAAATCGGCAGAGTAGTAGTGCCTCATTGAGAAATCGGAATCCGAATCGGAATCCGAAGTCGAATCGAATCGGAATCGGAAGCCATCGAAATCGAATCGAATCGAATCGGAGGAATCGAAACGAGCCCTGTGACCCTCCCTCCACGGACCCCCGATCCCCGCCCTCTCCGCAGTCCTCCGGCGAGAAGGCCTTCTTCTCGTCCGCGAGGCGCTTCTCCTTCGCCCAGGGGGTGGGGTGGGGCGCGCGCCGCCCGCTGCGGGAAGAAGTGGGGCAGGAGGAAGCATCCTGCCCTATCCGTGATACCTCTTCCCTCTCCCTTCTCCTCCTCCTCCTCCTCCTCCTCTTCCTCCTCCTCGTCCTCTTCCTTCTCCTCATCCTTCTCGTCCCTCTCCTCCGCCTCCTCTTCGTCTGTCTCGTGTTCCTCCTCCCCTCCTCCCCTCCTCGTCCTCGTCCCTATCCCTCCTCCTCCTCCTTCCCCTCCTCCTCCTCCTCCCTCCTCCTCCTCCTGCCCGATCCATGATGCCTCATCTCTATCCCTCCTCGTCCTCCTCCTGATTTCCAGATCCCCAGATAAGCAGAAAGATCCACAGCATGTCGTAGAACAAATGCAAAAAAAAGGGACTGTCGGACAGCAGTAGAGACAAAAGCTCGTCCATCCCGCGCAGCTGGATGCTGCGCCCGAGAACATTCAATCTGGCGCTCCGGCCCTTGCCCTCCTTGAGCAGGGACAACGACTTCGCAGCATCCTCGTTCCTCGGCCTCCCAAGACATGGGCTGGGCAGAGGGTGCATCCGATGCCGAGCAGAGGCCCCGCACTGTGAGCACCAGATGATGGGCAGAGCGGCCTCGCCGTCCCCCCCCCACAGGGCCAACCAACACATCTGTAGGAGGCGACGCTGGAGCACGTGCTACCTCTGTCCAGACACCTCCCACACAGGAACTCTTCTACCGAAAGGAGCAATCCTGTGCTCACTGGGCTCGGGGACCAAGATTACACCACCGGCCCTGCCTCGACCCCTCTTGGCACCCGTCTTGGCCGAATCCCGACATGATGATGATGATCATCATCATCATCATCATCATCATCATCATCATCATCATAATCATAATCATCATCATCATCATCATCATCATCCTCATCCTCATCCTCATCCTCATCGTCATCGTCATCCTCATCCGCATCCTCATCATCACCACCACCACCACCACCATCATCATCATCATCATCATCATCATCATCATCATCATCGTCGACGTCGTGGTCGTCGTCGTCGTCATCATCATCACCACCACCACCATTATCATCATCATCATCATCATCATCATCGTCATCGTCATCATCATCATCATCATCATCCTCATCCTCATCCTCATCAGATCATCATCATCATCATCATCATCATCATCATCATAATCGTCATCATCATCATCAGCAGCAGCATCATCATCAATATTAGTGTCATCATCATCAGCATCATCATCGTCATCACCACCACCATCAGCATCGCCATCGCCATTACCATCACCATCACCATCAACATCATCATCATCATCATCATCATCATCATCATCAGCACCATCATCGTCATCATCATCAGCATCACAATCATCATCATTGACGTCGTCGAAATTAGTACCATCATCATCAGCATCATCATCGTCATCACCACCACCACCATCATCATCATCATGCCCATCACCATCACCATCGACATCATCATCATCATCATCATCATCATCATCATCATCATCATCATCATCATCATCATCATCATCATCATCATGGTCATCGTCATCATCATCATCATCATCATCATCATCATCATCATTATACTCATCCTGATCATCATCAGCATCACCATCATCATCTCACCATCGTCACCATCATCACCCTCACCATGACCATCACCATCACCATCACCTCCAACATCACCACCACAACCACCACCACCATCGTCATCAGCATCGGCATCATCACCAGCATCACCATCAGCATCATTGACGTCGTCGAAATTAGTACCATCATCATCAGCATCATCATCATCGTCATCACCACCACCATCATCATCATCATGCCCATCACCATCACCATCGGCATCATCATCATCATGGTCATCGTCATCATCATCATCATCAATATCATCATCCTGATCATCATCACCATCACCATCATCATCTCAACATCGTCACCATCATCACCCTCACCATGACCATCACCATCACCATCACCTCCAACATCACCACCACAACCACCACCACCATCGTCATCAGCATCGGCATCATCACCAGCATCACCATCATCATCATTGACGTCGTCGAAAGTAGTACCATCATCATCAGCATCATCATCGTCATCACCACCACCATCATCATCATGCCCATCACCATCACCATCACCATCGGCATCATCATCATCATGGTCATCGTCATCATCATCATCATCATCATCATCATCATCATTATCATCATCCTGATCATCATCACCATCACCATCATCATCTCAACATCGTCATCATCATCACCCTCACCATGACCTTGACCATCACCATCACCTCCAACATCACCATCACAACCACCACCACCATCGTCATCAGCATCGGCATCATCATCATCACCACCACCACCATCACCGCCATCGTCAGCATCAGCATCAGCATCAGCGTCAGCATCATCATCATCACCAGCATCATCATCATCATCATCATCGTCATCATCATCATCAACATCACCATCATCATCATCATCATTATCATCATCACCACCACCATCATCATCATCAGCATCGTCATCATCACCATCATCATCACAATCATCATACTCATCAGCATCATCATCACCGTCATCATCCTCATCAGCATCATCATCATCCTTCTCCTCCTCCTCCTCCTAATCATCATCATCACCATCACCACCCCCTCCAGCATCAGCAGCATCAGCATCATCATCGTCATCACCACCACCGACATTATCATCATCACCACCGCCATCATCGTCCTCATTGTCATCATCATCATCATCATCATCATCATCATCATCATCATCATCATCATCATCATAAAATCATCCTTATCGTCGTCGTCGTCATCGTCATCCTCATCAGCATCAGCACGGGCAACAGCATCATCATCATCAGAATCATCATCATCATCATGACCAGCATGATCATCATCATCAATCTTAGTATCATCAGCTGCATCATCATCATCATCGTCATCATCATCATCATCATTATCATCATCATCATCATCATCATCATCATCATCGTCATCACCACCACCGTCACCATCGCCATTACCATCACCAGCACCATCAACATCATCAGCAGCATCATAACCATCATCATCATCATCATCATCATCATCATCATCATCATCATCGTCAGCATCACCATCATCATAATCACCATCAACATCATCATCATCATCAGCATCACCATCATCACCATCCTCAACAACCTCACCAGCGTCATCATCATCACCACCATCACCATCACCATCACCATCACCATCCCTGTCACCATCACCATCACCATCACCACCATCATCAGCATCATCATCATCATCCTCATCCTCCTCCTCCTCATCATCATCAGCAGCATAATCATCATCGTCTCCCTCTGCATTAGCCTCGAAGTGACCCCGTGACGAGGAGGAGGAGGAGGAGGAGGAGGAGGAGGAGACCCGTCGTGCTCGGGTCGGAGGAGGGGGAGGAGGAGGAGGAGGAGGAGGAGGAGGAGGAGGAGGAGAAGGAGGAGGAGGAGGAAGAGGAGGGGGGGAAGTCTCTCTTCCTCCCTCCTCCCTACTTGTTGTGCCTGGTGCTGCACAATTTTCGGAATCCGCCTCCACCACGGATCAGCAAGCAAGCAAAGAGAAGGAGGATGAGGAGGAGGAGGATGAGGAGGAGCAAGCAAGGAGAAGGAGGATGAGGAGGAGGAGATGGTATTCGCTTGGGATTCGCTGACGTTCACGATGCCGCACAGAGTAGTAGCAGTCGTACGCAGCCTTAGAGTGGATTCTCCAGCCTCTGGGAAAGTCGCGTGCCAAAAAGGATCCGCACGCTACATCGTTGCACCGTGTCGCACACACAGAGGGCGGGACCGAACAGGCCACGAGGGGCCCGAGCGAACGGGACCGACAGGGGAGCGCACCGAGCCGAGGGCCCGAGGGGCGCGACCGAGGAGGCCGAAAAGGGAAGAGGAGGCGAGCAGGAGGAGGAGGCGCAAGGCCCAGGAGTATAGGGATTACGTCTCTTGGAGTGGGGGGCCTCCGGGGAGCTCTGAGGACCTCCCTTTCCCCCGCCCCCGCTCCTGCTTCTCCTGCTTCTGCTTCTCCTGCTTCTCCTCCTCCTCCTCCTCCTCCTCCTCCTCCTCCTCCACCCCTTTGGGAGGCGCAATGTTCTTGCCTCCTCCTCCACCACTTTTCCTTGTCCGCCACCGTGCCCTTGGTGCCCTTGAGACACGAGTTGGAGAGTCCCCACGTGCCTTGTTCGAGCTCTTGGAGCCTCAGTCCTCAATCCTCAGGCTTCTTTAGGGAAGTTGCCAGATCTTCTGGGGCTTTCCGCGTGCCGCCTGGGGCTTGTCGCGACTTTCCACGTGATTTGGTCGTGGCCAAGTGGGCTCCAAGACGTGCCAGGAGGGCCCCAAGAGGCCTCCCAGTCGGTCTAAGGGGGCCCAGCATCGCCGAACGACTGGTCTAAGACGTGCAAGATGGCCCCAAGACGGCCCCAGAGCCTCGGAGAGGCTCCAAGAGAGCCCCAAGAGCCTTCCCAAGAGGGCACCCGAGGGGCAAAAAATCCATGATGATTGGTTGTTCAATGTGTTTAGAATTCTCGCCTTTCCAAATTTCCGACGCTCCAAGACGGCCCACGAGGCCTCCAAGACAGCCCCAAGACGGCCCAAAGGGGCTCCCGAGGTGGCCCAAGAGGGCCCTAACTAATGCGGCTCAAGAGGCGCCCAAGACGGCCCAAGAGAGCCCCTAGACGGCCCCAAGAGGGGCCCAAGAGGGGGAACCCGCACCGAAAATCCGAGCCTTCCGCCCCAAGAGGCAGCACCTGACCATTAGTGCATACTCGTGCAGGAAGTCGCTCGTTGACGCATGACTGGGTGTATGACTCTGGTCTTCCTCCTCCTCCTCCTCCACCTGCCCACGTCCTCCCTCCTTACCCTCCTCCTCCTCCCCCTCTTCCCTCCTCCTCCCTCCTCCCTCCCCCCCCTCCCTCCTCCTCTCATCCCTCTTTTCCCTGAATCCCCTTTCCCCCCTCCATTTAAGTGCAGTGACCATTATCCTCCCCCCTCCTCCCTCCTCCCCTCCTCCACCTCCTCCTCCTCCTCCTCCTCCTCCTCCTCTCCTCCTCCTCCTCCTCCTCCTCCTCCTCCTCCTCCTCCTCCTCCTCCACCTAATTTCCTTCTTAGTATTCGTCTTATTATTGTTGTCCTTCTCATCGTTTGTTTTTGTTGGTTGCTCTTCTTCTTCTCCTCCCCACGCTCCGCCGCGCCCTGCCCAGAACGAACGGCGGTCCTCCTCCTCGGCCTGCCGCTTCCTCTCGGCCTTCTGCGCCGCCTTCTGCCTGGCGCGCTCCTGGCAGCCCCCCCCCCCCTCCAGGAAGGAGGTCGGCGCCCGGCGGGGGGGCGCAGACGGGCTGCTCGGGCAGCTGGGGACAGTGGTGGTGGCAGTGGTGGAGGTGGAGGAGGAGGAGGAGGAGGAGGAAGAGGAGGAGGAGGTGGTGGAGGTGGTGGTGGTGGTGGTGGCGGCGGCGGTGGTGGTGGTGGTGGCGGTGGTGGTGGTGGTGGCGAGGACGAGGATCATGAGGATCATGAGGATGAGGGTGAGGATGAGGATGAGGATGAGGGTGAGGGTGATGGTGATGCTGACGACGATGATGTCTCAGAAGGCGTCGGGGCTGCGGGGAGGCCCTTCGGATCTTCGGACGGGGCTTCGGGGAAGACTCCGAAGGCTCCTCAGAAGGCAGGAGAAGGAGGAGGAGGAGGAAACAAGGAGGAGAAGGAAGAGGTGGTGATGATGATGACGACGATGATGATGTCGCAGAAGGCGTCGGGGCTGCGGGGAAGCCCTCCAGTCTGCTGAGAAGCCCTCTGTGGCTTCGGGGAAGGCTCCGAAGGCTCCGCGAAGGCAAGATGAGAATGAGAGGAGGCGGAGGAGCAGGAGGATAAGGAGGAGGAGGAGGAGGAGGAGGGTGATGGTGATGGTGATGGTGATGGTGATGGTGATGGTGATGGTGATGGTGATGGTGATGGTGATGGTGATGGTGATGGTGATGGTGATGGTGACGGTGACGGTGACGGTGACGGTGACGGTGACGGTGATGGTGATGGTGATGGTGATGGTGATGGTGATGGTGATGGTGATGGTGATGGGGATGGTGGTGAGAGTGATGGTGATGGTGATTGTGATGATGATGGTGACGGTGATGGTGACGACGATGATGATGTCTCAGAAGGCGGGGGCCTTCGGAGAAGCCCTCCCGCCTTCTGGGAAGCCCTCTATGGCTTCGGGTGTGGCTCAGAAGGCTCTTCAGAAGGCAAAACGAGAAGGAGGAGGGGAATCATGATCGTGATGGTGATGGGGATGGTGGTAGTGTTGATGTTGATGGTGCTGGTGCTGGTGCTGGTGATGACGACGACGACGATGATAATGCCTCAGAAGGCGTCGGAGCTGCAAGGAAGCAACCCAGCCTTCTGAGAAGCTCTCTGCGGCTTCTGGGGAGGCTCAGAAGGCTTCTCAGAGAGCAGGATGATGATGGTGATGGTGATAGTGATGGTGATAGTGATGGTGGTGATGATGATGGTGCTGGCGATGGTGATGGTTGATGGTTGATGGTTGATGGTTGATGGTTGTTGATGGTTGACGGTGACGGTGATGGTGATGGTGATGGTGGTAGTGATGGTGTTGGCGATGGTGATGGTGATGGTGATTGCAAGGGTGATTACGACGACGACGATGGTGATGTCTCAGAAGGCGGCGGGAGCTTCGGGGAGGGCCCAGAGGGCTCATCATAAGACATGATGAGGAGAGGAGGAGCAGAAGGAGGACGAGGAGGGGGAGGAGGAGGACGAGGAGGATGGTGATAATGATGGTAATGGAAATGGTGATGGTGATGGTGATGGTCATAGTGATGGTGATGGTGGTGACGGTGACGGTGATGGTGATGGTGACGGTGATGATGATGGTGACGGTGATGATCATGGTGATGATGATGATGATGATATCTCAGAAGGCTGGACTTCGGGAAAGCCATCCCGCCTTCTAAGAAGCCCTCTGTGGCTTCGGGAAAGGCCCGGAGGGTTCCTCAGAAGACATGAGGATGAGAGGAGGAGGAGGAGGAGGAGGAGGAGGAGGAGCAGAAGGACGACGACGAGGAGGGATGAGGAGGAGGAGGAGGATGGTGATGGTGATGGTGATGGTGATGGTGATGGTGATGGTGATGGTGATGGTGATGGTGATGGTGATGGTGATGGTGATGGTGATGGTGATGGTGATGGTGATGGTGATGGTGATGGTGATGGTGATGGTGATGGTGATGGCGATGGCGACGACGATAGTGATGGTGATGGTGATGGTGATGGGGATGGTGATGGTGATGGTGATGGTGATGATGGTGATGGTGACGGTGATGGTGATGATGACGACGATGATGCCTTCTGAAAAGCCCTCTGTGGCTTCGGGGAAGGCCCAGAGGGCTCCTCAGAAGACGAGGAAGGGGAGGAGGAGGAGGAGGAGGAGGAGGAGGAGGAGCAGGAGCAGGAGGAGGAGGAGGGAAAACAAGGAGGATAGTGATGGTGATGGTGATGGTGATGGTGATGGTGATGGTGGTAATGGTGATGCATGTGAAAAGGAGGAGGAGGAGAAGGTGGAGGCCTTCGGCGCCTCTGAGAAGGCCTCGCGCCCCCGCGGGCGCCCCCCCCCCTGGGCGGCCTCGCGGGGGCCCCTGGTCGGGCCCCCCTGGGCCGTCGCCGGCACAGACGGCTGGGGGTGCCGAAAAAAAACACGGCCCTGGGGAGGTGGTTTGGGAGGAGCCGTGGATACAGGTGGGCGGCCGAAGGGCCGCTCCTGTATGGGGTCCGTAGGTAGGGGTTCCCTTTTTTGCTGGGCGCGGCGCGGCGAGCAGCGCCTCAAGGTTGGCTTGCCAATACCTGAGCCAACACAGTTGCGGAAGGGATGTAATAGGGAAGTGAGCGGACTTCACACACAGGAGCGACGAGAGCTACAGGAGGAGCGCGGCAACGAGAAACCCTCCGCAAAAAAAAACCCAGCCCTGAGGCCCCAGGACGTCCACTGATTGATTCCTGTTGTGGGGAGGTCGCGCTTTCCGTAGCACAACCTTCAAAGCCCAAGAAGCCCTGGGCCCCCCGTGGAAGCAAACAGGATGCGCTTTGGCATGTGATGTCAGCTTGTGACAAACAAATATGTGGGAGGGCGCGTGTTAAAAATCGTTGCCCTGCTCGGGCGACTTGCAGGGTGGCGCCCGCCAGATTGAAAATCAACAGCGGCGGCGCCGGTGATCAA
>CAUYUJ010001308.1:0-45000 GCA_963575745.1 Prorocentrum cordatum
CTGGAACCCCCTCCCGACGCAAAATCGCTTTGTCGGGGACGGGGGGGCGTGCCCGAGCTCACAAAATGGCCATTTTCCAAATGAAATCTCATATTGGGGAGCTCGTTTTTCGCGGTTGGGCCCTGCCGCGCAGCGTCGGGAGGTCCCAGATGGATTTTCACTCTGGAACCGTTCCATGGTGAAAATCCTTTTGGAACCCCCTCCCAACGCAAATCGGCTCTGTCGGGGATGGGGGGGGGCGTGCCCGAGCTCCCAAAATTGCCATTTTCCAAATGAAATCTCTGATTGGGGAGCTCGTTTTTCGCGGCTGCGCCCTGCCGCCCGCGCAGCGTCGGGGGGTCCCAGATGGATTTTCACCCCGGAACCGTTCCAGGGTGAAAATCCATCTGGAACCCCCTCCCGACGCAAAAGGGCTCTGTCGGGGATGGGTGAGGCGTGCCCGAGCTTTCAAAATTGCCATTTTCCAGATGAAATCTCTTATTGGGGAGCTCGTTTTTCGCGGCTGGGCCCTGCAAGAGGAGCAAGGCGGCTCGAAGAGGAGGGGGGGGAGGGAGGACGAGCAAGACGATGCCCCGCGCGTCGCCAGCCTGACGGGAAGCGAAATGGAGACAAGAAACACTGTGGGGACGTTATACAAGCCGCTCTATGCCACCATCATCATCATCAACACCATCATCATCGTAGTCAGCACCATCATCATCATCATCATCATCATCATCATCATCATCATCATCATCAGCATCAGCATCAGCATCATCATCATCATCATCATCATCATCATCATCACCATCGTCATCACCATCGCCATCACCATCGTCATCATCCGAACCACCCTCACAAGCAACATCCGCATCGCGATAGTTATTGTCATGAGGAGCATCAGCTTCATAGTGAACGTCATCGATAGCATCTGTTGACGGCGACTGTTGAGATGGCGCTGGTCGTCTTGGGCACCGACATCGACACCAGACTGCATCCTTGAGTGGACCACGAACCTTCTCAAGAGGTTCGTGATGCTGGAGGTATCCCTCCCCAGGTGGAGGGGCTCCAGAGTTACGGTACTCCACAGACACCATCTTCTTCGCATCGTCATCATCAGCAACACTATCATCATCGTAATCGGCAGCGGCATCACCATCGTCAGCGTTATCATCATCATCATCATCCAAATCATCCTCTTCCTCCTCCTCCTCACCATCATCATAATCATAATCATCATCACCATCACCATCACCATCACCATCACCATCATCATCATCATCAGCATCATCATCATCATCATGATCGTCATCATCATCATCATCATCATCATCATCATCATCATCACCATGTTTATCATCATCAGCATCAGCATCCGCATCAACATCAGCATCAGCATCATCATCATCATCATCATCACCATCATCATCAGCATCATCCACAGCAGCATCGGCATCAGCATCAGCATCAGCATCATCAGCATCAGCATCAGCATCAGCATCAGCATCATCCTCATCCTCATGCCCATCAGCATCATCCTCATCCTCATGCCCATCCTCATCCTCATCCTCATCCTCATCCTCATCCTCATCCTCATCCTCATCCTTCTCCTCCTCCTCCTCATCCTCCTCCTCCTCCTCCTCCTCCTCCTCGTCCTCCTCCTCCTCCTCCTCCTCCTCCTCCTCCTCCTCCTCATCACATCATCATCCATATAGAGGGTCCGCCAGAATGGATTTACAACCCGGAACCGTTCCAGGTGAAAACTCAAAACCCCACCCGACGCAAAAGGGCTCTGTCGGGGAATGGTGGGGGGGGCGTACCCGAGCTCCCCAAATGGCCATTTTCCAAATGAAATATCTTATTGGGGAGCTCGTTTTTCGCAGTTGGGCCCTCCCGCGCAGCGTCGGGAGGTCCCAGATGGATTTTCACCCCGGAACCGTTCCAGGGTGAAAATCCATCTGGAACCCCCTCCCGACGCAAAACCGCTCTGTCGGGGATGGGTGTGGCGTGCCCGAGCTCCCAAAATGGCCATTTTCCAAATGAAATCTCTTATTGGGGAGCTCGTTTTTCGCGGCTGGGCCCTCCCGCGCAGCGTCGGGAGGTCCCAGATGGATTTTCACCCCGGAACCGTTCCAGGGTGAAAATCCATCTGGAACCCCATCCCGACGCAAAACGGCTCTGTCGGGGAGGGGGTGCCCGAGCTCCCCAAAAGGCCATTTTCCAAATGAAATCTCTTATTGGGGAGCTAGTTTTTCACGGTTGGGCCCTGCCGCGCAGCGTCGGGAGGTCCCAAATGGATTTTCACACCGGAACCGTTCCAGTGTGAAAATCCATCCCCCTAGGGGGGAACCCCCCCCCCTCCCGACGCAAAAGGGCCTCTGTCGGGGATTGTAGGGGCTTACCGAGGCTCCCAAAAATTGCCCAATTTCCAAAATGAAAATTCTCTTATTGGGACTAGTTTTTTCGCGGCTGGGCCCTGGCCGCGCAGCGTGTCGGGAGTCCCAGATGGATTTTCCCCCCCACCCCGGGACCCGTTCCAGGGTGAAAATCGCTCTGGAACCCCTTCCCGACCGCAAAGTGGCACTGTCGGGGAGGGGGGGGGCGTACCCGAGCTCCCAAAATTGCAATTTTCCAAATGAAATCTCTTATTGGGCAGCTCGTTTTTCGCGGCTGGGCCCCCCCGCGCAGCGTCGGGAGGTCCCCGATGGATTTTCACCCCGGAACCGCTCCAGCGTGAAAATCCATCTGGAACCCCTCCCGACGCGAAACGGCTCTGTCGTGGATGTGTGGAGGGCGACCCGAGCTTACAAAAAGGCCATTTCCAAATAAAGCTCTTATTGGGGAGCTCGTTTTCGCGGCTCGGCCCAGCCGCGCAGCGTCGGAGGTCCCAGATGGATTTTCAACCCCGAACCCGTTTTTTCCAGGGTTAAAATCCAACATGGAACCCCCTCCCCGACGCAAAAGGGCCTGTCTGGGAATGGGGGGCGTGCCCGAGCATCCCCAAAATGGCCATTTTCCAAATGAAATCCTCTTATTGGGGATCTCGTTTTTCGCGGCGGCCCTGCCGCGCAGCGATCGAGGTCCCAGATGGATTTTCACCCCGGAACCGTTCCAGGGTGAAAATCCATTTGGAACCCCCTTTGACGCAAAAGGGCTCTGTCGGGGATGGGGGGAGCGTACCCGAGCTCCCAAAGTGGCCATTTTCCAAATAAAATCTCTTATTGGGGAGCTCTCTTATTGGGGAGCTCGTTTTTCGCGGCTGGGCCCTGCCGCGCAGCGTCGGGAGGTCCCAGATGGATTTTCACCCCGGAACCGTTCCAGGGTGAAAATCCATCTGGAACCCCCTCCCGACGCAAAACCGCTCTGTCGGGGATGGGTGAGGCGTGCCCGAGCTTTCAAAATTGCCATTTTCCAAATGAAATCTCTTATTGGGGAGCTTGTTTTTCGCGGCTGGGCCCTGCCGCGCAGCGTCGGGAGGTCCCAGATGGATTTTCACCCCGGAACCGTTCCAGGGTGAAAATCCATCTGGAACCCCCTCCCGACGCAAAAGGGCTCTGTCGGGGAGGGGGGGGGCGTGCCCGAGCTCCCAAAAAAGCCATTTTCCAAATGAAATCTCTTATTGGGGAGCTCGTTTTTCGCGGCTGGGCCCTGCCGCGCAGCGTCGGGAGGTCCCAGATGGATTTTCACCCCGGAACCGTTCCAGGGTGAAAATCCATCTGGAACCCCCTCCCGACGCAAAAGGGCTCTGTCGGGGATGGGGGGGGCGTACCCGAGCTCCCAAAATGGCCATTTTCCAAATGAAATCTCTTATTGGGGAGCTCGTTTTTCGCGGCTGGGCCCTGCCGCGCAGCGTCGGGAGGTCCCAGATGGACTTTCACCCCGGAACCGTTCCAGGGTGAAAACCCATCTGGAACCCCCTCCCGACGCAAAACGGCTCTGTCGGGGATGGGGGGGGTGCGCCCGAGCTCCCAAAATGGTAATTTTCCAAATGAAATTTCATATTGGGGAGCTTGTTTTTCGCGGCTGGGCCCTCCCGCGCAGCGTCGAGAGGTTCCAGATGGATTTTCACCCCGGAACCGTTCCAGGGTGAAAATCCATCTGGAACCCTCTCCCGACGCAAAACGGCTCTCTTGGTGGCTTCTGTGAGGAGCCCAATCAGAGTTTCTGTAAAGAGTCCAGTGAGGGCTTCTGCAAGGAGCCCAGTGAAGGCTTCTGCAAGGAGCCCAGTGAGGGCTTCTGCAAGGAGCCCAGTGAGGGCTTCTGCAAGGAGCCCAGTGAGGGCTTCTGCAAGGAGCCCAGTGAGGGCTTCTGCAAGGAGCCCAGTGAGGGCTTCTGCAAAGAGCCCAGTGAGGGCTTCTGCAAGGAGCCCAGTGAGGGCTTCTGCAAGGAGCCCAGTGAGGGCTTCTGCAAGGAGCCCAGTGAGGGCTTCTGTAAGGAGGCCACTAAGAGGGCTTCTGTAAGGAGCCCAGTGAGGGCTTCTGAAAGGAGGCCACTAAGAGGGCTTCTGAAAGTAGGCCAGTGAGGGCTTCTGAAAGGAGGCCAGTGAGGGCTTCTGAAAGGAGGCCACTAAGAGGGCTTCTGTAAGGAGGCCACTAAGGGCTTCTGTAAGGAGCTCAAAATGTGTCCAGATGGGTTTTCACCCCGGAACGGTTCCAGGGTGATTCCGGAACCTGAAACGGTCAGTGTCAAGTTTCCAGAATCACCCCGGAACGGTTCCAGGTGATTCCGGAACCTGAAACAGAGGATTTTCCGAAAACGCGAGAAGGCTAAACTCATGTGATTTCTTTTGTTGTTTACATGATTTGGGCTCCTCGCGCCCTAGGGAGGCCCAATTCATTTTGGCTCGTCGTGGAGCGGCCCAGGAGCCTCTCGGAGCATGTTTGGAGCCAACTTGAGCCACCATGCACAATATGGAGCCATCTTGGAGACCATCTTGACATCTTTGAGACCCTCTGGGAGCCATCGTGGGCCAACGACCACCCTCTGACGCCTCGCGGCCCTCCTCCAGACCCCGGGGGGGGGAGGGGGGCGCCCCCGATGGGGCAAGAAGGAGGTTGGAAGACGAAGCGCCCAAAACAACCTCCGCCCCAAGAAACTCCCAGGAGCCGCCCGAGACGGGCTACGAGGCTCCACTCTGCAATGCCTCCCGCCCTCCTGCTGCCCACTTCTCCTCACTCCTGCCTCTCCCCCCTTCCATTCTTTCGTCTCCGGGTTCTCAGATTCCGGTTTTTTTCCCATCATTCTTGAACCTCTTCGGAAGGTCCCGGCACAACGTCAAGCGGACAACACGGCAACCAACATGATGCTGCGCATTGTTTTTTATTGTCTGTGTCTTCTTGCGTACCCCGCTCGTTCTTTTCTAAGGTCCGGACGTCGTGGCAATATCAGCTTCTGATTTGTAATATCGTGTCTCTCATCGTCTTTGCCATCCCCGTCCTGGCCCAATTAGGCTCAAGGATGCGAGGTCGTCCTCTCAGCTTCGCCCTCGGACATTGTTCGCATATTCCGACCGCGTCGGCTTCGCCATGGCCGGCGATCCAGGGGAGCACTTCTCCCTTGCTCGGATTCTGGAGCCTTTGCCTGTGCAGTGCACCACGGCTTTCTGCGACGTGTTGGCGCACGTCGATGCCACCCTCGCCTTGCCTGTCCTGAAATGCGTCCTGTCCGAGCAGGGTTATGGACAGGTCGACGACACTGTGCTGGCAAACGTTCTTTGGGAGGTGCAAACATATTTGCCGAGCTTGGTGACCAACCGCTGCCAACCAGGCAAACTGGCAGCACGTTTGAAGGAAATGCAGGATGCGGCTCCAGATGTCACCCTTGTTCGCATTCCTGCTCGCCAAGGCACGTGCCCGCACTGCGAGGGGATCTCCCTCTGCCCGTGCCCGGGCATCGACAAAATCGCCCGCGGCCGAAATTTACCAATTTTGAAAGCCGAAGCCGCCCGCGCGGGAACGCCACCAGAGAGCAATGTTACCGTCCGGTATAAAATATATTCGTGGACCGCTGGCGTGCAGTACGCAGTGTTTGAAGAGAGCCGGTGCCCGAAGTGCTCGCGTTTCTTCTTGGGGGGATGGTCCTACAGAAAGAACGTTGGCGAGCGTGGTCAGCCGACGTTCGGTCGCTGCACAGATGTCAAGTTCGTGGGCAGTACGGTTGACGACCTGTGCGTGGTCATCCCCCGGCAGCAGAGTTATTTTGCGGTGGAGACTCATTTCCTGCGTACAGTCACAGACCAATTGGCGTTCAGCGGGGCCACCTTCACTTCCATAGTACACGTGTGGGCCCGGCAGCACCGCAGCGCGATCCAGGCCCGGTTGACTGTGGGAGATGATTTGACCCTTGTACATCACACCCGCGACTGCCTTGAACTCGCGTGGTTCACGTGGCAGGCCACGCGTTTGGCCGGCGACGCAGCTAAGGAGCAGACGTGGTCTTTCGAACTGTCGCAATTTGTTGCGACGTTAGTCCAGCTGCAGCCTGCATTCCGCATGGCCAACTTGAGAAGAATAGCTTCTCACGTGGCGTCGTGCCCGCGGTGCCGGCGTTTGCTCCTGGTCATCGGCGACGGGAAGCGCGGGGCTTGCCGCCACGTCTGCGCCGGCACTGACGGGTCCATCACCTATCCAGACGTGGGCGCCACGCTGTACACGGGGTGCCGGGCACACGTCGGCGGTAGGCGCCACCTGTGCCAGACATGTCGACCTTCTGGTAAAGAGCAGACTGGCCTAGTCCCCCAACTCCGGGTCCTACGAGCCGAGCTGGCGCCGGCCCCGGACGGCGGTTTCGGCTTGGAGACCCGCTACGTCGTCGAATGCAAGACCGTCGCCAGCGACGGGGAGCTCTTCGAATTCTCGCTCCCGCGTTCCGAAGTGCGGCAGGATCTCCTCGCGCAGTTCGAGGTCGGCAGTCTCCCCCTTCGGAGCGACCCGCGACAGAAGTTGCAGAAGCCGCCCACGTGGAAGAGCAAATTGCAGAAGACGCTCTGGCATAAGGGTGCCCGCGGTTCCTGCGCCCCGCAGCCGCCGCGGAGCAGCGCCAGCGGCGGGCTCAAGAGGAGCGCGCCGCCGCGGGTCGCCGCGGGGCGCGGCGCGCGCAAGAGGCGCGCGATGGCGGATGGCCCCCGCGCGCTGGCATCCACTGGGCCCAGGAAGAGCGCGCCGCAGGGGGCCGCGGGGGCGCGCGGCAAGCGCCAAGGGCAGGCGAAGGCGAAGGCCGCCCCCGCGGGGGCAGCCAAGCCGCGCGGCCGGCGGCGGGGCAGCGCCGCGGCGCCCGCGCAGGCACTTGGGCGGGCGAAGCGCACGCCTAGCACTGCGGCCGCCGCTCGCCGCGACGCCGTCGGCTCCAATTGGCTCTACGCTGCCCGCGAGGTGCCGGTCGAGAAAACGTCCTGCGGCATCAGCAAAGAGAACGCGTCCGAGGCGCGGCGAAGGCGCTGCACGGGCGGTATCGTGACCGCCGTTCTCCAGTGCGGCTATCTGGCCGACTGGCAGGAATTGTGGCGAGGGGAAGGCATCGAGGTGATGTACTTGTTCTTCCTTCGGCTGTTCAAGGATCTTTCAGAGCTGAAGGCGGCGCTCCAAGTCATAGGATACGACAGCGCGTGCCAGTTGCTCGCTTTCGCCAGGGCGAAGAGAGAGCTTCAGAAGCCGTGGTCCCAGGAGTTCGTGGATAAGGTGAAGATGATCTTGGACGGCTTCCACAAGGGCAACCATACGTGGTGCCTGAGCAATCTACCAGAGGTGGATCCCGACTCTGAGGATAATGCAGTGCTCATGGCGGGCAAGAACACGCAGGCTTGCGAGCAATTGAATTCATGGATCAACGAGCGCACTGCGCCTGGGCGGGAGATGACTCCAGGCCACTTCGGCGTGTACTGGTGGGCTTTGTTCACGGAGCACAACGAGTGGCTGGTCCATCAGGCGGAGTGCAACCGCAGGAGGTACGCCCGCGGCAACATGAAGCACGACCCGGACGTCTCTCGGCCAAGCCGACCGACAGAGGGCACGACGGCGTAGATCGCTCGGGCGGGCCGGCGGCCCAGCCGAGAGACCGGTAATGCGCTCTGTGTACTCGCGGTACTGGTGCTGTGTACTTGCCAGCAAAACATGCCAGCCAGCGTGGGCCCCTCGCAGCGACTTCTTTCAACCTTTGTAGTGAAATGCATGCGGTGCAGGCTGAGTGGTGTTAGGTATGTGGGTTGGCTACGCGGTGCCATGTGCGTGGTGCACGCTGTGCGGTGTGAGCTATGAGGTGCACTCTATGCGGTGCAAGCTGTGTGGTGAAATATATGTGCTATGTGCTGCGGTCTATGTGGATGGGCTATGCGGTCCACAAGATGAAGTGCACCCCGTGCGGTGTAAGCTATGAGGTGCAAGCAATGCGGTGCAAGCCGTGTGGTGTAAGCTGTACGGGCGCAGCGATGTGGTACAATCTACGTGGTCTGAACTATGCGGTGCGATCTATACGGTGCGCACTATGCGAACGTAAGGTATGAGGTGCATAAGCTCTGCGGCACAGTGTGTGAGGTGCACACTCAGCGGTGGTCTATGAGCTCTAACCTATGTGGCGCAAGGTGTGTGGTGCAAGGTATGCGGTGTGCGCTATGTGCTATGTGCTGCGAGCTATGTGGATTATGTATGCGGTCCACTCGACGTGGTGCAAGCTATCGGCGCAAGCCGGGTGGTGTAAGATGTACTGTGCCATCCATGTAATAGAATCTACGTGGTGAAAATCATGCGGATCACCGGCTCGCCAGGGCGCTGGATCCGGACCGCCGAATCGCCGTCTCGCCGGATCGCCAGATCGCCGAGCGTCGGATCGCGAGATCGCCGGCTCACCGGATCGCCGGATCGCCGGATCACCGGATCACCGGATCACCGGATCGCCGGATCACCGGATCACCGGATCACCGGATCACCGGATCACGGGATCACGGGATCACGGGATCACCGGATCACCGGATCACCGGATCACCGGATCACCGGATCACCGGATCACCGGATCACGGGATCACCACCGGATCACCGGATCACCGGATCACCGGATCACCGGATCGCCGGATCACCGGTCACCGGATCACCGGATCACCGGATCACCGGATCACCGGATCACCGATCACCGATCCGGATCGCCGGATCACCGGATCACCGGATCACCGGATCACCGGATCACCGGATCACCGGATCACCGGATCACCGGATCACCGGATCACCGGATCACCAGATCACCGGATCACCGGATCACCGGATCACCGGATCACCGGATCACCGGATCACCGGATCACGGGATCACGGATCACCGGGTCACCGGATCACCGGATCACCGGATCACCGGATCACCGGATCACCGGATCACGGGATCACGGATCGGGTCACCGGATCACCGGATCACCGGATCACCGGATCACCGGATCACCGGATCACCGGATCACCGGATCACCGGATCACCGGATCATCACCGGATCACCGGATCACCGGATCACCGGATCGCCGGATCACCGGATCGGGATCACCGGATCACCAGATCACCGGACCCCTGGATCACCGGATCACCGGATGGCCGGATCACCGGATCACCGGATCACCGGATCACCGGATCACCGGATCACCGGACCTCCGGATCACCGCGGATCACCGGATCACCGGATCACCGGATCGCCGGATATCGCCGGATCACCGGATCATCCCGGATCACCGGGATCACCGGATCACCGGATCACCGGATCACCGGATCACCGGATCACCGGATCACCGGATCACCGGATCACCGGATCACCGGATCACCGGATCACCGGATCGCCGGATCGCCGGATCGCCGGATCACCGGATCTCCGGATCACCGGATCACCGGATCGCCGGATCGCCGGATCGCCGGATCACCGGATCGCCGGATCACCGGATCATCACCGGATCCCCGGATCACCGGATCACCGGATCACCGCATCGCCGGATCGCCGGATCACCGGATCACCGGATCACCGGATCACTGGATCGCCGGATCGCCGGATCTCCGGGTCGGCGGATCACCGGATCACCGGATCACCGGATCGCCGGATCACCGGATCACCGGATCACCGGATCACCGGATCGCCGGATCACCGGATCACCGGATCACCGGATCACCGGATCACCGGATCACCGGATCACCGGATCACCGGATCACCGGATCACCGGATCACCGGATCACCGATCACCGGATCACCGGATCGCCGGATCGCCGGACGACCGGCGGGCGGGCGCCGTGTCGGTCGGCGGGGCTGGCGGGGCGGGTCGGGCGGGTCGGCCGGCGATTGCCAATCCAGGGAGGCCCCGCCTGAGCGAGGACAGTATCGGTCATCCATGTTGTTTGTTCGGTTTCGTGCCCCTCCCGCTGCCCACAGAGGCCCCCGACGCAGCGCGCAGAGGCCCCAGACGCAGCCTCACGGGTCCGCGCCACGCTACTCACACGTTTCGTGGCCCCCCATGGGGAGGCTCCGCCGCCCATGTCGGCATGCCCCTCACACGTTTCGTGGGCCTCTGGGGAGATCTACGTCAGATGCAGTGGCGCAATTTGCCGGCATGGCCCTGACAAGTTTCACGGACCAATGGGGAGCTCCACCGAAGATCCAGTGGCGCAGTTTGCTTGCGTGCCCGCCGCTCATTTCGGCATACCTCTCACACGTTTCCGGGCCCGGGCCTGCGGTCGCGGCCGCCGCCGCCGCCGTCGTTGTCGTCGCCGTCCTCGTCGCCGCCGCCGCCGTCCCCGCCGTCGCCACCGCCGCCGCCGCCGCCGCCGTGATCGTCGTCGTCGTCGCCGTCGTTGCCGCCGTCGTGGCTGTCGTCGTCGTCGTCGTCCCCGACGTGCAAGGTTGAATGCGCCCATGGGGCCCATTCAGGCCCCGGGGTCCACAGACACGAGCCCGCGGAGCAATCGATATCGGAGACGGGTCGAGAGCCTCCGGGGAGCCGCCGGGAGCGTTGGTCGCGTCCGGGGCGGGGCGGCCATTCCTGAGTGGGCCCCGAAGCCGCGCTAAATGTAAAGGCGCCATGGGAGATCGGCAGGTGGACGTTTCAATCGCCGCGTGCGCCCAGCGCCCAGCCTCCGGGAGCTTTGTCTCGGTGGCGGCTTCTCTTTTAGGTGCATGCCTATCTCTGTCTCTCTGTCTCTGTCTCTGTCTCTGTCTCTGTCTCTCTCTCTCTCTCTCTCTCTCTCTCTCTCTCTCTCTCTCTCTCTCTCTCTCTCTCTCTCTCTCTCTCTCTCCCCTTCACCTCCCTACATTTCCTTCCCTCTCCGTCTTCTTCCCTCCCTTGCTGCCGATGTTTGCGATTTTGAAGATTTGGTTGTTGGAGCCATTCGGGGATGCACGCGCGGCCTCCCCTCCTACCTCGATTCTCCCGCCTCCCCAGAATATGCCCCCGGGGCATCAGGTGGCAGCGCTGTTAGCCAGATACGCAGCCATCACATCAATGTTAAGCCTTTGCCCCGCGCCTTCATCATAGGGCGGCGCAGTATCTGCCTTTGCCTAGCCACGCCGCTCCAGGCGTTAGGACCCAGCCTCCGCGAATGCCGCAGCCGCAACTAGGGCACCAGTCGCTAAACCTCTTATGGTGAGGCCCTAGATAGTTGCTCCTTAGCCTGCCAGGCTGCACAGTCCAGGTCCACAGCTGCCCCCCATAAGCAGGGGCCGCGTACCCCGCGGGGTGGGGGCCCCACCAGGCGGCCAAGAGCTGTCGCACAATTCGCCCGTGCTGCTGCAGGCGTTCTCGCCCACAGCAGCGGCACCAGGCCGCCCGGCGGCCAGCAATTTTGGCTCTCCAACTAAATCCTTGCTCGGCTGGCTCATATACCGCCCTTCCCTGGCCGGTCGCTCTTTTGATCGGCCGTGTACTTCTACCGTGCGCTTGGCCATTGGCTATTTCCAGCGTTCGTTTGAGCACGTTGGGAAAACGTTATCTGTTTCTCCAATTGTACATTTTCCTCCTCCCTGGGGCGGATTCTTCGCGATGGCCATGTCGGAGGCCATCGTAAAACATCTGGAGCCATCTTGGAACCCTCTTGGGCCAGAACTCTCCTCACCGTTGCCCCTCTTAAGCCCCCGAGGTCGCCGCTTGGAGCTCTCTTGGAGCGCTCTTGGGCGCTCTGGGGCCCTTGGGGTCATCTTGGAGCCGTCTTGGGCCCTCGTGGGGCTGTTGGGTTCTCTTGGGGCCATCATGAAGCCTCAGAAGGCCATCGGAAGCGAAAACGCGAGAAGGCTAAACTCATGTGATTTCTTTTGTTGTTTACATGATTTGGGCTCCTCGCGCCCTAGGGAGGCCCAATTCATTTTGGCTCGTCGTGGAGCGGCCCAGGAGCCTCTCGGAGCATGTTTGGAGCCAACTTGAGCCACCATGCACAATATGGAGCCATCTTGGAGACCATCTTGACATCTTTGAGACCCTCTGGGAGCCATCGTGGGCCAACGACCACCCTCTGACGCCTCGCGGCCCTCCTCCAGACCCCGGGGGGGGGGAGGGGGGCGTCCCCGATGGGGCAAAAAGGAGGTTGGAAGACGAAGCGCCCAAAACAACCTCCGCCCCAAGAAACTCCCAGGAGCCGCCCGAGACGGGCTACGAGGCTCCACTCTGCAATGCCTCCCGCCCTCCTGCTGCCCACTTCTCCTCGCTCCTGCCTCTCCCCCCTTCCATTCTTTCGTCTCCGGGTTCTCAGATTCCGTTTTTTTCCCATCATTCTTGAACCTCTTCGGAAGGTCCCGGCACAACGTCAAGCGGACAACACGGCAACCAACATGATGCTGCGCATTGTTTTTAATTGTCTGTGTCTTCTTGCGTACCCCGCTCGTTCTTTTCTAAGGTCCGGACGTCGTGGCAATATCAGCTTCTGATTTGTAATATCGTGTCTCTCATCGTCTTTGCCATCCCCGTCCTGGCCCAATTAGGCTCAAGGATGCGAGGTCGTCCTCTCAGCTTCGCCCTCGGACATTGTTCGCATATTCCGACCGCGTCGGCTTCGCCATGGCCGGCGATCCAGGGGAGCACTTCTCCCTTGCTCGGATTCTGGAGCCTTTGCCTGTGCAGTGCACCACGGCTTTCTGCGACGTGTTGGCGCACGTCGATGCCGCCCTCGCCTTGCCTGTCCTGAAATGCGTCCTGTCCGAGCAGGGTTATGGACAGGTCGACGACACTGTGCTGGCAAACGTTCTTTGGGAGGTGCAAACATATTTGCCGAGCTTGGTGACCAACCGCTGCCAACCAGGCAAACTGGCAGCACGTTTGAAGGAAATGCAGGATGCGGCTCCAGATGTCACCCTTGTTCGCACTCCTGCTCGCCAAGGCACGTGCCCGCACTGCGAGGGGATCTCCCTCTGCCCGTGCCCGGGCATCGACAAAATCGCCCGCGGCCGAAATTTACCAATTTTGAAAGCCGAAGCCGCCCGCGCGGGAACGCCACCAGAGAGCAATGTTACCGTCCGGTATAAAATATATTCGTGGACCGCTGGCGTGCAGTACGCAGTGTTTGAAGAGAGCCGGTGCCCGAAGTGCTCGCGTTTCTTCTTGGGGGGATGGTCCTACAGAAAGAACGTTGGCGAGCGTGGTCAGCCGACGTTCGGTCGCTGCACAGATGTCAAGTTCGTGGGCAGTACGGTTGACGACCTGTGCGTGGTCATCCCCCGGCAGCAGAGTTATTTTGCGGTGGAGACTCATTTCCTGCGTACAGTCGCAGACCAATTGGCGTTCAGCGGGGCCACCTTCACTTCCATAGTACACGTGTGGGCCCGGCAGCACCGCAGCGCGATCCAGGCCCGGTTGACTGTGGGAGATGATTTGACCCTTGTACATCACACCCGCGACTGCCTTGAACTCGCGAGGTTCACGTGGCAGGCCACGCGTTTGGCCGGCGACGCAGCTAAGGAGCAGACGTGGTCTTTCGAACTGTCGCAATTTGTTGCGACGTTAGTCCAGCTGCAGCCTGCATTCCGCATGGCCAACTTGAGAAGAATAGCTTCTCACGTGGCGTCGTGCCCGCGGTGCCGGCGTTTGCTCCTGGTCATCGGCGACGGGAAGCGCGGGGCTTGCCGCCACGTCTGCGCCGGCACTGACGGGTCCATCACCTATCCAGACGTGGGCGCCACGCTGTACACGGGGTGCCGGGCGCGCGTCGGCGGTAGGCGCCACCTGTGCCAGACATGTCGACCTCCTTGTAAAGAGCAGACTGGCCTAGTCCCCCAACTCCGGGTCCTACGAGCCGAGCTGGCGCCGGCCCCGGACGGCGGTTTCGGCTTGGAGACCCGCTGCGTCGTCGAATGCAAGACCGTCGCCAGCGACGGGGAGCTCTTCGAATTCTCGCTCCCGCGTTCCGAAGTGCGGCAGGATCTCCTCGCGCAGTTCGAGGTCGGCAGTCTCCCCCTTCGGAGCGACCCGCGACAGAAGTTGCAGAAGCCGCCCACGTGGAAGAGCAAATTGCAGAAGACGCTCTGGCATAAGGGTGCCCGCGGTTCCTGCGCCCCGCAGCCGCCGCGGAGCAGCGCCAGCGGCGGGCTCAAGAGGAGCGCGCCGCCGCGGGTCGCCGCGGGGCGCGGCGCGCGCAAGAGGCGCGCGATGGCGGATGGCCCCCGCGCGCTGGCATCCACTGGGCCCAGGAAGAGCGCGCCGCAGGGGGCCGCGGGGGCGCGCGGCAAGCGCCAAGGGCAGGCGAAGGCGAAGGCCGCCCCCGCGGGGGCAGCCAAGCCGCGCGGCCGGCGGCGGGGCAGCGCCGCGGCGCCCGCGCAGGCACTTGGGCGGGCGAAGCGCACGCCTAGCACTGCGGCCGCCGCTCGCCGCGACGCCGTCGGCTCCAATTGGCTCTACGCTGCCCGCGAGGTGCCGGTCGAGAAAACGTCCTGCGGCATCAGCAAAGAGAACGCGTCCGAGGCGCGGCGAAGGCGCTGCACGGGCGGTATCGTGACCGCCGTTCTCCAGTGCGGCTATCTGGCCGACTGGCAGGAATTGTGGCGAGGGGAAGGCATCGAGGTGATGTACTTGTTCTTCCTCCGGCTGTTCAAGGATCTTTCAGAGCTGAAGGCGGCGCTCCAAGTCATAGGATACGACAGCGCGTGCCAGTTGCTCGCTTTCGCCAGGGCGAAGAGAGAGCTTCAGAAGCCGTGGTCCCAGGAGTTCGTGGATAAGGTGAAGATGATCTTGGACGGCTTCCACAAGGGCAACCATGCGTGGTGCCTGAGCAATCTACCAGAGGTGGATCCCGACTCTGAGGATAATGCAGTGCTCATGGCGGGCAAGAACACGCAGGCTTGCGAGCAATTGAATTCCTGGATCAACGAGCGCACTGCGCCTGGGCGGGAGATGACTCCAGGCCACTTCGGCGTGTACTGGTGGGCTTTGTTCACGGAGCACAACGAGTGGCTGGTCCATCAGGCGGAGTGCAACCGCAGGAGGTACGCCCGCGGCAACATGAAGCACGACCCGGACGTCTCTCGGCCAAGCCGACCGACAGAGGGCACGACGGCGTAGATCGCTCGGGCGGGCCGGCGGCCCAGCCGAGAGACCGGTAATGCGCTCTGTGTACTCGCGGTACTGGTGCTGTGTACTTGCCAGCAAAACATGCCAGCCAGCGTGGGCCCCTCGCAGCGACTTCTTTCAACCTTTGTAGTGAAATGCATGCGGTGCAGGCTGAGTGGTGTTAGGTATGTGGGTTGGCTACGCGGTGCCATGTGCGTGGTGCACGCTGTGCGGTGTGAGCTATGAGGTGCACTCTATGCGGTGCAAGCTGTGTGGTGAAATATATGTGCTATGTGCTGCGGTCTATGTAGATGGGCTATGCGGTCCACAAGATGAAGTGCACCCCATGCGGTGTAAGCTATGAGGTGCAAGCAATGCGGTGCAAGCCGTGTGGTGTAAGCTGTACGGGCGCAGCGATGTGGTACAATCTACGTGGTCTGAACTATGCGGTGCGATCTATATGGTGCGCACTATGCGACGTAAGGTATGAGGTGCATAAGCTCTGCGGCACAGTGTGTGAGGTGCACACTCAGCGGTGGTCTATGAGCTCTAACCTATGTGGCGCAAGGTGTGTGGTGCAAGGTATGCGGTGTGCGCTATGTGCTATGTGCTGCGAGCTATGTGGATTATGTATGCGGTCCACTCGACGTGGTGCAAGCTATCGGCGCAAGCCGGGTGGTGTAAGATGTACTGTGCCATCCATGTAATAGAATCTACGTGGTGAAAATCATGCGGATCACCGGCTCGCCAGGGCGCTGGATCCGGACCGCCGAATCGCCGTCTCGCCGGATCGCCAGATCGCCGAGCGTCGGATCGCGAGATCGCCGGCTCACCGGATCGCCGGATCGCCGGATCACCGGATCACCGGATCACCGGATCGCCGGATCACCGGATCACCGGATCACCGGATCACCGGATCACGGGATCACGGGATCACGGGATCACCGGATCACCGGATCACCGGATCACCGGATCACCGGATCACCGGATCACCGGATCACGGGATCACCACCGGATCACCGGATCACCGGATCACCGGATCACCGGATCGCCGGATCACCGGTCACCGGATCACCGGATCACCGGATCACCGGATCACCGGATCACCGGATCACCGGATCGGGATCACCGGATCACCGGATCACCGGATCACCGGATCACCGGATCACCGGATCACCGGATCACCGGATCACCGGATCACCGGATCACCGGATCACCAGATCACCGGATCACCGGATCACCGGATCACCGGATCACCGGATCACCGGATCACCGGATCACCGGGATCACCGGATCACCGGATCACCGGATCACCGGATCACCGGATCGCCGGATCACCGGATCACCGGATCACCCGATCACCGGCCTTGTGAAGTTTGTTCTGTTAGCTTCGGCGCGCAAAACTGGGACGTCCCTGTTACCGCAGCGCCCGACATGGACGATGAGTTACTGTCATGCACCAGCAGCATTGCACTTCGCACGCTCGAGGACGGCGACAGCCTGCTCCGACATACCCGCGCTCGGGACACACCGCGCGCCTTCGCAGTTCGGGGGCTCATCAACATGGACCACCTTGGCAGAGAAATGCTGGTCGCAGTGCTGCAGCGCGCGGCGAAGGCTGCCAAACCCGCGCTGGGCCGCATCCAATGTGCCATCTACCAGGTCGGACGTGAAGAGGTCAAGTGCCCCAAAAGATCGTGCAAGTCAAACTAGGCAATTTGTGAAGCGGACATCATCGCTGTCGCGCCCGCATTCGGATATATTCCTGGCCCAATTCTCAGGTGCCGCACCGCGCGGACCAGGCGCGGCGCAGCAACGGGCAGAGGAACGCCACCAATCAGCAAGGAAAGATGCTGCGCGCTTCCTGGCGGATGAAGACCTCACCGACGCCGCCGCGGCCGTGTTCGTGTCCCGCTTCCCTGCCGTGCAAGTCCAGGAGCGCGTGGAACTTGGGCGCCATGGCGCAGCTGACGGAAAGCGCAGGCCGGCGGCTACTCGCTGCATCGAGCCGGCCGACGCCCCATTGGTTTTCTCTGCTTCGGGCCAAGGAAGCATCCAATTCGACGTCAGTTACTGCGGTTCCAAGGGCCTCAAGCCGCTGATTACGCCACCGTGTGGTGCACTGGCGGCCGCCAGACCTGCTCTAACAAGCCTACCATATCACCGCCAATCGCAACGTCTGCGGGCCGGGAAGGGCGGACGAGAGAGTTGGCGTCAGGTTTGAGTTGGGCACCCAGGGGGCGAATCAAGTGGCCGTCGAGCTACCCAGCACTGGCCAACGCCATGTGCCGCGTCGCAGGATTTGAGCCGCAGAGTGCTACTGAGACACGAATCACGAAGGCGCTCACATCCATTAGGTGGCACTGTGAGGTGCAGCGCACAGGCTGGGACAAAGCCGCCAGGGGTGATTTCGCCATTGTGAAGGCGGCCAGTCCTCTGCCAGACTTTACGATCCACCTTCCGCAGATCTACCATCCCATGGGCCGTCGTCAGGTTGGGCGTTAGAATGTTCAGCCAAGGCGGGCCAACCGAAAGGTCACGTTGCCACGATCGTCTCACCAGAGACCATTGTGACGGAGAAACACGCGGTGGGATTACCCTCGCTTATGGGGGGTTCAGGGGCCGACCCTTCCCCTGGACAGGGCGGTTGCCAGATCTTACATGCTGGCGCTGCTCAGACTGCGGGCAAGCCCAGAATCGCCGCCGCCACCGCGGATGAATCAGCTAAGAACCAGCGAGCTGGGTGCTTGCAAACGAACCAGCAGCGCAAAGAAGGACAGCATGACGCGCATCGACGACAGCCACCTTGCCATAAAGGACGCGGCCGACTGCGACATGGAGGGTGGGGCCGACGGAACCGAGGGCGCCGGTGCCCCGCCCTTGCCCGCCAACTAGCAACGCGCGGCAATGGGGTGCGATGGCATCTTCGACGAAGAGTGGCCCGCTCAACCGGGCGCGCAAGACATCTCCAGCGGCCGGGCCACTTTGGCGCAGCAGTGCCGCCATCTGGAGCACGGGATTCCCGCGGTTCACGCGCGCGCGCTGCGAGTATGCGCCATGGTGCCGCGGCAAACATCTCGCCGGTGTGCACCAAACCCAGCAGACCAGCCTGAACGCGGGCATGAGGGCCTTCGTGCGCCACGTGGCACCCCCTCGTCACGATGGCCAAAGCCCAGGCGGCGCAAAGCCGTGCCAATCAACGCCCAACGAAGCAAAGCAATAGCAAGCAATGCAAAGCAATGCAAAGCGATGCAGAACATCCAAACTAATGCAAAGCATTGCCACACAATGCCAAGCAACGGCAAGCAATGCCAAGCAATGCCTAGCAATGCGTCTATATAATAAGAAGCTTTCCCCAGATTGGGGTCGCGCTGGGCTTATTGTTTCTCTCTCTGTCTCTGTCTCTGTCTCTCTCTCTATCTCTTTTTCTTTCTTTCTCTGTATCTTTCTTTCGTCCTTTCTTTCTCTTCCTCTTGTTTCCCCCTCTTCATATTTCCCGAATCGATTTAATTTGTATCTCTCTGACTCTATATCGATATGAATCGATGTCTTTATCCTGCGTCCCCGCACAGTTGGGCAGGCAAGAGAAGTTGGGACACGTGTGGAGGAGGGCCAGATGATGGGGAGGAGAACAGAGGCCACGGGCTCGGTGATCCAGGCCCGGACGGAGCAGCGGCGAGAGCACGAGAAAAAGGGGCAGGAGGAGGGGGACATGGGGCGAGGAGGAGGAGAAGGAGGAAGAGGAGGAGGAGGAGGAGGAGGAGGAGGAAGGAGAGAGAAAGGAGGAGGAGAGGAGGAGGAGGAGGAGGAAAAGAGGAGGAGGAGGAAGGAGGAGGAGGAGGAGGAGGAAGGAGGAGGAGGAGGAGGAAGAGGAGAGAGGAGGAGGAGGAGGAGGAGGAGGAGGAGGAGGAGGAAGGAGGAGGAGGAGGAGTTGGAGGAGGAGGAGGAGGAGGAGGGAGGAGGAGGAGGAGGTGGAGGTGGAGGTGGAGGTGGAGGTGGAGTGGAGGGAGGAAGAGGAGGAGGAGGAGGAGGATGATGAGGAGGGAGGAGGAGGAGGAGGAGGAGGAGGAGGAGGAGGAGGATGAGGAGAGGCGAGGAGGGGCGAGGTGGAGGGGGAGGGGAGGGGAGGGGATTTTTTTGTGCTGTAGGCGACTGCCACACTAAGCTCCCGCGGGGATTAGAGGGCAGGCATGAAAATGGCGGGCACACGAGGCCCTACTTGCCGATGATGACCAAATTGTTAATCGAGTTTAAGGAGAGCGTGAAGAAAATGCCGGATCTATGAGCATTGTGGGAAAAGTTTCCAGACCCATAGCGTTACGACGAAAGTTCGAAAGTGATTCAAACGCCAGCCAGCGCAACATCTGCTCGATAGTATTCGGACTGAGTCTCGAAGACCAAGACAAACTGCTCAAACTCCAGGTCGCCCGCAAGGGAAGAGAGAGACCCGCGAAACTCTTCAGGTGTCCCCCACCAGGCACGCCTGAACCAGGTCGTAAGGCGGTTCCACTGCCGTACCGAGTAGGAAGCCCGCTGCCGATCTTCAATCGACTTCAGCAACTGCTTCAGGAAATCACCGTCGAATCGTGAAGAGGAACATGCAGATGCAGAGCCGACACCATCGCCAGATATAGCCGTGCTTTCAGCGACGCCTTCACCAGCTTCTGTGCCCACTCCCAATAACTCGTCCGAAACATCCAAGCGAAAGTGCTGCACTTCAGCGGAATCTTGAACTTGAAGGCTGTGGCAAAATGCGTGCTCGTCATTCTCATCATCGCGAATTCGGTCCAGAGCAGAATCCTCCATGTCACGGCCGAGGTCCTCCATCCCATCCGAGGCCTCGTCCTGGCTGACCCTCTCCTTTGTGTCGTAGCCGTGCAACTGCTTCTCAACGTTCAGGCCAGCCTTGTAGCGGAGCTTGAGGTCGCGCTCCACCGCGTGCACGGCCTCCACTCCCCCGTCAGCTGGCTCTTGTAGCGGCGAGGCGGTGTACCGGCGCGCCTGGGGGGCGGCGGCGGCGCTGGCAATGGCTGCGCCTCCTCCATCTCCTCCGACGCGTGCACCTCCACCTCCATCGGGATGGACATCCTCGGCGGCGGCGGCGGCCGAGGTACCGGGCGCCTCGGAGGGGTCGGCACGCGGACCTCCTTCGACGCCTCCATCACGATGTACTTCTGTTGCACCTGCACTGCGTTCAGCTTCTTCTTCTTCTTCTTGTGCCCCTTGCTGCCCCTCTTGTCGCCAACGATGAACTTGGCCCTCGTGAAAAACTGCTGCGACTTCTCCTCCATCTTGGACTCCTCCATCCTGGCCTAGATCGCGACAGCGGCGGAAGAGCTGCTGTACGGGCATGGAGACAGGGATGTAGTAGTCGGGGGCGGCGGGCAAGCCACCAGACTCTGCGCGTGAGCAGCCCCCTCCCAATACAGTGGGGCGCGTTGGACTCGCACATCCCCCGGTGGTGGTGGCAGCGGCACGTGCCACAGCTCGGAACTCGACCTCGGCGCCGATGGGCACGCGCAGGACGATTTCCACGTGCTCGCCATTCATGAAGAAGATGAGGCCGAAGAAAACCCTGGGCGTTCAGCACCTGCAAACGAGGTACCGCTCAAGCAAGCACACTACCGTGGTCCAGCCCCCAGGCGTATCGAATCCGAGGCCCCGCAATGGCGCGCGCCGCCGCGGCCGAGGGCAAAATGGCTGCGGGCGCCCAGCTCGAGCCGATACGGTTGCTTGAGAGGGGAGGGGAGGGGAGGGGAGGAGGGAGGGGGGAGGGAGGGAGGGGAGGGAGGGAGGAGGGAGGGAGGAGGAGGGAGGGAGGGAGGGATGGAGGAGGAGGAGGAGGAGGGAGGAGGAGGAGGAGGAGGAGGAGGAGGAGGAGGAGGAGGAGGAGAGGAGGAGAAGGAGGAGGAGGAGGAGGAGGAGGAGGACGGGGAGGAGGAGGAGGAGGAGGAGAGGAGAGGAGGAGGAGGAGGAGGAGGGAGTGGAGGAGGAGGAGGAGTGGCGAGGGGGTGCGAGGAGGAGGTGGAGGAGGGGCGAGGAGGAGGAGGAGGAGGAGGAGGAGGAGGAGGAGGAGGAGGAGGTGTCAGGAGGGGCGACGAGGAGGATGAGGAGGTGGAGGAGGGGCTAGGAGGGGCGAGAGCACGAGGAGGAGGAGGAGGGAGAAACATATGAATACACATACGAATAATAATACTATTATGAAGAATATCAAGATTAATAATAAGAAGAATACGGATAATAAAATGAACATTTATACTACACATAAGATAATAAGAACACTACACATAATGACAGTACTAAGAAGCATAATAATAAGACTAATCAGAAGAAAACGAAAACGACTAATAATGATAGTGCTAAGAAGAATAATACGAATACTAATATGTCACGAATACTAAGAATACTACGAATACTAAGAATATGATACTAATAATACTAATACTAAGAATATTACGAATATTAATACTACCACGAATACTAATATGGCGAATACGAATAATAACAATACGAATAAGACGAATGATACGACTACTAAGAATACGAAACCGACGACGACTAATACTACAATTAAGAAGAATATTCTTTATAATCAGAGGAATAAGAAAACGCATACGAATAATAACACTAAGCATAATAATGCGACTACGACGGCGAATACTAATAATACTAGTGCGAATATTATTACACATATTAATAATGATATTGATACTAAGAAGACTAAGGCGACGAATACCAATAATAATAATCATAAGAATACTACTACTACAAATAATATACTACTACTACTACTCATAATAAGACGAAGAAGGCGCACTAGACTATTCCTATTAAAAAGACGAGCAGTAATACTACCAGCAGTACTACTAATACTAAGAAGAATATTCATAATAATACTACTAAGACGAATTATACTAATAATACTATTAATAAGAATACTACTAGTAATGATAGGAATAATAATAATAAGAAATCAGAATCATAAGCATACTAAGAATACTAAAAAAAGAAGAATACGCATACCAATAACAGCAACAATACTACTACTACTACTAATAATACTACTACTATTACAAACAATACTATTAATGATAATATTAATGATATTAATTATAAGAAAAATAACAATAATAAGAGTATGGGTAAGCATAATAATAATAAGAATACGAACAATAATAACAATAATAAAAATTAATAATAGTAAGAAGAAGACGAATAATATTAATAATGATAATAAGAAGAATAAGAACAATAATAATGATAATAAGAAGAATAATAAGAACACTAAGAATAATCATACTACTAAGAAGAAGAATACGAATAATAATAAGAATAATAAGAATAATAATAAGAAGAAGAATAAGAAGAAGAGGAGGAGGAGGAGGAGGAGGAGGAGGAGGAGGAGGACGACGGGTGCGGCTGGCTCGCGTGCCCTCTGGGCGCGCGGCGGCAGCGCGGGGGGCGGGTGTTCGAGGCGGAGCATTTTTGCCCCCTGCAGCCCAGAGCCCGCGCCGCAGTGGCAGGGCCTGGCCCCAGGAGGCAGGTTCGGGTGTTGCGAGAAGTGCCCCTGGCCCAAGGTGCCTTCAGGATTTCCACGGAGGCTCCCACGGCCTCCAGGGCACCCCTCGCGGGGCCAAGAGGGCCCCAGAGGCTCCAAGATGGAGCGAACAGCTGGGGGCACCTTGGGCCAGGGGCACCTTTGGCAACACCCGATGGGTCGGGGCGGAGGAGGCGGCCGAATGAGGGCGGCCGGCTGGGTCGGCTGCCTCCCGCCGAGGCGGCGGCGCAGGGCCGAGCCCGCGGCGGAGCCCCAGGCCGGGGCCGAGACCAAGGCCAGGGCCGTGCCGCCCAGGCGGATCAAGGCCGAGGCCAAGGCCGGGCTGCACTCGCAGAACGCGTCGCAGGGTAGTTCGCACAACTCGTCGAGCAGCAGCTCGCGCAAGCACGGCCTCTCCCTGGACGAGACCACGCTCGTCAGGGGGGAGCCGTCCGCGGCCTCAGTCTCGCCTCCGACCCGAGGTGGTCTTCTGTCGAAGACGCCCACGGCGAACCACCGCCGCCTCCTGCCTTTTGGAAATGCCCATGCGGCCAAACGTTGGGCTGAAGTCTCGCCAAACTATTGGACCGTGTGTTTCCCCAGCCGTTGTGGAACCCCTTTGGGGAACACTGGGGAGAGGAAGAGAACGGAGGAGGAGGAGTAGGAGGAGGAGGAGGAGGAGGAGGAGGAGGACGAGGAGGAGGAGGAAGAGGAGGAGGAGGAGGAGGAGGAGGAGGAGGAGGAGGAAGAATAGGCCTCTTGAGGCCCTCTTGGGGCCTCCTGGAGGCTTCCTGGGGGCCTCCTGGGGGGCTCTAAGGGGCCTCTTGGGGGCCTCCTGGGGCCTCTTGGGGATCTCCTGGGGCCTCTTGGGACCTCTTGGGGGCCTCTGGTTCCTCCATGGGGCATCTTGGCCTTCGGAGGCCGTCTTGGGGCCCTCTCTGGGCAGTCGTGGGGCACTCTTTGGGCGCTTTAGGGCCGTCTTTGAGGTCTCTCAGGCCGCCTTGGGGTCCTCTTGGGCCGTCTTGGGGCCCTCTTGTGCAGTCTTGCGGGCCTCTTGGGGGCCTCTTGGGCCGTCTTGGGGCGATCTAAAGACGAACACGCTAAAACCATAGAAAAAACCATAGGAACAAACATCTATTCCTTTCGCTTCTCTGGGTGCTCGTCCAGAGCACTTAAAGTCTGGACGTTGGGTGGTTTGCCCTGCTCGTCTGCCGCGAAGTTCTGCCGTGTCGGTCTGCCCGCCCTGGGGCGTTGCCAGCGCCACGGGAGGCGGATGCGCTCCCCCCCCCCCCGCCGTTTCAGCGCCAGGACGAGCGTGCGAATGTCCACGAGAGCAATGAGCATTCACCGCGAGTCATCGCAAGGCAACGCGGACCGTCTTGGGGCCCTCTGGGGGGCCTCCAGGGCCGTCTTGAGATCATCTTGAAGGCTGCTTATCTGGAGTGAATAACATCAAAACATCTCAGGGCAAGTATTTCTCAATACAAATTAGGTACAATGAGAGTATATCAATTTTCATTCAGGGTGCCAGTTGGTAAAATATATTGGAAGATGAGCCCCCGAGGGTCGAAGAGGGCGAGCACGCTCTGGGGCCCCGTTGGGGCCATCCTTGGCCGTCTTGGGGCTGTCAGGAGGCTGTCTGGAGGCCATGCTGAGCCGTCCAGAGGCCGCTTTTGACCCCTAAGAGGCTTCAGAGGCCGATATCATATCATATATATATATATAAGCATACAATGATATAATCATATATATATATATATATATATATATATGTATATGAAACGTTTTTGGGCCCCAGACGGGCCGGCGTCACGATGGTCCGCGGATGTAGCGTGATTCTGGGGGCATACAACGTGTTGCAGGCTTGTAATAAGTGGATGTGCGGGATGCGTTGTACGAGGGCTTCCGCTCCGCTTCGCGACCTGCCGCCGGCAACACGTTCCTTCCGGACGTGGATTTCTCTCGCTTCGCAGGGTGCACGTCCAGAGCAGGTAAAGACTGGGCAATGGGTGGTTTGCCCTGCTCGTCTGCCCCGCTGGTCTGCCATCTCGTTCTGCCCGCCCTGGGGCGTTGCCAGCGCCACGGGGGCGGATGCGCCCTCCCTGTTTCAGCGCCGAAGCGAGCGTGCGAATGTCCACGAAGGCATTGAGCATTCACCACGTGTCAGCACAAGGCAACGAGAAGCAACGATGAGCACACCAACAACGCGCCATTCGTATGCAATTGTGCAGGCCACTTGGTGGTTTCTTGGGGCCCGGGCCTCTTGGAGGTTTCTTGGTGGCCTCTGGGGGCCTCTTTGGGGTCTCTTTGGGGTCTCTTGGGCTGTGTTGGGGCGCTCTTGCGCCATCTGGCCCCTTCGGAGGCCGTCTGAGTGTCCTCTCGCGGCCGCCTTGGGGCTCTCTTGGGGTCCTCTTGGGCCGTCTTGGGGACCTCTTGGGCGGTCTGGGGCACGCTTGGGTGCGTCTGGGGCCGTCTGGGGCCGTCTGGGGGCCATCTTTGAGGCTGCTTGGGCCGACATGGTCCCCTAAGAGTTGAAAAAGGCGAGAGAACCCAAATCTTTCAAACACCGATGGGAGATAATTGCATTTGGTCTCCAGACGCCCTCTTGGGGGTCCACTTGGGGCCAATTTGGGCCGTCTTGGGGGCCTTTTGGGCCGTCTTGGGGGCCTCATGGGCCTTCTGCTGGCCATCTTGGTTCGTCTTGGGGCAGTCTTGGGCCGTCTTGGGGCCATCTTGGGCCATCTTGAGGCCATCTGGAGCCGTTTTGAGGTCTTCGTGGGCCCAAAGAGGCCCAAGGGGCCCAAATCATAGATTCTCCACAGGCGGAAGCTGAAAAAGGCAAGAAGGCCAAAATCCTTCAAAAACCGACGGAAAATCAGCGACTTAGAACTTTTAGGGCCGTCTTGGCGGTCCTCTTGGAGCGCTCTTGGGGCCTCTTGGGGACTTCTTGGGCCGTCTTGAGGCCATCTTGGACGTCTAGGAGCGATCTCGGGCCCTCCGAGACCGTTTCGGGGATCTCTTCGAGTGATCCAGGTCACTTTTGTGGTCCTCCTGGTCGGGGTTGCAGTCCCGGAGGCCCACGCGAAGAAAAGGGAGCGCCTGGGAAACCGGGGGTGCGGTCCCATCAAAACCGTACAGCCCCAGTATCTCCCAGGGCTGCACGAGCCTTGGCGCATCTCACTTCGTGCTGAAGTCACGGTGGCGATTTTCTGAGTGTGGGGTATTCGAACGAAAGCTTCGAGTATACTTCTCTAAAACGGAGTATATGAAAATCGAAGACGATACGATAGAGTAGAGTACGATGTAGAGAATCGAATCCATAGCGCGACAGAGTGCGGCATAGCGCGATAGAGTAGAGTAGAGCGTGTTACGATCGAGTACTGTGAGTTGAGTGCGATAGTTAGAGGCGAGCCTATCAGAGCACGACACACTATAGTAGAGTAGACTGGGAAGGAGCAGTGTAGAGTATGAAGGAGTACGTAGAGTATTTTGTTCTATTGAAGACGCTTATGGCGAATCACCACAGCCCCCCGCCTTTTGGAATCGCCCATATGGCCAAGCGTTGTGGCAAGAACTCTGCCAAGCTATCTGACCATGTGTTTCTCCAGTTGTTGTGGAAACCATTCGTTCAACACTTGGGGAGGAGGAGGAGGAGGAGGAGGAGGAGGAGGACGAGGAGGAGGAGGAGGAGTGAGGAGGAGGAGGAGGAGGAGGAGGAGGAGGAGGAGGAGGAGAGAGGGAGAGGAGGAGGAGGAGGAGGAGGAGGACGGAGGAGGAGGGAGGAGGAGGAGGAGGAGGAGGAGAGGAGGAGGCCTCTTGGGGTACTTTTGGAGGCCCGTGGGGGCTTCCGAAGGGCCTCTTGGATGCCTCTTGGGGGCCTTCTAGGGCCCCTTGAGGGTCTTTGGGTTTTTTTTGGGGGCCTCTTTGGCCGTCTGAGGGCGTTCGTGGCCCGTCTGACACCGTCGGAGGCCGTCTTGGGGGCCTCTCTGAACCGATTCAAGGCCCTCTTGGGGTGCTGCAGGGCCGTCTTGGAGGCCATCGTGGGCGTCTGGGAGGCCTCTTGGGCCGTCTTGGGGCCCTCTTGGGGCCGTCTTGGGGGCCTCTTGGGCCGTAAAGGGACCATCTTGGAGGCCTTTTGGGCGATCTTGGGGCCATCTGGGGGGCCTCTTGGACCGTCTTGGGCCGTTGGAAGTTCGAACAACAGCAAATGTTAAAATCTTTCAAGAGCCTAAGGGACATCGATTGTTTTTGCCTCTTCGGGCCTTCCAGAGGCTCTATTGGAGGCCTCTTGGGGGCCTCTTGGGCCGTCTTGGACCATCTTGAAGCCACCTTGGGCCGTCTTGGGTGCATCATGGGCCGTCTTGAGTGCATCTTGGGGCCATCTTGGGCTCTCTTGGGACCGTCTTGGCAGTCTTGGAGGCGTCTTGGGGGCATCTTGGATGCCATCTTGTCAGGTTCTTCTGGAAAAAGAACCACATCCAAGCCATATGCCAGCAGGGGGCGGCGGATTTAATGGCCTTCGGCCCATCACGCCACCGTGCCTGGGCTGTGGGTTCGAGGCTTCTTGGATGGTCGTTTGGGATCTCGTCGAGGCCTCCCGGGGGCCTCCTGGAGGCAGGTTTGAGGCCTTTGGGGGGCTGTTTTGGGGCCTCTTGGGGCCTCGTGGACCTTTCGAGGGCCTTTTAGGACCTCTTGGGGGTCTCTTGGGTCTTCCTGGGCGCCTCTTAGGGCGGAAGGCTCGGATTTTCGGTTCGTGTGCCCCTCTTGGGCCCCTCTTGGGGCCGTCTTGGGGCTGTCTTGGGCCGTCTTGGGCGTCTCTTGGGCCGTCTTGGGGCCTCTTGGGTCGTCTTGGGGCCCTCTTGAGGTCCTCTGGGGCCGTGTTGGGGCGGTCTTGGAAACATCTTGGGCCGCCTTTGAGCGTCGGAAGCTGCAACAAATGGAGAGCCCGAGAGACATTTAATAACCATTGGAACAATTCGGATTTTGGTATGCGGCCATCGGGGGAAGGCTCTTCGAGGCCTCTTGGGACGTCTTGGACGCTGTTTCGGTCGACTGGAGGCCATCTTGGGCGTATTGGACCCATTTATTGGCGATTCGGAGCCCTCTTGGACCGCCTCGGGAGCCCCTGAGGGCCCTCTTGGTCGGTCTTGGGGCCATTTAGGACTCGAAAAAATCACGCGGCAGAACGCAAATAACCCCGATAGACCTTACCGAATCTTCAGGATTGAGGACTGAGGCTCCAAAAGATCGAACAACGGACCTGAGGACATTCTAATTCGTGCCTCAAGGGCACGGTGGCGGAGAAGAGTGCAGAGGAAGACAGTACGATCGAGTTTGACACAGCACTGTATAGTAGAACGTGGTAGAGGACAGCCGAATAGAGTAGGATAACGTGGGCAACGACAGACTACCGTCGAGTACAGTACAGTACTTCGTTCTGACTCGTGTTGCCTTGTAGTTTCTTCGTGTCTGTCGTGTTAGCAGTCAACGCTGGCACTGTGCTTGTCTGTCCCTAGTGTAAGTATTTCGCTGTCATATTGTGCTCATTATGAGAAGTGTCTGTCGTGCTGAAGCAGATTTCAATCGGGGGTGCACTGGCCACATTACTGACAGTAAGGTCCTTAGCTGAATACGCGGGGGGACCAGCTGTCAAGGTCTCAAGTCTGACCTGTTCAGCTCAATCGAGAGACGCTCAGTTCAACTCAATTCCTCCTCGTTCTCCTTCTCCCTCCCCAGTCCCCTGCTCCGGGTGGCGGGGCGCATCGAGGGGCAGAGGCAAACACATGCCCCCACACAAGTTTGTGACCCTGCGCCACTGCATCCCTCTGTGCCCCGCTGCTCTTCGACCTCGGGGGGCGAAGGGGAGAAGGGGGACGTGAGATCCCGAGGTCAGAGCCAGGGTGCTACGTGTCCATGTACAAGGGGTGCCCGAATCACCCGACCAACGAGTTCGGGTGGAGACACGACAACTGGGCCGAGGACCCGCGTGCCCCCACAGCTCCGTCGTGCGCCCGTGGCGCCCCTCCCGCCTGCCCTCGTCGTGGCCCTACTGCTGCCGCGATGCTGCCTGGGCTCGTGCTGCCGCGCCCGCTGGGAATGGGCACCTCGGGGCGTACATTGCAGGACAGGATGGCGCGCGCCTGGGGGTCGGGGGGCATGGGGGCATGGGGCTTTGCCGTGGCCTCGTGGGGCCCCCCCCCTCCTCCTTCTGCTCCTCCTCCTGCTCCTCCTCCTCCTCCTCCATCTCCCTCCTCCTCCTCCTCCTCCTCCTCCTCCCTCACCCTCCTCCTCTTCTCCTCCTCTTCTCCTCCTCCTGCTCTCCTGCTCCTCCTGCTCCTCTGCTGCTTCTTGCTGCTCCTGCTGCTCCTCCCCTCCTCCTCCCTCCTCCTCCTCCTCCTCCACCACCTCCTCCGCCTCCTCCTCCTCCTCCCTCCTCATCCCTCTCCGCCTCCTCCTCCTCCTCCTCCTCCTCCTCCTCCTCCTCCTCCTCCCCACAGTGCGGCCTCGGCGCCTGCAGCGGCCTCTCGCCATGGGCGGGCGCTGGCGCGTCGGGGCCGCGGCTGTCCGCGACGCGAGCTGCCGCACCTGGGCGCTGCCGCGCCGTCCCGCCCCCCCCCCCGTCCGGCGGCCAGCTGCGTGCCAGAGCGCCTGCGCGTCCCGTCCCCGGGAGATCCAACGCATTGAAATTAGCCAGGCGAACGACCCATCCACATGCAGTTGTGAGTACCGTCGTTGTATGCACCGCATTCGGAGGAGCTCCCTATAAGGCCACGAAACGTGCGAGGGGTGTGCCGAAATTTGTCCGGTGGGCGCATGCGAAAGCAGCCACTGGGGCCGTCGGTGGAATTCGCAATGGGGCCACGAAACCCGTGAGAGGGGTGCCGACATAGGTGCGGTGGGAGCATGCGAAAGCAGCCACTGGCGCCGTCGGTGGAGCTCCCCATGGTGCCGCGAAACGTGTGATGGGTGTGTCGAACTGGGTGCGGGGGACGCCATGCGAACGCGGCCACTGGGGCCGTCGGTGGAGCTCCGTATGGGGCCACGAAACGTGTGAGGGGTGTGCCGAAATGGGTGTGGGGGACGCATGCGGGCGGTGGCACTGGGGCCTTCGGTGGAGCTCCTTATGGGGCCACGAAACGTGTGAGGGGTATGCCGAAATGGGTGTGGGGGACGCATGCGGGCGGTGGCACTGGGGCCTTCGGTGGAGCTCCCTATATGGCCACGAAACGTGACGGGTATGCCGAAATGGGTATGGGGGACGCATGCGGGCGGTGGCACTGGGGCCTTCGGTGGAGTTCCCTATGTGGCCACGAAACGTGTGAGGGGTGTGCCGAAGTGGGTGTGGGGGACGCATGCGGGCGGTGGCACTGGGGCCTTCGGTGGAGCTCCCTATGGGGCCACGAAACGTGTGAGGGGTATGCCGAAACGGGTGTGGGGGACGCATGTGGGCGGTGGCACTGGGGCCTTCGGTGGAGCTCCTTATGGGGCCACGAATCGTGTGAGGGGTGTGCCGAAATGGGTGTGGGGGACGCATGCGGGCAGTGGCACTGGGGCCTTCAGTGGAGCGCCCTAGGGGGCCACGAAACGTGTGAGGGGTGTGCCGAAATGGGTGTGGGGGATGCGTGCGGGCGGTGGCACTGTGGCCTGCGATGGAGCTCCTTATGTGGCCACGAAACGTGTGAGGGGTGTGCCGAAATTGGTGTGGGGGACGCATGCGGGCGGTGGCACTGGCACCTTCGGTGGAGCTCCCTATGGGGCCACGAAGCCTGTGAGGGGTGTGCCGAAATGGGTGTGGGGGACGCATGCGGGCGGTGGCACTGGGGCCTTCGGTGGAGCTCCCTATGGGGCCACAAGACGTGTAAGTGGTATGCCAAGTTGGGTGTGGGGGACGCATGCGGGCGGTCCAAGTGGGGGCTTCGGTGGAGTTCCCTATGGGGCCACGAAACGCCGTACTGGGTGGGTGAAACGCAGGGAGGAGGGAGGAGGGGGAAGAGGAGAAGGAGGAGGAGGAGGAGAACGCGGGGATCGTCTTTTCAAATCGTGGACCCAACACCACAGGATGGTTGGGAAAAATTGCGACACAGTTTTTTCGCAGCTTTCGGCCTCTAGGGGCCCTTGTTGGGGCTCGGGACCGTCAAAAATCGATTCCGGATGAAAAACCGGTCGTGAGGAATGGGTCGATACTTCTGGGGGTTTCCCTCTCTGGCGCGCGGAGCGCGTCAGGGGCGGCGCCGGAGGCGCCGCCAGGGGGGTCCAGCGCGGACCTCCGAGTTTTTATGTTTATGCCATGTTCCGTTCCCCTCAGCTGGGCCCTTCTCCAGGGTTTATTTGTCACATCCTCCATTACTTACCCTCATAGGTGATAACTCCTCCCTGTAGCATCCCCAGGCCGGACGGTAGGGCGGGACGGGGGGGGGCGCGTCTGCTGAGATATTCTTCCCTCTCATGATCCTGAAGCTTGACATTTGCAACAGGTACAAAGATGGAGGGGTGGTCGTTTTCAAAATGGGGCTCTCGCCCTAGAGCCGCGCACCTCCGCCTTACACATGTACTTCTACACGGCTGTGCGGTGCGTCGTCTGACTCTCTCGGGTGGTGCCCCCCCCTTTGGACTTCATGCGAAGCTGCAGACGCAGAACAGGGCCCGCCCGCACCCTCGCTGCGGGAGACACAGACAGCACGCTCGCAGACGCCAGCCTGCCTCCTGGGCTGACGCCGCGAGCGCTGGTGCCTTCGAGCCAGCGCGCCCCGCACCCTCCCCCTGGGAGGCAGGAGCAGCAGCGCTCCTCTGCGGCAGCATGCCGCTGCGCCAGTGCCACCGGCTCGCCCCACTGCACACTCTGGATGCCCATTTGCTCCGCGACGGCGTCGTCTTGCCCTCCACCCCGACGGCGTCCCCGTCCACTCCTGACTGCGGCCTTGTACTGGCTGGCTGGGCCGAAGATTCTGGGATCTCACGGTGTTCGCTGGCTTCTCCTCTCCCTTTTCCCCCCTCCTCATCCCCTTCATCCTCATCGTCCTCCTCCTTCTCTCTCCTGCCCCGTCCTCCTCGATCCCTGGCCCAGCTCACGTGCCGCCCTCCTCGATTCCTGGCCCAGTCCCCCTCCTTGTTTTCTCCTCCTCCTCTGCCTCCTCCGCCTGCTCTGTCTCTCCTCTTTGCCTCCGCCCCTGTCGCCAACAGGAGGAGACCGCAGCCAAGACCAACAAGTCCGCGTGCGAATTGCGCCAGCACGAGTGGCAGGAGTATTGTGGCACCGTGCCGATGAAGGTCGGACCCCCTCTATTCTCGCATGCCCTTATTTGCTACACACAGAAGGTGGAGGAGGAGGAGGAGGAGGAGGAGGAGGAGGAGGAGGAGGAGGAGGAGGAGGAGGAGTAGAAGGATGAGGAGGAGCAGGAAGGGACGAGGATGAGTATGAGGATGATGAAGATGATGATGCTGCTGCTGATGATGATGATGATGATGATGACGATGATGATGCTGATGATGATGGTGAGGAGGAAAGTGATGCTGATGATGAGGAGGAGGGGCGCCAAGAGGATGAGGAGGATTAACTGTGAGATGACGATGGTGAGGATGATGGTGGTGATGACGACTGCGGTAAGATGAAGACGGGGATGCTGCTGCTGATGATGATGCTAATACTACTGATGATGCTGATGCTGCTGCTGATGATGATGTCAATGATGATGATGACGATGAGCATGATGATGTTGTTGATGATAGTTACGGAGGGGGATTGTGCTGCTGGTGCTGCTGATGCTGATGATGATGGTGATTCTGACTATGTTGGTGATGATGCTAATGATGATACCGCCGATAATGATGACGATGCTGATGATGAGGCTGCTGCTGATGATGATGCTGATAGTGGTGATGATGGTGATGGTGATGATGATGATGGTGGTGATGATGATGATGACGATGCTGATCATGATGACGATGATGATGATGATGATGATGATGATGATGACGATGATGATGATGATGATGCTGATGATCTTGATGATGATGATGGTAGGGATGATGATAATGCTGAGGTTGATGATGACGATGATGATGGTGGTGATGGTGATGATGATTGTGAGGAGGGCAACGACACTGCTGTGTGTGAGTATGCTGATGGTGGTGGTGACGATGATATCGATAATGCCCAGTACGGCGGTTACGCTGATGACGGTGAGGATGTCGATGACGACGATTGTGATTATGCTGATGATAATGAGGATGGATGACATAGTCGTCCATACCCTCAGCTTCCCTTCGCCCCACCTTCTGATCTCGCCACGTTGATGGCGGTGAGGATGTCAATGACGACAATCCTGATGATGAAGAAGAGGGATGGCATATCCTTCCATACCCTCAGCTTCTCTTCGCCCCGCCTTCTTCCGATCTCGCCACGTTGATGACGCTGCGGATGTCGGTGACGACTATTATGATTCTGCTGATGATGAGGAAGAGGGATGATGGCATATCCCTCCAAACCCTGAGCTGCCCTATGCCCTACTTTCTTCCGATCTCGCCGCGTTGATGACGTTGAGGATGCCGATGACGACGATTCTGATTATGCTGACGATGATCAGGAGGAGTGATGATATATCCTTCCACACCCTCAGCTGCCCTACGCCCCACCTTCCGATCTCGTCGCGTTGATGACGTCGAGGATGTCGATGACGACGATTCTGATTCTGCTGATGATAAAGAGTAGGAGGGATGGCATATCCTTCCATACCCTCAGCTTCCCTTTGTCCCACCTTCTTCCCATCTCGCCACGTTGATGACGTCGAGGATGTCGACGACGACGAACATGATTCTGCTGATGATAGGGAGAAGGAGGGATGGCATATCCTTCCACACCCTCAGCTTCTCTTCTCCCTACCTTCTTCCCATCTCGCCACGTTGATGACGTCGAGGATGTCGATGACGACGATTCTGATGCTGCTGATGATGAGGATGAGGGATGGCATGCCCTTCCCCACCCTCAGCTGCCCTTCGCCCCACCTTCTTCCGATCTTGCCACGTTGTTGACGTTGATAATGTCGATGACGACGATTGTGATGCTGTTGCTGCTGATGATCATGATGATGCTGATGATGATGACGCGGAGGGATGGCATATCCTTCCATGCCCCCAGCTTCCCTTCGCCCCACCTTCTTCCGAACTCGCCACGTTGATGACGTTGAGGATGTCGATGACGACGATTATGATTCTGCTGATTCTGATAAAGAGGAGGGATTCCATATCCGTCCATACCCTCAGCGTCCCTTCGCCTCGCCTTCTTCCGATCTCCCCACGTTGATGACTCTGAGGATATCGATGACGTCGATTCTGATTCTGATGATGATGAAGATGAGGAGGAGGAGGATGAGGGATGACATGTCCTTTCCCACCCTCATCTGCCCTTCGCCTCACCTTCTTCCGATCTCGTCGCGTTGATGACATTGATAATGTCGATGACGATGATTCTGACGATGATGATGATGATGATGATGATGATGATGCTGATGATGATGATGATGATGATGATGATGATGATGATGATGATGATGATGAGGAGGAGGAGGAGGAGGAGGAGGAGGAGGATGAGGATGAGGATGGGGATGACGAGGAGAAGGAGCAGGAGGAGGGATGGTATGTCCTTCCATACCCTTAGCTTCCCTTCGCCACACTTTCCTCCGATCTCGCCAGGTTGATGACGCTGACGATGTCGATGACGACGATTCTGCTTCTACTGACGAGGAGGAGGAGGAGGAGGAGGTGGAGGAGGGGGAGGAGGAGGGATGGCATAACCTTCCCCGCTCTCAGCTGCCCTTCGCTCCACCTTCTCCCGCTCCCGCCCCGGCCGCGCCCCCGCCTCCTCCCGACGGGGGCGGAGGGGCCATATGGGGAGCGCCCGCACCCTGCCAAGGGCAGCCGCCGCACGGCGCCCGAGGCCCGCGCCTCCCCTCTTCAGGCCAAGCAGTGGCGAAGCGTCCCGGCTTCCCTGCGGGCGGACCGAGGTATGGGATCGAGGGCGGCTCGGGGAGGGTACCCAGTTGTTTCCTCCCTTCTTTCAAGGCCAAAAAGTCGTTCGTGTCAGCGTGGGCCTGCCCCGTGTGGTTGGTTGTGGCAGGTCCTGAAGAGGATGGCCAACCACACGTCGAAACGCTGGTGGCGAACTGGACCCGGGGTGCCCGAATAGTTGGGCATACTCAGTCCTAGACCAGATATGAGCACTTGTGTTGACTTATGTTGCACTCATTTTGATATGCCTGGCAAATGACTTACCCTCATGTTCTTCGTGTTTGTTGGACGTTCTTGTGCATCCTGGGGGAGGGCACCCTCGAGCGTTCTTCACTTTGGGCCGGTGGAGGCGCGCGGTGGTGACGACGTCGTATAACAGAGTGGGAAAGCAGGGGCGAAGGGGGAAGGCGGCCGGCCCCTCGACGCTATCAGTGTCCGGGGTGGGGGGGGGGGCCCAGCATCCGCCTTTCTCCTCCGGGCTCCCATCACCCCCTTCGGTTTTCCTGGTGAGTCGCTTCCATCGGAGAGAGGGGGCACGATGCTCCTGGGAGTGGCAAGGTGCCCTGCGTGCAGGGCCCCCGTCACGTCCTTCTCCCTGAGACCGCGCCCTCGTGCGCGCAATGCGAGATTCCGCGCCCGCATTGCACGAGGAAACTCTACGAGTTCCCGGCGGTAACCAAGCTTGACGGTTTACCGCCGCCACCCATGAAAAGGGAATCACCGTCACGTCACTCTTCCCGCTTTGCCGCTCTCGCGCAGCTTTTTGGGGCTCATCGAGGAGGGTCCCCCCCGTGCCAACACGAGCGTGCATCCTCTTCCCGGCCCGACGTCTGTGGCCATTTGGGTTCCGGCGCTCGGCCGTGTCGGAAGGACACGCCCACAGCCCCTCCTCCCTCCTCCCTCCTCCCTCTTCCTCCTCCCTCCTCCCTCCTCCCTCTCCCTCCTCCCTCCTCCCTCCCCCCTCCCTCCCTCCCCCCTCCCCCCCCCCCCTGCCCCTTCCCCCCTCCCCCCACCCTGGGGCATCAAGTTCCCGGGAGTGGCAGCTGCCCTGCGTACAGGGCCCGCAGCACCGCCACCCATCATTACAGAGGGGAATCACTGTCACATCGCTCGTCCCGTTTCACCGTTTGCGCACCGCTTCGAGGGCTCATCGAAGATACATGCCGGTACGCGTGCATGTTCATGTGTACACATATGGAATGACACACACATATATACACAAATAGATATGTGTAACATATGTACGTACATATACTAATACATATATGTATGTATACAAATAGGGAACGAGAGAGAGAGAGAGAAACAAACACAACAATATAAATGTGTGTGTATATATGCATATATATTTATCGAGAGAGAGAGAGAGAGAGAGAATGAGTGAGAAAAACATACGCGTGTATACATATTTATGTGTATATAAACATCGATGGAGAGAGAGAGAGACAAAACAATAAACAAAGAGAGATAGACATAGAGAGGGAAGGAGAGAGTGAGACAGAGAGAGAGGGTGAGTGACGGACCAGTGAACGCATACGGCCTGTGACGCTTGTATCCGACCCGGGCAGAGGTGCTGTTCATCGCGCCAGACCACGTCGAGTGGAGCCCGCTCAGCCATGCGGACAACAACCAGTCAGCGGCAATCGCCCCAGTGTGGGTCTCAGCAACCCTTCGTGCGCCGTTCCTAACCACTGATTCCTCCGTCGCCTGTGTCTGCCGCAGGTGCAAGCGAAACGCTCTTCACAAGTTGCGACCCGGCGTCTGCGTCCCTCCTCAGAACGCGCGACATGACTTGGCGGGATTTGGCTCGCTTATGCCAGGACGGGCGAAAGCCATACGGTTCATGTGTCATACGCGGCACATTTCGCATAACGGTTATGGACCAATCGTAGTTAACATCGCCAAAGCAAGACGCACAAACGCAAACCGTTTGCATTGGTGAGGTGCCGCATTCCGCCCAACGCGCAGTGCAGGGTTGGCATTTCCCCAGATCAAAGCGTATTTTCATGGCCCGTGGCTCGTGCCGCCGATCCAGCGCGCTCCTGGTGTTTGAGGGCCGCGTGGCGAGGGGCGAAGAGGTTTGAGCTTCGGAGACCTTCGCTGATTCGTAGTTCAGCGCTTTCGCTTCCGCGCAGTACCACCAAATCATACCATGCACCTCTAGCCTGGCAGAGCGCGAGGCGGCGCCTCCTGGGGCCTCTTGATGGCCTTTTGGGGGCTTCTTCGAGGCTTCTCGGGGCTTCTGGGGGCCTCTTGGGGTCTTTTTGCGGGCCTCTTGGGGGCCTCTTGGGGGCCTCTTTGGGGCCTCATGAGGGCGCTGCGGGAGCCTCTAGGGGACTTTGGGGGTCATCTTGGGGTGAAGGGCTCGAAGGGTCACTTCGAGTTCCTTTTTTGGGCCCCTCCTTGAGGCCGTTTTTGGGGCCTCTTGGGGTCGTCTTGGGGGCCTCTTTTGCCATCTTGGGACTTTCTTGGGCCTTCTTCGGACCGTCTTGGGGTCCTGTTGGGTTGTGTAGGCGCTTCTTGGACCGTCTTGGGCTGTGTAGGCGCTGTTGGGCTGTGTAGGCGCTGTTGGGCTGTGCGCTTCTTGGACCGTCTTGGTGGCATCCGGGCAGCATGCCGCCCAACGGGCTGCGCAGGACTGGCGCTCCCCCGAACCAGAACATGTTGCGAAGGCCTTGCGGCCAGTGCCGCCGACCCTGAAGGGGGACGACGACGACGACGACGACGGCGACGGCGACGGCGACGGCGACGGCGACGCCGACGGCGAGGACGACGACGCTGACGCTCTGGAGGCGAGAGCTTCTCCCAGGGAGGGGTGCTCCCCCCCCCCCCAGGGGGGGGGGTGACGCTCTGGAGGCGAAAGCTTCTCCCAGGGAGGGGGGCTCCCCCCCCCCCCAGGGGGGGGGGTCACAACCTCTGGGACCCCCCCCCCCCTCCCACACCCCCTCCCCCAACCCCCCTGGGGACCACCCCCCCTCCCTGCGGGGGAGGGATCCAAGGGAATGGGCTTCCGCTCGACTCGATGACGATGTTGCTCGATTTCCCGCTGGCTGGAACGCTTGAGAGGAACGGCGACGACGACGACGACGACGACGACGACGACGACGACGACGACGACGACGGAGAAGCCTTTCATCCGTGCCGTATGCCGCCCAACGCGCAGCGCAGGTTTGAGAGAATTATGGTTGTTTTCGCGGGATGAGCAGAGCCACGTTGAGTCAAGAGGCTTACGCCAGTCCGCCGCCGCCCAGAAGAGGGTACGTGTGACTACTGATTTCGTATGTGCTGTTTGCCGCTTCCCGCCGTGCTGCCTGCGTGTAATTGCAGCTGATTCGTTCTCCTCTGCCTCCGCATCTTGGGGGCCTCTTGGCTGTCTTGAGTGCTCTTTGGGGCCCTCTGGGGGCTTCCTGGGGGACCCTCCTCCTCCATTCCCTTTTCTTATACAAATAACTTCACCCTGTCGCACCCCGACACTAGTTTTTTTGGGCGGGCCGGGCGTTTCGCCTGAGACTTCCTCACCGTTTATGACTCTGAAGCTAAAAAACTTGGCAACAGTTTCACAGATGGAGGGCGGGTGGTTTTCAACATGTGGCTCTCGCCTTAGCGCCGCGCAAATTTGTTTAACCATTTGCAAGAGCTTCACGGATTCAGGACAACCCGTTTTCAAACTGTGGCTCTCGCTTTAGCGCCGCGCACATCCGTTCTAAACCCTTGCAAGAGTTTCACGGATTGAGGGCGGTTGGTTTTCGACATGTGGCTCTCGCTTTAGCGCCGCGCACATTCGTTCATAACATTTGCAAGAGTTTCACGGATTCCCACGATCGACGTCCAGAATTGGAACAATGCTTTGGCATGCTTCCAGGTCTTCAAACGGTTGTCTTCAAATGAGGCAGATCCTCAATGGAAATGAACCGTTGCAGGGGCCCATGAAGAGAGAGCTTGGAGGGAGGGTGTATTTCAACATCGTTGATGGCTCTTGGGTTTACACTGGTCCTCCTCGTCCTCCTCCGCTGGGGGCCCGGGGGTCCATCCTGTGGGAGGGCTCCCGGCATCCCCCGCTGGCTCCGTCTCCTGGGCCCCCCCCGGTCGAGGCAGGGAGGCCAAGAGCCAATGATTGATCCTCGGGACGCGTGCTGGCCCCATGCGCGTCAACCCCGCTCGGCCCGTGTCGGGCATCGCTGCACCACCTGCGTCGCATCGGAGGGCTCTGGTGGACAGGCACGCGTTCAGTAGACACGCCAACGGCGATGCAGGTGACGGCGCTGTAGGTTTCGGCATTGCAGGTGGGGGGTTGGTTCGAGGCCAACCCGATGATAGGGAAGGCCTGTTTCTGTTTTTTCTGCAATCTGTTCTGCGCGAGTTGGGCGTCGCAGAGACTGGAGCATCTCGCCGTTAACCAACATCGCCGCTAGAGTTGGACCGAGGTATAAGATCGAGGTCGGTTCGAAGAGGGTGCCCTAGTGTTCTTCGTGTTTGTTGGATGTTCTTGTGCATCCTGGGAAGGGTACCCTTGGATGTTCTGTTTATTTTGGTCGACGGAGGGTCTCATGTTCTTGATGGGGTGTTCTCCTGGCCTAGGTCCGACTGTAGCGTGGCCGTGGACGTTGGCGCTGACGCACGCGTTTTGAGGATCATAGAGAGAGGCAGGGAGAGAGAGAGAGAGAGAGAGAGAGACAGCGGCAGAGATGGCGACAGATGAAGAGACAGAGGAGGAGGAGGAGGAGGAGGAGGAAGAGGAAGAGGAAGAGAGAGGAGGAGGAGGAGGAGGAGGAGGAGGAGGAGGAGGAGGAGGAGGAGGAGGAGGAGGAGGAGGAGGAGGAGGAGAGGGAGGAGGAGGAGGAGGAGGAGCAGGAGGGCGCAGCCGAAGAGTCAACAAATCGTGTGGGGACGATCTTCCGATTTTAGTTCGGACTATTTTGAAGTATTTTGTGCAATCCTTGATTTGTCGCCCAAAATCACCCTGTAGGAGGCCGATTTGACACGCCCGACCGAAGGCTCTTCGCCCGTGCCGTCGCCGCCGGGCAGGGGTCCTGCCAGCACTGGCGGGCGCGCTCGGGTGGCTCGGCTTCGGCCTCCCCCGCGGCCCCCCTGCCGCCGCGCACCGGAGGTCTGTGGGAATCCAAAGCATGGATACAGCAGTCCTGGAACTCAAGAAGCCAGTCTCTCTTTTTTTTATATTTGTATATATATATATATAAAATAAAATAAATATTAAATATTAATATTAAAAAAAAAGCATATATATGTACATGTTATGTATTAGTATTATATCCTTCTTGGTGTTGTTGCTGCAAGAAATCTTGCCTGGGGTCCCTCCAGCGTGCAGCCGACTTCCGTGAGGCCACCCGCCGCCTGCCGCCCCCCCCCCCCCCCCCCCCCCCCAAAAACACCCCTTCAGAGGGCCGGGCCCGTCCCGCGCCACCCCCGTGGGTTCCGCCGAGGGGCACCAGCAATCGGCGGCACCCAGGCGTGATCGATGACTTCCGCCGCCTTCCGCCGCCCCTCCGCCGGCTTCCGCCGGCGGAGGCGGCCTCGTTTTGCTTCCGCCCCCCCCCCAACAAAAACACCTGTAGAGGGCCGCGCCCGTGGCGCGCCATCCCCGTGGGTTCCGTCGAGGGGCAGCAGCAATCGGCGGCACCCGGGCGTACTCGATTTCGGAAGCACTGCGCCCAAAAACGTTTACATTTTTTGGGGGCAACTTTTTACTTCCGCCGCCCTACGCCGCCCTTTCGCCGGCTGCCGCCTGCGAAGGCGGCCTCGTTTTACTTCCGCCGACCTTCCGCCGCCCTGCCGCCGCCTTCCGCCGAGGAAGAGATGACAACTCCTTCGATCCCCGAAGGCAACTCCTTCTTTGGAGCGCCCCATCCATGTGATCGTTTTCTTATCCATTGTTTTGCCGATCGGCGCGGGCCCTCGCACCCCCCTCCCTCTCCCCCCTGGAGTAGATCTTGGCCGTTTTTGGCGCCTGCTTCGAGCAGGTGGAGCCTCTTCCCCACAGGATGCACTGTTGCAAACAGTCGCACTAAGCATAGGTCCGGAGCCAGACCCCCCCCCGCCCCCCCCCTTCCGCCCAATGTCGAAACGCCGAGTAATAAAACGTTCACTATCTCTGCGTCGCCCCCGAAGGGGCGACGCGCGCCGAGAAATCTAATAGTATATGCTCCGTGGTGGGCACTATCTGGCCGTGCCGCTCGGGAAACGATATGCTACAAGATGGATGTATTACGGTCGGTTCATGTCGTGTCGACCGGCGGCGACCCCGCCAGAATCGTTCCATGTGGAACGATATGGACGTTTGGGAAACGGCCGATCGCTCAAGGCCGAACGATCCCCGCGGTGTAAGAAACCGACGCCGAAGTCGGCACGAAACGAGCCCGACGTATACGTTCTGATCGGGCGCGCGCCTCCGAGGAGGACACGTAGTACTAGTATTGTGTAAGTCGATTAATGAAGAGGAAGCATGCTGCCAAATGATTTCCAGATGTCTAAATGATACCGGAGAAAAAAACCCAGCAGGGCTATAGGGCTAGGGGGCTATAGGGCTATAGGGCTATTGAGCTATAGGGCTATAGAGCTGTAGGGCTATAGAGCTGTAGGGCTATATGGCTATAGGGCTATTGATCTATTGGGCTATAGGGCTCCAGGGCACCCCCGGGCACCCCCGGGCACGCCCGGGCACCGGGGCACCCGGGCACCTGGGCACCCGGGCACCCCCAGGCACCCGGGCATCCCCGGGCCCCCCCCGGGCACCCGGGCACCCGGGCACCGGGGCAACCCTGGGCACCCGGGCACCCGGGCGTGCAGCGAAAATCGGCGACAAATCTAACCCAACCATATGAATCCGCTAGGACCCCTGCGGAGGCAAGCTCTGATTGGGGAAAAACCCCAATCAGGGCTATAGGGCTAGGGGGCTATATATAGGGCTATAGGGCTATAGGGCTATTGATCTATAGGGCTATAGAGCTGTAGGGCTATAGAGTTGTAGGGCTATAGGGCTATTGGGCTACTGGGCTATAAGGCTATAGGGCACCTCCAGGCACCCCCGGGCACCCCCGGGCACGCCCGGGCACCCGGGCACCCCCAGGCACCCCTGGGCACCCCCGGGCACCCCCGGGCACCCCCTGGCACCCCCCGGGCACCCGGGCACCCGGGCACCCCCCGCCACCCCGGCACCCGGGCGTGCAGCGAAAATCGGCGACAAACCTAGCCTAACCATATGAATCCGCTAGGACCCCTACAGAGGCAAGCTCTGATTGGGGAAAAATGTTGTACGCATTGAAAGCACATTTTTGATTCAATGATCGGATTGTTAGAGTGTCCATGGTCATGGCATCCGCAATACTAGTATGTCTTCCAGCGTTCCAAACAGCGGCGCAAACAGTGAAACTCTTGGAGCTCCGCGCGGCTCTCTTGGGTCTCGGCGTGCCTGCGCCCCCCCTGTGCGCCGGGGGCGGGGGATCTCCGGCGCAGATCCAATCGGGTATAGCCAGGACCCCAGGTAAGGGGACCCGGTTAGTAGTAGGGCCCTGGAGCCCCTAAATTGGCCAGAATCACTGAACCAGGTCTGCCGCAGCTGGTGTTTTTTCGGGTGACGGCAGTTCCGGTTAGTGGAACGGGGCGGGGGGGCGTCCTCCAGTACGCATCACTAAACCAGGTCCCACTAAACCCGGTTTTTGCCAACGCCCGATCCAAAGAAGTCCGTGTGGACAAAGAGGCCCATGCCAAGAAACACCCTGCTTGCCTCCAGGGCGCCCTGGGCTTCTTGGGTTTCGATGGCTTTACTGTGGAAGGCGTGACGTTCCCGCACCAAAAATCAATGGACGTCCTGGGGTCTCAGGGTTGGGTTTCTTGTGGACTGGCCTCCACTGTATGTTGTTGCAGTTCTTTTTCCTTCTGCTGTCGCGCCGCCCCCTTGTTTCAGGAGCAATGTCAGGGGGGGGGATAGGGTTAGTGGGGAGTGCATCGCCCCCCCATTCGCCCGCTCATCGCTTCCAGGGGCTCTGGCAGACCCACCTCGCGCAGGAGTGTGCGGCCTCGCTCTCGGGGGCCTATATCAGTTGTCCACCGGCGACGTATCGCCGACTCCAGGTCGATTCATCCCCCCCCCTTGAGCATCCACACAGGCGCAGCTGCTGGTAGACATCCCGAGGCGGGAGGCCCTCCTAGAACCGACGGGAACATCCGCCCCCCCTACCCCCCCCCCCCACCCGACGACGACATGCCCCTCCCCCCCCCTCCTGGGGGCCCCCGAGCTGCCCGAGATCTGGAGATTTGGAGGGCCTCTTAGGTCCCCCCCATCGAGCAGGCCCCCCCTCGTGCTTAGACAAGGCCGCCCCCCGCCCGCGCCCCCCCCCCCTGCGCCCGCCGCCTGCTCATGGGGGGGGGCCAGCCTTCTGGGGGCCAGGAAGAGGTGAGCTCTTACGGTCAACCCGCGTAGGATTAAGTCGGGCGTGTCCCTCTACAGGAGGAATATGGGCAAACGTAGCCTGGGGACGATTTTATACATATGCATCGGCATATACATATATACATGTACAAATCTACATTAACATATACATTTACATCCACGTACACATATACATATACAAATACATAAACACGCACACCTATGTATCTACATATATATATATGCACATGCACATACACATACACATACTCAAACATTTACACACATACACGTATACATGCACACATACATATGCATATGCATATGCACAGACACATCCATATAACATACATATGCATATACACATACATATACATATACATATACATTTACATCTACATGTACAAATACATATACATTTACATATATATATATATACACGTCTACATGCACATATACATATGCAAACACATTTACACCTGCAGATACACATGCACATACATATACATATACATATACATATACACATACATACTCGTATACATATAAATGTACATCTACATGTGCACATACATATACACATGCATAATAATATTCGTATACATATACATATACATATTCATTCACATATACATATACATGTACACACGCACTTACATATACATATACATATACATATATTTTACAACTACAGTTACATACAAACTACATATACATATACACATCCATATACGTATACATACATCTATTTATACATATGTATATGTATGTATTTACACATTCACATCTACATTTACATATACATATATCTATGCACATGTATAGTCTACATGTACATCGACATTTACATTTACACGCATGTCTATATACATTTAAAGTGTTCCATTCTTCGTCCACAATCCGCCTGTAGGAGGACATGCCCGACCTAAGCATAGGAAGGATGGGCAACCTTCCCAAGGGCACCCTTGTATCCTTGCCTCCTCGGTCCATCCTTGGCCAGTTTCGTTCGCCGTTTCGCGCTAGAAGAGCTTCCAAGAATGGCCTTCCAAGGCCCTTGCATCCTCATATCGCGCATCTTGCAATCCGTGATCCAGGCCAGCTGTAATTTCCTGGGTTGTTCTTGGTCGGGGCTGTACCTGCCTCAACAGATGTGTTTCCATTCGATTTTTGCTGGGGCGATTCCTTTGGGAGTTCTTTGCCCGTCTGACCCACATCAGCAGGCGAACGGGGGTGCGCGCCGCCAGGCTTGATCCCCGTCGCCCGGGGCGCGGGTCCAGATGCGAGCATTGCGGCGTGCCTGGCACGTGCGCGCTGTCGTGCCCAGACGATTCGCCGCCGCTGCCTGGCTTCGCTCCGCCGCTGCGCCGGCCAGGGTGCTGCTGGGTTGGGTTTGCTGCGGCCAAGCGATTGAGAAATGCTGGGGGGTGGTTGCACCGCCCCACTGGGAGGTGCACGATCGACAAGACATTTCCGCTTCGCCGTCGTCGTCGCCGTCGAAGCCGCCAGGCTGCAGCCAGCGGCCCAGACGAGAGATAACATTTGTTCAATCATCGCTGCCCGATTTTATGTTATTTGATTTTTTATCGCTTGGTCGCATTGCCAGCTTGAAACATACCTCTGCC
>CAUYUJ010001308.1:60000-67500 GCA_963575745.1 Prorocentrum cordatum
TGTCAACGCCACGTATCAACCTGACTGCTGCGTCCCGACGATCGGGAATCGTGCGAGAGCGTCATTTTTGGGATTTCAACACCGCGAATCAACATAACTGTCGCGCCCGCACAGTCCTGAATCCTTCCAAAACACCATGTCTGGTGCGTTGGTCATGGGAATCCTTGAACCTCTTGCAACTTTTGAAAACAAATGTGCGCGGCGTCATAGCGAGAGCCACATTTTGAAAAGGAGCCGCCCTCAATCCGTGAAGCTCTGGCAGGCTTTTAAATCGAATGTGCGCTGCGCTTAGGCGAGACCCGCATTTTGAGAAGGAACCGCCCTCAATCCGTGAAGCTCTTGCAATTTTTTGAAACGAATGTGCGCGGCGCTAAGGCGAGAGCTAAATTCTGAAAACGATCCGCCTTCAATCCGTGAAACTCTTGCACATAAAAAAACGAATGTACGTGGCGCTAGAGCGAGAGCCACATTTTGAAAACGACCCGCCCTCAACCCGTGAAGCTCTTGCAATTTTTAAAGACGAATGTGCACGGCGAGAGCCACACTTGGAAAGCCATCCGCCCTCAATCCGTGAAACTCTTGCAACTTTTTACAACGAATGTGCGCGGCGCCAAGGCGAAAGCCACATTTTGAAAACGACCCGCCCTCAATCCGTGAAACTGTTGACACTTTTTAAGCGTCAGAGTCATACAGGGTGGGGAAGTCTTAGGCGACCCCCCGGCCCGCCCTAAAAACTTGTCTCGGGGTGCGACAGGGAGGAGTTATCCATAAGGAGAGGGAATGAAGGATGATGACGATGCTGATTATGATGATGATGCGGAGGAATAGTAATACTACTACGAATAAGAACAGTAATAATAATAAGAAGAAGAGGAACACTACTACTAGTAATAGTAAGAAGAACAATGACAATAATACAAAGGATATTATTATGAATGCGAATAAGAAGAATACTAGTCCTATGAAGAATCTGAATAAGAATATGAATAATAGTACTAATAATACGGATGATACTATCAATAGTAACAATGTACTAATGATGATTATAATGATAAAACTACTAGTAGTACTGATAAGAAGAAGAGGAGGAGGAGAAGGAGGAGGAGGACGAGGAGGAGGAGGAGGAGGAGGAGGAGGAGGAGGATCACCTACCAGTGAATGACGCGCAAGGCCTGCACAATCACCACGTCTTTTTCCCTGGTGCGAGGCCTGGGGGGTTCCCGTGAGCAACTCGTCTGCTGCGCGCGTGCCCCTTGCCGCCTGCTCATGAGGCGGCCAACCGGGCCAGGAGGAGGAGGAGGAGGTGGAGGAGGAGGAGGAGGCAGAGGAGGGAGGAGGAGGAGGAGGAGGAGGAGGAGGCGGAGCTGGAGGAGGAGGAGGAGGAGGAGGAGGAGGAGGAGGAGGAGGAGGAGGAGGAGGGAAGAGAGGAGGAGGAGGAGGAGGAGGAGGAGGAGGAAGGTTCCTTCTTGGGGTTTTATCGGCGGAAGTGCCCGCTAGGCTGATTTTTTTGCCACCTTGCTGCTGTGGTTTGTGCGGCTCTCAGATTGGGCTCCATACCTTCGGCATAAAGAAGAAGAGGAGGAGAAGGAGGAGGATGGACGAGGAGTAGGGGGGAAGCGGGGGAAGGGGCGGAGAGGGAGGGCCTCGCTGTTCAGGTACGAGCGGCCCGCCACAGCGACCGCCGTAGACAACGACCGCCCCGCCACACCGCCCGCCGTGGACCACGAGCTCCCTGCCACAATGGACATGGCGCCGCAGCACTGGGAGAAGCAGTCCAACATGCCGGGCGCTGGCGAGAGGTCCCTCCTCTCCTTCCTTCCCCTCTCCCTCCCCCTCCCCCTCTCTCCCCCTTCCCCTCCCCCTCCCTCCCCCTCTCCTCCCCTCCTCTCCCCCTTCTCTCCTCTCTTCCCTCCTCCTCCCCCTCTCCCTCCCCCTCCCCTCCCCTCCTCCCTCCCCCTCCCCCTCCCCCTATTCCTTCCCCTCCTCCTTCCCTGCCTCCCCTCCAGCATATTTCTTGAGATGCAGACTGACGGGCTGCGCCGTGCAAGGTGGCGCATGTGCAGCACGTATGCCTGCGCGTGTCTGTGTCTGGCGGCGCAGCCCAGTTCTCACTGGTTTGCTCGGGGGAGCGCAGCTTTGCAGTGTCGGCAGGCTGTGCGGGCTGAGGCTGCGCAGTGGCAGGTGTGCCGTTTAGCACCTATGACTGGGTGTTTTCGAAGCAAGGACCGCTGCTGGCATGTGTGGTTCTGGCAGAAGTTGTAACACTTGTGCCAAGCGAAGGCTCGTTTCCTACCACCGTCGTTCATGCTTTATATTACACCAGAGAAAAGCCCCAATCAGGAGGTGGTTTGAAAAAAGTGACATGGATATTGAGATCGATTGAGCTCGATAGTACTACCGACAGTGTGACCGAAAGTTAGGACGATCATAAGGTCGATCGTGAGACCGATAGTGAAGTCGATTCAGTGAGATCGATAGAGGGATCGATCGTGAGATCGCTCGTGCGATCTACATTGAAATTGATTGTGAGATCGATGGTGAGATCGATTGTGAAATCGATAGGGAAATCGATAGAGAGATGGGTAATAAGACCGATGGTGAGACCGATCGACAAGGAGATCGACCAGGAACCCGGGAACCCGGAAAAATCAGGGGAACCCGGCCGCCCACCGAAATCGGTCTGGAACCAGCAACCGGGAACCTGGGAACCCGGAACCGAGAACCCGGGAACCCGGCGGCTTACCGAAATCGGCCGCCCATTTTCGCCAAATCTTTCAAAATCTGCTAGGACCCCTTCAGTTCAAGCGCTAATTGGAGAACCAGCGTGCGCGTGTGCATCGTGACAGTGGATGCCAGCGCGTACAATTGCTGGCTTCATTATCTGGGAGTTGGGGTGCAGAGCATTCTGGCGTCCTTGCGCCGAACATCAACATTGCTTGTGCTGGTGCCTCTATTGTCTGCTGGAGTGAGAAGACAGCGCTTGTCTAATTTTCCTGCAGGCAATCGCGAGCATGTCAGCTTCACCCCTTCCTCCCACTCCTGACCCCCCGTTGACCCCCGTCTCTTCCCTCTCCCCCGTCGGTGGGTTAATGCAGTTGAGTGAGTGGGTCTCGCATGCTCGGTTGCTTTGCCCTTGCCCCTGGCCACCGAAGATGGGATAGCCTCCCGGTTGATAGTGGTACAGCGGCCATGCTCTCGAGTACTGTGACCGTTTGTCAGCCCTGCTGATGTTTTGACAGGCGAGAGAGGAAGGGTAAGCTCTGCTGCGGTAGGTTCTTGCCCGTCGACCTGGCGGCAACCCCAGAGTGGGCGGTCAAGGCTGAACATCTCCTGCGGCCCAGGGAATGGAGGAAGGAGGCGAGATGAGGAGGAGGAGGAGGAGGAGGAGGAGGAGGAGGATGAGGAGGAGGAGGAGGAGGAGGAGGAGGAGGAGGAGGAGAAAGCGACGCCGCCCAGCTTCGACGACTCCGACGTCGTGCGCGGGTATCCCAGCCAGCCGGGCTGCTACTACCGAATGCCCTCTGGTTGCCCGCTCCACTACACCAAGTCGAAGATGTGGAGGACCGCCCTCTCTGGCCATCTACCTCCTGGTCCTGGTCTTGATCTTCTTGTCGTTCTCGTTCTTACCCTTGCTCTGGCTCCTGCTCCTGCTCTCTCTCTCTATCTCTCGCTCTCCCTGTCTCTCTCGCTCGTTCTCTTCTGCATCTTCTTGTTCCGATTCCTTTCCTAACCCTCTGCTTCCTCCACATCCCCTTCCTGTTTGTCTCGACTGTAGTTTCATTCTTGCTCTTGTCCTTGCCTTTGCGCTTGCTCTCTTCCCATTCCTCGTCTTCTTTTTGTGACTGATAATCTTTATACCCACCTTCCTTTTCTCCATTCGGATTTTTGTTACGCTTCCTTTTCCGTTGTTTTGTCACCTCGTGGCCTTCATGTCTTTCTCCCTCTGCTTTCCTCCTGTCCCCTTCGTTCTGGTTTTCGTATGTTTCTTGCTCTGCCCGCTCTATTCAGTTCTGATCGTCCTCTCACCACGCCGTCTCTTCGCAACGCTGCTCGCTCCTACCTTCCTGCAGACTCATCTCTGCTCCCTTGTGACACCCCTCCTGGCGCCCCCGTGCCCTGCTCTCTCGTGCCCTGCTCTCCCGTGCCCTGCTGCTCCCGGGACCTCGCCAGGCACGACCTGGCGATCGAGCGGAGGGGCAACGTGGACTGGGCCACGTGCAAGGCCCGCAAGAGCCACTGGGACAGCTGGCGCCTCCGCCGCCCGCCGCCGCACGCGTGCTGCCGCTGCTGCCCGCTCCCGCTGCTTCCCCCTCCGCTCGCAGCGGGCTCCCTCCGCAGGAACACTCCGGAGGGAACAACAACACACACAGACACAGACACAACGAATCGTCGATTCCCCAGCTCATGTGGGAAGCCATGGGGAGTGGGGGGGCAGACGAGACCCCACAAAGTGTCGGAAAATAGAGGGAATCCTGTGATTTGTGTGTCTTTATTTGTGTGCCCCAGGGCCCCTTCAAACACGTGGGCCTCCGCTCCTGCCTCGGCGTCCTGCGACCAGCGGGGCCCGCACCGGCCCGGCCAGGCCTGCCGCTCCTCGAGTCTGGCCTGCGCAGGCGAGTGCGGCGTGACCGCTCAGTCTGCTGCTCACCAGGCCGCTGATGCTCAGTGTACGCGTGTGTGTGTGTGTGTGTGTGTGTGTGCGTGTGCGTGTGTGTTCTTGTAGTTTTCTCACTTACAGTCCGTATGCACACAGCATGAGATATGAGTCTTAGTACCTGTTAAGTTCCTGTCCAAGGCCTGTTTTCCTACGTTGCGATTGTGTAGGTTAAGATCTGGGGATAAGATCTTGGGGTAAAATCGCCGCCAGGAGCACTCAAGACATGTTTTGCTTTTACCGCTGTATCTAGGGCTCAGGCCGTCCCCCTTGCCACAGGGGCCGAGGAGCTAGCAGCAGTGCGCGTTCAAAGGAACCCCTCGAGCGCAGTCGGCCTGCCATGTTCAGAGATTGATCTGTCTCAGTGGTCTCTGCTGCTGGATTGGATATTCTCTTCACCATCGTGTGTCGACGTCATCCTGGAACGTTGGACGACCCAGCGCGTACCACCGACGTCTTACATATTCCATACTTTGTTGTTGTTTCATCCTCTTCCATATTTGGCTTTGTCCTCCCTGGTGCCACGTGCTGTATTGTGGCTATACCGTAAGCACCAGCTAGAGGACGAGCCTGGTTCCGTGTCCACCTTCTCTTTCGCCTACGTGCTGCTCTGTGGCTATACCGTGGGCGTCAGCGCGATTGGAGACACGGATACCCTCCTCCTTCCTTTTTCTCGATTGAGATGTCTCTGCTTGGCAAGCATGCAGGCGCATACCGTGCTGTTCTTCAATCCCCTGCAGCACTTCCAGCATCAGGCCCCCTTGCTATCGAGGAGGCAACCCGTGCCCGTCTAGCCTGCCTGAGTCGACTTGGCGCCGAATTAGGTATTCACCCTGGAGTTCTGTTCCAACATAGGCCTGCAGATTTACCTTCGGAGGTGGTGGATTTCTGGGGCACCGTCTTCTGGAACCTTGTCGTCTCGGAGCCGTCCGTGGACTTCCTCCTGGCCCTCAAGGCACTCCAACAAGAGCTCCTTACGTTGGCCCCACGTTCGGGGACTCTTACACCACGTTCTTGGGAGCTCCTGGGAAGCGTGACTCTGGCCATCATGCTACTCAGTTTGAGGTTTGGAGGACTCCGAGGTCGTAGGCAGGTCTGGTGGGCCCAGCGGGCTTGTGGACCCTTGGAGGCCCAATATCGGAAGGCGCTCATTCGTTCGGGGGAGGCTCAACTGTGTCATGTACTAGCCCTCAAAGACCTGATCCAGCTCCAAACGTCTGGCATTTATGGGACGGGGCCCCTGCGAGGCCCAGAATCACATCATATTTATCAACTAGGTTATCGTGCACGTTATATTGGACAAGCTCGGGAACGCAGGAAGACAGGCTCCCTGGTTGGTTTTATTGCTCGGTTTCGTGAACATGTTCGTGACTGGCATCTAACAAAAACTAAGGTACGGGCACCCCAACAGAGGAGATACTCTACACTTCTCGAGCGTGACGGACCGTCCCAGTTTTTCTGCCTACTGATTGCTCGTACCTATACGGAGCGGGCTTTCTGTGTCGAGGCCGCCTACATCAATATTTACCGGCCTGAGGCGAATGATCTCCCTGATGTCCGCCGCGTCGGACACTCAGGAAAGGTCCGTGCACGGCCTCGACGACGGCGCAATGGCAGATTCGCTCTTTCTTCACGGAAATCGCTAGATCGCATCCAGGTCTCAGAGGATTTATGGCACGACCGCAGCTTGGAGAAGCATGCGGCCAAGTTTTTAGCCCGTCAGCAATATCTTGTCCAGCGTAGCCGTATTCAGACAGTATTACGATACCCATTCCAGTATGTCTACCAATATTATCAGAGTCAAGTATATGATCGAGACCGAACCCAAGGACCCCTGGACCCACACCTGCCAGGCTACACACCCCTGTTTCTAAAGCTCCTGTCCTGGAAACCTGAATACATCCAATGGGAACGAGCATCTTTGTTTCGCAAATATCCTGAGGATTTCTATTTCCTGGTATGGACCTTCTGTGCACTACTACCACACTACCGGGACAAACTACGTGCGCGTGCATATGTATCACAAAAGATAAGTACCCTTGGGCAGCATGTACCCCGTCTCACATACTTATTGGTGCCTATCGTTGCATGGCGAAAAGACGTGTCCAGGTGGATTCAGTCACTCCTGCGCGCAGAGGCCGCTATACGACCACACTGGGTCTCTCTTGTACGGAGGTCGACCCACGTCGCCACAGCGACCCCTCGCCCTCTGAAGAGGCAAGTAGTGAATGTACAGCGTGTCCTTTCTGCTTTCAAGATGTCTGATATTTCCAACCTGCCACGACAGGCCTTTGCTCAAGTTTGTTCAGGCGCTGACGTTTCGAAGATCGAGCTTGGTGGACGAACTCCTGTTGAGCATGTTGGCCCAGAGGCCTTTCACAATCTATCAGAAGTATGTGGGAAGTGGCTCCGTGTGCATTCGTTATCGTTCACCAATCTCCGGGGTCTTCGGCATCTTGCAGACGCCAGGACCGATCCGCAGTCCTCTGGTCAGATCTTTGCCTCTCTCACTGCTGATGTACAGGCTGGCTTTAAGGAGGCAAAAGCGCAGGCGGCCGTGACTGTCGAGGATAAAGATCCCAGTGTGTTATGGATTATGGCTCCACTCTGTCTGTTGATACGTTGGTTGTACTTGATCGGTCGTGTACCCCATCGGTGGCGTATTAGTACCGCACCCGTCGATTCGGTTGTTCAATGGTATCGCACCCTCCTAGATTTCACGATCCCAAAACCCTTGTTCAAGAATCGCTCGGCTTTTGGTGTTCGAAACGTTCCCTATGCATACCCGACAGTCAAGGCCAAGTGCTGGAGCGCAGATGGCCAGCACACATGCACGGACGAGTCTC
>CAUYUJ010001308.1:77500-102675 GCA_963575745.1 Prorocentrum cordatum
AGCTAGACAGACCAGTACGGCAGACTAGCGCGGCAGGCCATCGCAATGAACCGACAGCATGTGTCTTAATTTGTTGTGTTGCGTTTCTAGGTTTCGTTGACGTTCTCCACCGTACGTTCTCTGACGCAGCATGGGGCCGGTTCGGGCCATTTCGCATCGGTTCGGCAGCGGGGCCGGTTCGGCTGTGGCGGTTCGTGTTCGACGCCAGTTCGGTTTGAGCCGGTTCGGTTTTGCTTCGGGACGGTTCGGTTTCGGGCGGTCCGGATCGGGTGATCGAAAGGTTGGCGCGCAGTATGTTACAGGTGTTGCGTGTTGCAGCCGCGGATCGAACTACCCTCCAACAAAAAATGAGCGGGATGAGGAGGAGGAGGAGCGATGGCGGCGACGACGACAGCGTCCCGACCGCGTGATTAGAAGTCCAGGTCTGGACCTCAGGTCCGGACCTCAGGTCCGCACCTCAGGTCCGGACCCCGGGTCCAGGCCCCAGGTCCAGAGGCCCGAAAACGGCTCGCCGAGGCCTTCCGTCGGGGGGCCGCCTCCGAGCTTCCTGGGGGGGGGGCCCTCTTGCCGCCCTCTGGGAGCGCCCTGGCAGAGCTCCCTTGGGCCGCCTCGTTGGGGTCCTTTCAGGGCCCCAACGGATGCTAGAACGCACCCCTCTGTTGTAGCATCCGTCGGGGGGTGTATCGGAGCTCTCTGGGGAGCCTCTGGGGGCCCTCTGGGGCCGGCCTGGAGCCCGTTTGGTCCCTCCTGGAGCCCTCCTGGCGCCGTCGGCCGCTGGAACTCTACGGAACCCGTTTTGGGGCCCTCTTGGGCCGTCCTGGAGGCCTATTTGGCAGGCCGGTTCGGTTCCACCGGTTCGGGTTGACCGTTCGGGCCGGTTTCGACCTGCCGGTTCGGTGCGAATCAGCCGGTTCAGTTTCAGCCGGTCCGGTTTGAGCTCCGGTTTGGGCGGTTCGGTTGCAGGAGCCGCCGGTTCACGGTTACCAGTTCGGTTCAAACCCTCCTTGCTGACACGTTTGGTGGACAAAAACGGCGCTTCCCGTTCTTGTCCGGTCAGGTTCTTCCACGCCTCAACGTGTGTTTTACTTGTGCACACCAGCTGAGCATAGTACGGAAGGATCTTCCCACATGCGCTTTCACTCCCTCGTCCTCCTCGTCGTGCGCTTCCACTACTTCCCACACTGCTCGGCAGCCAGGTGCAGTACCGAAGACGTGAAGGTGCTCTTCGTCGACAGCGTGAGTTCTGCGAGGACGGACTGCCTCCTTTTTCTTTTCGGTGAGCTGATCTCCGTGCCCGACCGTGTTTGGCGGGTGGTAGATGGGCAGGTGCGTAGTTGGGTTGGCTGGTGTGTGTGTGTGTGTGCGTCTGTGTGGACCAGTGAGTGCTTGGGCCGGCGGGTGGGTGCATGGATGAGCTAGTCTTCGGTGTGAGGAGGACCGGGGGGGAGCGAGAGCGATAGACGAGAGAGGGAGAGAGAGATGCAGCATGTGACAAGACGGGGCAGAAAACGGACGACGACGAACACCTGCAATACGAAACGTAGTGCAGGGATCGGTCACGACGGTAAGATGTATATGCCGCGGCAACGAAGAGTGTTTTGAGCGGCCACAGTCATATCGACGATGGTGCGTGCATGCGCGCGTGCGTGATCTTGTCTCGTTTGTCTCTCACGCCTGCATTGCCCCTTGGTTTTGACGCCTTTTCCTGCGCCGTCTGTCTCTACCTGTCCAGCCGGCTCTGCAGTCCGCCGAGTGGATCCCCTCCGCCTCCCTCCTGCCGCAGAGGGCCCACCCGCCGGCTCCTGTTCGTCCACTTCGTTCCTCGTCTCGCGGTGCCGCGCGTGAGGTGCTCCAGGGTCTCGGCGGGTCCCTCCCCGCCTGCTCCTTCCGTTGCTGCCCGCCTGATTGTCCCGCCGCACAGGTGCACAGTCGACTGGTCCGCGGCCCCTTCTGGCTCGGGCGCGCTGTGCCCCACATCGCTTGCGGCTGAGACCATGCCCTGCCTGCCCCTGTTCGGGGATCCCACGGTCGTGACCCGAACTCGCTCTCCCGCGAGGTTGTGTGCAGGCGATTCCTGTCGCCGCCTGGAAGAATGACGTCGGGCGTCCAGCTGCGACGCTCTGGCGGAGGAGCCAGCGCGCGCGTGCAGGGCCCTGCGTCGGTGCGCGTCGGTGGCGGGCGGTGCGATGTTGTTTGCTGCGGTGCGCGGCGGTGCGCTGCGGTGCGCTGTGGGCGGGGGTCAGGGGGGGCGGGCCTTCTAAGAAGGCGCTGCGCCTTCCAGAAAGCGTGGGCCCCTGCTTTCTCATAGTGCCGCCCCTCTAGCATTTTCTTCTCTTGGCACGCCGCCATTTTCTACTGACGTGTGGGTGGGTCGCGTTGCAATTTCGGGGGGCTTCGTCAGTCCTGCCAACGGCGGCCATTTCTTGTGTCCGGTGCGGATTCGGCGCGGATTCGAAGTGGATTCGACGGGGATTCGCGGTATATTCGCGGGTTCGACATGCATTCGAGACGGATTCGACGCGAATATCGACGCGATGGGACAGTTGGGCGTGGAGCGTTTGTTGGTGGTAATTGATTATGTGATCCGGGCTGCACTTGGGGAATTCGCTGGTGGATGACGGGGAACGCCTTCTCGGAAGAAGAGGGTCATGGGAGTTTTTCAAGCCATGCTGAGTAAGGCATGAACGGAGAACTAAGACGCGACGGACAATGGGCTCCCGACCGCAAAATATTTGTCGCTTGGCTACATCCTGGGAACGAGGTGGGCGCTGACCGACAAGGGCGACCCGCTGAGGACAGGGGCCAATGACTGGCCTATGAAGGCGCACGCCCGGCTCGTGGTTGACGGTGGCGGTCCTGGGCGATCCGACGAGAAGTCCAACGCGCGCGTGGGCGCTCCTTGCGCGACGACCCAGTCGAAGGTGATGTTGGCGCGGGCAGCGACGTTGCATCCGGATTTGGCCTTTGGATCCACGGACGTGAGTGGCGCATGCTTGCAAGGTGAAGGTGATGAGAGGCCTCGTCGTTCATGCGCCGCGCCATGGCTTGTCGCTCGGTGAGTTTCCACGAGAACTATTGGCTAGAGTTCGGGATGGGAGTTGTGTTTGACATCCCAGTGGCTGGTATTTATTGCTGTTGTTGTTGTTGTTGTTGTTGTTGTTGTTGTTGTTGTTGTTGTTGTTGTTATTGTTGTTGTTGTTGTTGTTGTTGATGTTGATGTTGATGTTGATGTTGATGTTGTTGTTGTTGTTGTTGTTGTTGTCGCTGTTGTTGTCGTTGTTGTTGTTGTTGTTGTTGTTGTTGTTGTTGTTGTTGTTGTTGTTGTTATTGAACATTATTACTTCTAAAGAATAATTATTGTTGGGACCCCTGGTGCGCGGCCCCCTCGCCGCGCCTAGGCCGCAGCCATGTTTTCATCATTTTCGTGAGGAAGTCTCCGGCAAAACGGGTTGGTCCGGATCCGGTTGTTTTGTTACGGGCGGTTTTCCCTTGCAAAAAATAAGGCAAAGTGGACATTTCTTGTTCTAACATAACCAAACTTCAAGAATCCCTTGCAAAAAATAAGGTAAAGTGGACATTCGCGCGCGCAAGACGAAATCCTTCCAAAACCTTAGTGTTCGTAGCGATTTTAACATAAAAACATCAAAAAACCAATGGTTTTTCAAAAAAAAGTGTCAAAATTTCATCCCGCGCGCTCTTGCGGATTTGTAGGAAACCCAACACTTTTTAAACATTTCTGTCAAACGGGCTTTTGCGAGCAACTTTTTCACGTGCTTCGAACTTCTCCAACAACGGTTGCGCACCTGCCACGGCCATCATCCCTGTCAAATAATACCATGCGGGACACATTCGTTTTTTTCTTCGCGCGCGCACGCCGAAATCTTCAAAAACCATTGGGTTTCTTAGGAATTTTAGCACCGCGCAACATAAAACCATACGAATCGCACCGTAGGTCCTCGAAAAACATCTGTACGAATTTTCAAAATTTCTACCCGCGCGCGCTGTCCGAATCCTAACAAACCAATGGTTTTTCAACATTTATGTTACATGAGCTCGCGCGAGCTACTTTCGCAAGCTCTTTCAACGGCGTTCGCGCGCCTGCCAGGGGCCACAATCCCTTGCAAAACATACCATGCGGGACACATGCGCGCGTGTCGCGTCGTCGTCGTCGTCGTCGTCGTCGGCATGTTACCACAACAAGTCCGTGTGTCACCACGTCATCGAACAAGAGGCCGGAACGACAACCACAGAACAAGAATGAGCATGTATCGTCTCACAACAACGGAAACAAGTCCTGTGGTATGCTGGCGCCACCCACGTGGTACCACTCAAAATAAGTGTCTTCGCTTGTGTGGTACAGAAACGGAAAAACGTCGTATCAGACGCTAGCGCCTCACCAGCCAAAGCAGTCCATATCATTGTAGGACCTACAGACAGTACCGGCGTCGTACTGGTTTACCGTGGTTTCCTATTCTAGCGTCAGGAACACGTTACCACCAAAAACCAGTACAGGTGTCCAGTGTTGGAACAGGGGGAAAAGTCGTATACTAAGCTAGCGTCCAGAAAATGTTACCACAACAAGTCACTGTACCCATGCGCCAGTGTAGTAGCCACGGTCGTCCGCAGGCCACGAAGTGAAGTGTCCGAACGTCATAGGGCGGGAAGCTGGGTGTGGGTGGTGGCGAAGAGTCGTTTGGAAATGTGGTAGAGCTTGAACCGGCCCCCCCACAAAGTGGGGGTATTGCCCGCCTCCTATGAAAACCCTGGCACTGGTGAGAACGGAGTGTCCCCACGTGCTAGTAATTGTTGTTGTTGTTGTTGTTGTTGTTGTTGTTGTTGTTGTTGTTGTTGTTGTTGTTGTTGTTGTTGTTGTTGTTGTTGCTGTTGCTGTTGCTGCTGCTGTTGTTGTTGTTGTTGTTGTTGTTGTTGTTGTGGTTGTTGTTGTTGTTGTTGTTGTTGTTGTTGTTGTTGTTATTATTGCTGTTGTTGTTGTTGTCGTTGTCGTTGTCGTTGTTGTTGTTGTTGTTGTTGTTGTTGTTGTTGTTGTTGTTGTTGTTGTTGTTGTTGTTGTTGTTGTTGTTGTTTGTTTGAACTGGATTGATGTCTTACTGCAGGTATGGGCGCTTGTCCTGGGTCTATCCGATCAGATATTGGCAATGGCAGTCTCTGCGAGGTGGCTATGTTACATGATGGTTTATTTTTCCGCGGTCGTGCATCGAGGTGAATTACCCCAGTGCAGACGCGACGCGATTGGCTAGTGTTCGAAAAAGGAGTGCTCGGACTTCCTGCGGCGCCGAAGCTTCAGTGCCTGAAAGTGTTGGCGGCTGCTCGCAAACTCGGTTTGGAAGCCTTGCGGTCCGACCCAGCCTTCGTGGTGCTGCGCGACCCAAGAGTGACGGAGCGGGATCCAGACAGTCTCTGGGGCTGTGTGCGCATCCACGTGGGCGACTTCCTCTGGGCCAGGCACCAGAAGATGCCGAGGGTGATGGGCGCGCTGGGTCGAGGGTTCGGCTTCGGGTCCGAGGAGTGCGACGCCTTCGTCTTTTGCGGCCGTAGATTCCATCGACAAGCCGAAGGAGCCATCCACCGACGCGATGGGGTACGCTGCTGGACTGGAACCAGTCACGGCGCCGAAGGTCAGGAGTGTGGCCCCGCGCGTGCCGATGAACGCCATAGCAGTGCCAGCAGGTCGCCGGGAATGTCGGCTGGCTTGTGACGAAGCTGCGCCTGGACCATGCGGGCGGCCAGCGCAAGATGGGTCGGAAGAAGGGCTCGAGGATCGCGGCTCTGATCAAGGCGAACTAGGTTTTGCACGATTTGGAACGGGGCTCCTTTTTCAAGCTTGCGATGCGGCCGATCGACATGAAGCCTTTTGGCTTGGTGGCGGTATCGAACAGCTCGCTCGGCAACGTGATGAGCGATAGCGCGGCCTCGCAGACCGACCCAGCCATCGAGACGATTGGTGCGCACGAGGCTACCTGATCATCTCGGCGGACAGGGGGTTCGTGGACGGTCGCGTAGGCAGGTTCTCGCTGCTGGAGGGCCGTAGCCACGAGTTGACGCGCGTGGCGAGGAGCTCCTGCGCGGCGGATGTGATTGTGGTCGGAGATGTAGTTGATGTAGCGCAAGCTATACGCGATCAGGTCGCTGAGATGCTTTACGGTCTGGTGGCAGGAGGCGCTGGCATGCGATTTTTAGACTGGCAGTTCCTGATGACGGTCGTCGCGGATTCCAATGACGGTCGCGACAGGCTGACTTCGGATGCCGGCGTGGGAAGTTCAGCGCAGAAGTCGGTGAACCTCGAACTCGCCACCATTCGAGAGATCCTGGATCGGCCTTGCGCTGCGGTACGGCGGACCGACGGACCGACGGTACGAACATGTTGAGCGACGTCCTGAGAAAGGGGTATGCCTGCCGACCATCTGCGTGAGGCGTTGAATCGAGGGACGTGGAGTATTCAGAGCCCCGAATCATCAGGGGTAACTCGGGTCAGGGTTAACTCGGGTTCGTTTTTCGGGAATCCGAACCCGAGTTACCCCGGACCCGAGTTACCCCGGATAATTCGGGCGTCCAGAGCCCCACATCATCAGGGGTAACTCGGGTCAGGGCTAACTCGGGTTCCTTCTTCGGGAATCCGAACCCGAGTTACCCCGGACCCGAGCTACCCCGGATAACTCGGGCGCCCAAAGTATCGAGTTCAGGGAGAGAATGGTCATGACGGCGCGGTGCGTCGCACGTGAGCGCTGGGGGGTGCGGATGAGGGAGTTGGTTCAGAACGGCACTTTTGGCGCCCTTACTGTAAGCAAGATCTCTTCCTTCCTCCCCCACTCTTCAACCCAGCGCGTTGCAGTGCTGAGACTGTCGCATGTTTTGCACGTTCGAGCGCTCCTCGGTGCATTGCAACCCCTACCTCTTCCCAACCCTTCGGAATGCGGATATCCGATGGGCTGACGAGCCCGACTAACGAGACAGTGTTGCCTGCGTGACGCCGTCTGCAGATGACATCCATGTTTCATACATAGTTTTTGAATTTTGGCGAGACTGTGATTTGAGCTAGCGACGGGCTCGAATCTGCAAAGACTTATTCAGATCCGTGTTGAAAGAAACCTTTGTTTTTTGCCTGTCTATGTGGTGTGTGGCGTCAGATTCGTCCCCTGTTCCTGTTTTGCCCCGCTCGCCCTCTCTTCCCTTATATGCTGTATTCCAATGTTCTCGCCCGCTACCAGTTTGGATGCGGGCTGGCTTGAGGCTCTTTGTGCTGCGCTGGTGGATGCTGGCAAAAGTGCGCAATCTCTCCAAGCGTTGCCGCGCTCGCCGCCATATCTCGTTGCGGAGTTGGTGGGGAAAGATTGCACGGACCCATCGATTCCGCAGTTGGGAGGAGGGATTGGGGAGGTGGGGAGGCTGGCCACGGCGGCGGGGGCCTACCCTGCAGGAGGGGCCGAAGTTCACCCTGAGATCCGACGTTGCGAAAATAATATGCAGCACTAAGGAGAATCACGACCAGAGCCCTGGACCCCATCTTTCTGCGCCGTGTGTCGACCCAGATCGATGTGCGACGGCCCCGGGGCCCGCAACCAGGCGAAAGCGCCCGGCGTGGAACATTCGCAACGCCCGGATCTCAGGGCGATGGGCGTCCAGAGGGCTTGGCAGTGTCGTCGCCGGTGAGGAGGAGGAGGAGGAGGAGGAGGAGGAGGAGGAGGAGGAGGAGGAGGAGGAGGAGGAGGAGGAGGATAATCATGATGAGGAGGGGAGGAGGAGGAGGAGGAGGAGGAGGAGGAGGAGGAGGAGGAGGAGGAGGAGGACGAGGAGGAGGTGGAGGAGGAGGAGGAGGAGCCCTTTCGGTCTCGCCCGGCGCCAAAACTGTGCCCGCCAGCACCCCACATCACGGCGATGGCCTCGCGGGAGGCCCGTCTCCGCGCCCGCCGCGCGCCCGCCGGGATGTCCGCTCGCCACCGGCCAATCTCCTCGGCTGCGCGCAAGGGTGACGCTTCGCCAGAGTGGCTTCCATTCAGATCCAGGCGTTGCAATTTATTCAAACCGTGTTTTTGCGCCTGGTTGCGGGTCCCAAGGCCAGTACAAATAGATCCGGCTCGACACATGCTGCAGACAGATGGGGGTAGTGCTCCAGTCGCGATGTTTCGCGAGGCTCTCCGATGGCTTTCGGCCCATCCCGCCACCGTGCTTGGCTCGTGAGTATGAAGCGTGTTGGATGTTCGTTGGGATCTCGTGGGGGACCTCTCGGGGGCCTCTTGGGGGCAGTTTCGGGGCCTCTTGGGGCTTCGTTTTCTCCTCTTGGGGGCCTCTTAGGGGCCTCGTGGGGCTTCCTGGGCGCTTTTTGGGGCCTCCTGAGGGCCTCTGGGGGCGGACGGTTTGGATTTTCGGTTCGTGTTCCCTCTCTTGTGTTCCTTTTGGGGCTGTTTTGGGGACATCTTGGGCCAGTGTGGGCATTTTTGGGGCCGTCTTGGGGGCCTCTTGGGCCGTTGTGGGCCTTTCTTGGGGGCCTCTTGGGCCGTCTTGGGGCGGTTTTTGGGGCCTTTAGGGCCGTCTGGGAGCGTCGGAAAGCCGAACAGGCGAGAACGCCAACATCTATGAAAAGCCGAAGGTCAACAACTGAGGGAAAATCATGGATTTTGGCTTGTTGGGGCCGTCGTGGGGGTGCTGTTAGAGACCTCTGGGGTCGTCTTGGAGGTGTCAGGGGCCGTCTCGAGGCTATGTTTCGGGGAGTCGGGGCTCTCTTGGACGTTGTGGGCGGGCACAGTGTCCAGAGGACTTGCAGGAGACACCCCAGAACTCACGGGAGGCAGCCTTGGAACCCCCGGGATGCCCCAGGACGGCCCAGGACGGCCTGGGAAACGGCTGGTGCGGGCCCTTGAAAAGACTTACAATTTTGGCTGCAGCAGCAGCACAGTTTCTACCACCTCAGTGCTGCATACGCCTTGGGGCACTCCACTTCGTGCCAAGGCACGATGCCGGATATTCCCAACCATCCCATGGTCTTGGGTCGTCGTTTTGAAGAGACAGCGCCCCGCGTTCCTCCTCCCTCCTCCCTCCTCCCTCCTCCCTCCTCCTCCCTCTGCTCATCCCTGCCTCTGCCCTCCGCATGTCAACCATTTTGGCGCACCCCTCATGCGTTTCGTCACCCCATGGGGAGCTTCACCGAAGGCCCCAGTGGGAGCGTTCGCATGCGTCTGCGCCACCCAGTACAGCGCTTCGTGGCCCCTTAGGGAGCTCCACCGAAAGCCACTGAGGGAGCGTTCGCATGCGTCAGCGCCTCCCAATACAACGCTTCGTGGCCAATATTGAGCTCAACCGAAGGCTCCAGAGGGAGCGGTCGCATGCGCCCGCGCCACCAAGTGCAGCGGTTCGTGGCCCCATAGGGAGCTCCATCGAAGGGCCCAGAGGGAGCGTCCGCATGCGTCCGTGCCACCCAGTGCAGCGTTTCGTGACCTCATAGAGAACTCCACCGACGGCCCCAGTGGCCGCGGCCGCACGCGTCTCCCCCACCCAACACAGCGTTTCGTGGCCCCATGGGGAGTTCCACCGAAGACCCCGTGGCCGCGGCCGCATGCGCTTCCCCCGCCCTTTACAGGACACCCCTCGCGCGTCTTGTGGCCCCATAGGAGCTCCACCGATCGCGGTACCCACGACGCGGTATTCGCACTTGCATCCGGTTTTTCGCAACGCTGGATCTCAGGGCCTGTTGTGCAGCTGAACGTTTGCGGACGTTGCTGTCGGCTCCTGTGGATCTTCCTGCCTCGGGATGCTCTCCAGCAGCTGCCCCTCGCCGAGAGCGTCCGGGTGGGTGCCCGGATCGTCCCGAACGGCGGCCGGAGACTCACACGATGACCCGAGAACCGGCTGACCCTTCTCGGGAGTGACCCCTGGTGCGTGGCTTTCGGAGGGCTCAGGAGGGCCCCTCCCACACTGGCTTGCGCGTGTGGATTTGCCCGTCCCTCCCCGCAGCCCCCAACAGCTGCTTACCCAAGGCCACTCTTGCTCAGGTCACTCTTGCGTTTGGCCGACGTCCACTAGCCCGGCTCACTTCACTCCTAGCCTAGTATGCAGGGACTTCGCTGCGTTGCACACGGGGGGGCTGGGGTCCAGTCGATCTCATCATGGCGGGGGTCGTACTCTGCAGGGAAGGGAGTGCGGTGGTGGTGGGATTCGTTTTTCTCTTCTTTCTGCGTTGTCGAGCGGGTTTAGGCTTTCCATCCGTGGGGCGAGATCTGCGCTTGGGGCGCCTCCGGGGCCGCGCGCCGCAGCGGGGGGCAGGCGCGGGCGGCGGGCTCGCGCGGGCGGCCATCTCCGCGGCAGCCTCGGGAGAGGTCCGACGAAGGCGTCTATGTACACCACCACCGCGCCAGGCTGGGGCCCAGGATGGCCCCGTCCTGGCACGGTGGTGGTGTACAGACGCCCTCTGCGTAAGAGAAGCCGCGCACCTAGGAAGGAGGAGGAGGAGGAGGAGGAGGAGGAGGAGGAGGAGGAGAGGAGGAGGAGGAGAGGAGGAGGAGGAGGAGAAGGGGAGGGAGGGAGGGGGGAGGGAGGGAGGGAGGGAGGGAGGGGAGGGAGGGAGGGAGGGAGGGAGGGAGGAGGAGGAGGCATGGTCGGGAACTGTGGCTCCGCGCGCAGGCTGGTGGCGAGCGGCTCGCTGCCGGCCGCTGGATTCGGGTGCGAGGCCATGGCGTGGCCGGACAGCAGGCTGCAGCGGTGGAGGTGCCAGGTGGCCGCGATGCTCTTCGGGCGCGCGTTGGGGCGCAGCGTCGCTCTCAGCTTCGTGGTCTCGGCCTCGGCGCGCGATGGCCCGCTGTTCCAGCGCGTCTTCGAGCCCTTGGATGCGCGGGCTTTAGGCTTGCAACTGGCCGCCCGCCTGCGGGGCCGAGGAGCCGTGTTCATGGGGCGAAGGAGGTCGAGCAAGACAAGGGGCCGGCAGGTCTCGCAGCGTCGGGGCCAGCGGGCGCTGCGCTGCTGACATGCCGGAGGCTGGGGTGGCACGTGACGTCCGTCAAGCTGGTCCGCGACGGCTTCGACCGCGCGGTGGACCTCATGAAGGTCGGGCGCCATGCCATCAAGGGCTTCGTCGAGTCGGGGCTGGTCAGGACGCTGTGCCGTGAGGTGGTGGACCACCGCTCGGGGCTGGAGGCGGTCCGCCGCGATGGTGCCATCGCGAGCGCGCGGTGCAAGGTCCTGGCGAAGGAGGCCACGGCGCGAGTGGCAGCGTGCAGCTCTTCGGTCCGCAACGCCATGGCAGGCTGTTTGTGGCTTGTTGCGCGGCGCGCGAGGGCGAGCCCGCCGCTCGCGTCTTCGGCTCGCTGCCCGTGGGGCTGCGAGGAGGTGGTGCGGCGCCTGGCGTGGTGCTGTCCTGCGCTGGATGGACCGCGCCGCCTCTAGCTCGGGGGGCCGCCTGGCTTCGCGTCGCTGCAGGAGGCGGAGGCGGCCGCCCCCCTGCGACGGCGAGGAACATATTTCATGGTCGCGGAGGGCTCCCGACTGATCAGAGGTCGGAGGTACCGAAACCCTTCCTGGCCATCGTCATGCGGCGCGCGGGCAGCCACCCGGGCGACGTCATGGTGCGAGAGGTGTTCCTGGATGGTTCGGCAGTGCGCACCCGCGGCCGCCAGCTCGCACGAGCAGGTCGGGCCGCGGTGACGACGTGGGTCAACGACGCCGAGCGCGTGGCCGCGCGGGGGAACGCGCCGTGTCCGCTCCCGCAGGACAGCGGCGCGAATGAGTTGCAGGCAGCTCTCGTGGCCCTCCAGCATTGTATCGGCCCGATCATCCCATGCGCGGACTCGGCCCTGGTCTATGACGGATGGATAGTGGGGAAGCGGTGGTGCACTGCGTGGAGGAGGGCGTATCGCGCGCTGCGGTGCCAGTTCTGGCGGCTTGTCGAGGACCGCGGCAGCGGCGACATCAGCGTCCTGAAGGTAAAGGTGCACTGCGCGGAGTACGACGTCCGCGAGGGGCGCGTCTCCGACCGGCAGTGCGCGTGGAACGCTAGGGCCGACGGTCAAGTGAAGGAGGGCGCCAGCCTCCACGCGGCCCCGCAGGAGCTGCTAGACCTCATCGACCTGGCGGCCGGCCTGGCCCTGGAGCTGACCCGTGGATTGGCGCGGCCGTGCGCGAGGGCGACGCGCTCCCCGGGGTGCCTGACGGCTACGCGGCCCCGGGTCTGGAGGCCTGCCGTCAGGGCCCAGGGCTGATTGCGGCGTGCAGGGCCCGCGGTGCGCGGTAAGAGCGTGCGACCGCCGCGGCGGGGCCTTGGAGGTTGCCGGAGGCGTGCGCTCGATTTGCTGGGAGTGTGCCGATGACGGGGCGGCGATTCCACGCGGCCGAGCGGCTGTCGGCGGCGGGAGCGGCCAGTCGGCCAGCGCGCCGGTGGTGGCGGCGGCGGCCGTCGCGGTGGCGGCCGTCGGGGCGGCGCTGGCGGCCCAGGTCGCTGGCCAGGCGGGCGGCGGCGACGAGGCTGACGAGGCCGCTGCCGAGGGCCCCGCGCCAGGCGCATCTCTGAGCGCCTCTGACGGCGACGAGGAGGCGCGCGCTGCTGGCGAGACCCCGCAGCGGACGCGAGGCGTTGGAGGCGCCGCGGCCGCTCCGCTGGAGGCCGCCGAGCCCGGCCCCGCGCCCGCCGCCGCCGCCCTCGCCCTGGCCCGCGGGGGCCGCGGCCGCGCGCACGGCGCAGCGCTGACTGTAGCGACTGCCGCTGGAGAGGCTGTTGGAAGCGACGGCCAGGCGGCGGCCGTGCCTCCCCCGCCAAGGCCGCCGTGGTGGAATGCAGCCATCAACGGCACGCGCGCGTTCTGCGTGGCGGGGCCGCGCGTAATTATTCTGAAACGCGTGCGGCTGCAGCGTGGCGTCGGCGATGGTCATGGGCCTGACGGGGCCGTGCCCGCGCAGCGCGACGTCCGAGAGGCGGGCGGGCGCCTTCCGCCGCCCACGGCGCGGGCTGCGCCCGACGAAGCCAGGCTGGCTGGGGGGCCCGAGGCGCTGCGCAGTAGGCGCTGGCGCAGCCGTTGACGGCGCTAAGCGTAAGTCGGGCGTGTCCCTCTACAGGGGGAATGTTCAAACATAGTCAAACAATAGTCATGGGACTATTTTCTGGCAAGTTTTGAGCATTTTGGGGGTGTTTTTGGAGTTTGCTTTAGTTTTCGCCGAAAATCCCTCTGTAGGGGGACAGGCCCGACCTAACGCTAAGTGGGTGGCGAGGCCGGTGCCGTGAGGGCTGCTCCCGCGCGGGGCCAGTGTTGTGAGGTTCGCTCCCGCTCGCGACGTGCGCTGGCCAGGACAGCCGCGCCCGGAGAGGTGGCGGGCCTTCGGCGGCTTGCGGCGGCTGTGCGAGGAGCGCGTCGTCCGCGGGAGGTTGATCATTACCACCGCCGTCATCATCTTCTTCATCATCATCGTCGTCGTCATCATCATCATCATCATCGTCGTCGTCATCGTCATCACCATCATCATCATCATCATCATCATCATCATCATCATCATCATCATCATCATCATCATCATCATCATCATCATCATCATCATCATCATCATCATCATCTTCGTCGTCATCATCATCATCATCAACACCGTTATCATCATAACCATCGATATCGTCATCATTTTCAGCACCGTCATCATCATCGTCGTCATCATCATCATCGTCATCATCGTCATCATCATCATCATCATCATCATCATCATCATCATCATCATCATCATCATCATCTTCGTCAGCATCATCATCATCATCATCATCATCATCATCATCATCATCATCATCATCATCATCATCATCATCATCATCATCGCCGTCGCTATTTCCACCGTGAGTCTCATCGCACCACTACTTCACTATGACAGACTGAGTTGGGAGGAGGTTTTAGGCGGGAGCCCCATCCCCATGCGCCTCCCGCTTCATTTACCAATCCGAGGCGGCCATCTGCGTACCTGGTAAAAAACATAGGGTTCTGATCGTTGAGTCGCCAGAGTTCCATTCTCAGCTCTGATTTCGAGTGCCCGGAGCCAGCTGTAAGACATTTCGGGCTCCCCGTGCTTCCGGAACCCTATTCGTGGGACTTCTTTGGAGAGTGCGGGGTCACTTGTAAGCCTTGTAGGGCTCTGTTCGTGCTCTCAGAATTTCATTCCTGGGATTGAATGTTCGGAGCCAACTGTAGGCCACTTTGGGCTTTTCGTGCGCCCAGAAGTGTCCGGAGCCAGCTGTATGCCACTTCGGAGTCCTCGCGCTCCCAGAGTTATATTCCTGGGACTGATTTTGAATGTCCGGAACCAGCTGCGAGCCATTTCGGGCTATTCGTGCTCCCAGAATGCATCTCCTGGTATTGATTTTGCGTTCGCACTCTTAGCATCCGTGGCATCAGTGGTGTCTTTTGTATCCGTGGCATCTTGGCATCCCTGGCACCCTGGCATCCCCAGCATCAAGACACAGGCCTGGCAGTTCTGACAGTCTCACAGGTCCCAGAGGCCCCGCAAGTCGCACACGCCGCACAGGTCGCACAGGTCCCACAGGCCTCATAAGCTTCAAAGGTTCACATGTAGCACACGTCGCACATGTTTCACAGGACTCACACGTCCCATGTACCCCACGGGGGGCACTGGTCCCGCAGCTCCCACAGGTCGCATCAGTTCCACATGTTTCAACGGTCCCACAGGTCCCACAGGCCCCAAATGTCCCATAATTCTCGCATGTCCCACAGGCCGCACAGGTTGCACAGGCATCCTGGGATCTTGCGATGCTTGCATCCTGGCCTCCTGGCCGCTTGGCATCTGGGCACCCTGGCATCCCGGTATTCCTGGCATCCTAGGATCTTGTCATGCTGTCATGCAGGAATCCTGGCCGCCTGGCATTCTGGCACCTTGGCATCCCTGGGGTCATGGCGTCCTTGCATCTTGGCATCCTGGCAACCCTGGCATCCTGGCATCCTGGCGTCCTAGCATCCTTGGCATCCTGGCATCCTAGCACCATCTCCATTGTTAGTCGTTCACTGTTGCGCACATGTGCACCAATGAGATCCTCATGTGTGGTTCCAACGTCGGAGTACTTTCCCACCCGACAGGTAGGGGTCGTTAGATTTTAAGAACAGACCTCCCGGCCCGCCCGCCCTGCATACCGCGGCCGCCAGATCCCCAGGCTCCCGATAATCCCTGGTGGTCCCGCCCCCCCTTGCTCTGCATACCGCGTCCGCCAGATGCCCAGGTTCCTGATAATCCCTGGCCCTGGTGGTCCCGCCCCCCGCGCCGACATGCCCAGTTTGCATACTGCGGCCGCCAGATCCCCAGGTCACCAGATAATCCCTAAGGGTTCCGCCCCCCGCGCCGACTCGCCCACTCTGCAGACCGCGGCCGCCAGATCCCCAGTTCCTCCACAGAACAGAGCATAACACCACACCACCGAACAGAACACATTCGAGCATAACATACCATATCATGACATATTATATCGTACCATGTCACACTATGGCAGAGCAGTGCATACCATAGCACAGCGGCACAGCACACTTCATTTCATAACGTGACAAACCAAGCATACCATACACACATCAGCACATACCTGAGCACACCATCACACAACATGGCACATCATGCCATACCACACAACATCATATCAACGCATGCTATTACATATCGGAACATACCCACCACACCATGCTATATCATAACATAAGATGCCATAGCAGCACACAACATACCATTGCATACCAAACCATATCATAACACATCATCACAGCGCATACCACTCCATACCATGACACCTCATCACATGACTGAGCGCGGCGTACTATATTATATCAGAGCAATCCCTAGCATAGCATAACACCACTAACTATGACAAACTTGGTCACACATAATATAGTATAACACTACAACCTCACAACACATCATAACACAGCATAAGATGGCACACCATGACGTAACATCGGAGGTTGGGGGGTGAGATCGCAGTGAAATGGAGACCCCCCACCGGGAAATCAGTTTCGCTTTCGTGTTCGTGTCGTGCGTGCGGACGAGGCGAAGCTGCGCGTGATCTTCTTGTGTTCCATCTTATCTTATCCGACCCAATCCTATCCACCCAACCCAATCCATCAATTCATTTGTTTCTTCGCCTGCGGCGGGCCAATCCAATCCATCTTGTCTTATCAAATTCATTTCTTTCAATAGAACCATCTTATCCAATCCAACCCATCTTATCCCATCCAATCCAATCCACCCAACCCAATCCATCAATTTATTTTTGTCGGCGCCTGCGGCGGGCTTTCTTATCCAATCCAGCTTATGTCATCCAATCCATCTTGTCCAATGAGAGAAAGAGAGAGATGAGATCAAGGTGACAGGCTGGAGGTCAGTCAAGGTGGGCATTTGATCTCAGTCGCCCCCAACCTCCTTATCGCCCGCAGGGCGGTCGTATAGGTATCATACCGCGACGTACCCCGAAGGTTTCGGTGGGGATCGCTCGAAGCAAATCTGTTGTGCTGTTTGTCATTCTACCTGTGCTTCCATTTTCAAGATGGCCTCCTCCACCAGTGGACGTCCACCGACCGCCTCACCGACCCTGTCCAGGCAGCTCCTGGGCCCAGGCTCGGTGCACGTGCCTCCCTGGCCGAGCACTCGTGCACGCCAACCGACCGCCTCACCGATCCCGGCCAGGAAGCTCCCAGGCCCAGGCTGCGTGCCCGTGCCTCCCTGGCCAGGCTGGGACGGTGTGCACACCGCTGCTGGGCCGAAGAGGGGCCCTGCCGGGTGCGGGTGAGGCGGTCAGCTAGTGGTCCGCGAGGAGGAGGAGGAGGAGGACCAGTTTAAAACCAAGAGGCATCAACGATGTTGGAATAAACCCTCCCTCCAAGCTCCCTCGTCATAGGCCCCTACAACGGTTCATTTCCATTGAAGGAACTGCCTCTTCGGAAGACAACCGTTTAAAGACCTTGGAGCATGCTAAAGCATTTTTCTCGGGATTCCAACGCCACGGCGGATCAACCTGACTGTTGCGTCTTGACAATCCTGAATCGTGCCAGAACGCCATTCTTGGGACTTCAACACAGTGGTTCAACATACGTGTTGTGCCAGCATGATACTGAATCTGTTAACAACATCATTTCTGGCACATTGATGATGGGGATCCGTGGAACTCTTGCAATTCTTTTACAAGGAACCATCCTCAATCCGTGAAGCTCTTGCAATTTTTTAAAAGAGTGTGCGCCGCGCTAGAGTGAGAGCCACATTTTGAAAACGACCCGCCCTCAATCCGTGAAGCTCTTGCACATTTTTGAAATAAATATGCGCCGCGCTAAGGCGAGAGCCACATTTTGAAAACGACCCGTCCTCAATCCGTGAAGCTCTTGCAAATATTCGAAACGAATGTGCGCCACGCTAACGCGAGAGCCACATTTTGAAAACGATCCGCCCTCCATCTGTGAAGCTGTTGCCAACTTTTAAGCTTCAGAGTCACTAGTGGTGAAAAGTCTCAGGCGAAACGCCCAGCCCGCCCTGAAAACTGGGCTCGGGGTGCGACAGAGAAAGTTATTTATAGGGTCGGAATAACGAAGTTATTGCTTGGCACAAATCCGCCCGCGCTGTGAACGACCCCGCGGCTGGCCGCGGGGGCGCCCTCGCTCGGCTGGTCGGCCGCGCGCTGGTCGACCCTCTTCCGCCTCCCGCTCGCGTCGTGTGGTGCAGTGCCGTGCCGTGCTTCCTCCGCCTGGCACTGGGGCGGGATATAAATACCGTGCCGTGTGTCGGGTTTCGGCCCTCCGCCCTCTGGGGGCTTCGCTCGGCCCATAGTGGCTTCCTTGCGGCCCATAGTGGCTTCGTTGCGGCCCATAGCGGCCTGCTGCGTTCACGTGCCCAATGGGGCCCTCTCTTCTGGTCCATAGTGACCACGAGCTGTCGTTGGCACGCTCTCATTCGTCACCATGGCGCGCTGGCATGCAAGCGAGCGGGCTTCAGCTGGCGTGGTTCTCGCTCGTGCCCCGTGGCGCTGTGATTGCGATGGCGATGCTTGCCTTCTTGCAGTCTGACCCTGTTGTGGGCGCGAAGTGGACTGATATCCAGTTCAAGGGCGCCATTGATTGCCTGGCAGCCAATGGGCTGACGATGCCAGAAGAATTGGCCAATCTTCAATTCGGCGATTTGAAGGATGCCGATGGCGCGACGGCGCTGACGAAGGGCGTCCTGCGGCGCGCTCTGGATCGCGCGACGGTGGCGGCAGCCAAGGCGAGTGCGCCGGGTGCCGCGGGGCCCGCGCCGGCTTCGGCGGGTCGTTTCGGTTCGGTTGCTGCAGAATCCTGGGCTCCCGCCGAAGGGAGAGCATGTCGACATCGGCGCTGGCCTGGCCCAGATCAGCTTGAGGGACCTTCCGGAGTCCCTGTGGCCGAGGCTGCCGCGCGGCTTCGCCCCGGCGCGCTGGCGCGTTTCCATCGTTCGCTCAGGTCAGCGAAGACCGATGCGCTGGCCACCGAGGTGCAGCGCGCGAAATCCAGGGGAATCGCGCGCCCGTTCATTTATACTGAGCTCGCGAAGTTCCAGCCGCTTTGCGCGCGCGGCGCGGGCGGCTCTCCCGACGATGACGAGCCCGAGTCGAAAGAGGCGGCCGCGTTGGCCAGAGCGTTCGGACGGGGAACCGCGGCGGAGAGCCAGCCGCTTCTGGCGTGGACGCCATGGCACCAAGCTTACGACGCGTGGAGCGTGGCGGCCGCGGTCACTGATCAGATTTCGTACACGAGCGCCATGGCTCACAAACACGTTGTTCTCCAGGCGAGTCGACATTGGCGCCCGTCCGCTGGTCGCCGAAGTGGGCGCGCTTGCCCAGGTTGCACTGGATGCCCCCCTGCAGGGACGGAAGGCCCAGGTTGCCTTGGTCTACGACCGCCTTGTGCGGAGGACGTGGGCCGAGCGTGCCGCCGCCGGCGCGGCAGGCTTCCAGGCCGCAGCTCCGCGCCATGCTTCGGCGCGTTATTCTCGGGCGCGCGTCGGCGCGCAGGTGAACGTTGCGGCGCTGTCGCTTGACGTCGGGCTGCTCCGCGCGGCGGAAGCGGAATATGATCGGGCTCTTAAGGCCGCGTCGCCGAATCCCTTGTTCGCGTTGCGCCACCGCTGTCGCGCAGGTTGCCGCGCCGGCCGGCAAGGGTGCAGGGAAAAGCGCCGCGGCAGCGCGCGGGCAGAGTGCGAGCGCCGCGAGCGCCGCGGGCGCCGTGGGAGCCGCGGGGGGCGCCGCCGTCACTTCCTGGAAGAACGACCGCGATTCCAGAGCCGACGGGTGGCAGTCCCGATCCTATCGCGGGGATTACAACAAGCGCTCCTGGGATTCGCGAACGGTGTATTCTCCTCAGAAGAAGCCGCGCGCCTGACGCCCGCCGGAGGCACGCGCAGCCCGCGGCGCGCGGCGATGTGCGGGACGCGCGCCAATGAGGACGTGCATCGCGCGCCACGTTGGCACTTGAATAACAACGAATGGGCGCCAACCTCAGCCACCGTCCCGTGGGACCCGCAGGCGCGCGCGCGCGCGCTGGCAGGAGGGCGCCGCGTTGTTGCCGCGTCGTCCAGGGCTTGGGTGCCAGTCAACACTCGCGGTCCGTTCGCGACGCGAGGGCCGCCCGCCCGCTGGGCCAGGAGGCGCGCGAACGCCCCCGGCAGGCTCGAGCGCTCGCGCTCGCAAAGCGCAGGATGCGATGGGGCCCAGTATCGCTGCCACATGGGATTATCAGGCGCTGCGCGTTGTGGCGCGCGACGCTCGCGGGCTCGCGCGCCCGGCAGAATGCTGCCTCGAGTTGCAATGCACGCGGTTGCGCGCTGGCCACTGCCGGCTGCTGTCACCTGCCGTCGCCTGCGTCTGCTGAGGAAGCGCCTAAGCTCGCCTTTCTTGAAGAGGTCCTCTCCCGTTCTCACTCCTTCGAGGACAAAGAGGCCTTTGAAAAGGCCGTGGTGGTGCCCGGCGATGTTTTGGCGGCGATCGATTGGATTGCTGCGCGCTCGGAGCGGCAGGTGTGCCGTGAGCGGCGAGCGACTCTCGAGCGAATTCGGGCCAGGGACGCCGAGCTACGCGCCTCTGGAGCGACGGCGGCCTGGTTCGCGGGCTGCGATGCCCATGTGCGCACAATCGCAGGGTCGATCAACGGCCCTCTTCTCGTCGAACTGCTCGACGAAATCGGTTACGAGGACGCGGCCTGCGTGGAAGTCTTTCGGCGCGGCGCGCCTCTCGTGGGCCCTCTCCCGTGCACGGGGAACGGGCGTCCGGAATCTTTCCCTGTACCGCTCAGCCTGCCGGACTTGGCCGCGGGCGCGGAGCGAGGCAACGCCGCGCTGCTCGGCACGCTCAAGGAGTCTAGCGACTCCGCCGTGATTCTCACCAAAACTATCGCCGAAGCGGAGCTCGGCCGAATGAGCCATCCCGCGCCGCTCAGCGCGGTCGAGCTCGACGGTGCGGTTTTGTCGCCGCGGTTCGGCGTCCGGCAGTCGAGAGAGGACGGGTCCGAGAAGCTGCGGCTCGTAGATGATATGTCGCGCTCTCGTATCAACGCGGCGTCGCAGCCGACGGAGCGTCTCGGCCATGAAGCCATCGACGCTCTGTTTGGCACTTGCAAGGCATTTGTGACGCGCGTGGGCGAAGCGCCCGGGCTCTGGAAGGCGGACATAGACGCCGCGTTCCGGCGCGTGCCGCTGTTGCCGGAACATCGCGCCCTCGCATGGGTCGCGTTCCTCGTGGGCACATGCGTCTACGTGGCTCAGCACTTCGCCGCCCCATTCGGAGCGACTTCCTCCGTTCACAGCTGGGAGCGCATCGGCGCGATGCTGTCAGCGCTGGGCCGCAGGCTCATTTTCGTCCCCGTCCTCAGATATGTGGACGACTTCTTCTGCCCCGAACGTAAGAAAGGGCTGCGCGACGCAATGCGACAGTTCGCCGAACTGGTAAGAATCATTCTGGGCCCGAGCGCTGTGGCCGACGGTAAGCTGCTGTTCGGCAATCCGCTCGGGGTCCTGGGCTTGTCTGTGGCGATTGACGAGCGTGGCCTCGTGTGCTGGCCGCTGCCGGAGAAGCGCGCCCGGTGGCGCGCCGAGATCGCTGCTGCTCTTCAAGAGGGCGCGCTCGAGCGCGGGCGCGCGTCCAAGTTGGCAGGCCGCTTCTGTTGGGCTGCCTCCCACACCTTCGGGCGGTTCGGGCGCGCGCTGCTCCCGCCGTTGTTTGAGCACGCAAGGGCGCGCCATCCTAGTATCCCGGCGCACCTGCGAGTCTGCCTGCAATGGTGGCACGAAGCGCTCGCCAGAAATTTCACCACGACGCGGGAGTGGCAGGCGCCAGACACCAGGTCTGTCCAATTGCTCTCCGACGCGCGGGGGAATCCAGCTAGAGTGGCCGCGGTTCTTTTCATTGACGGGCGCATTGTCTTCACCGATGTCGCCCCGCCTGAGCCTCTGCTTCGGCTCTTCAGGGAAAGGCGCGACAATCAAATCGGCGGTCTGGAGGTGCTCAGCATCGCGCTGGGCCTGGCCACCTTTGAGCCGCTCCTGTCGGGCCGATGCGTGAACATCTTTTCGGATAATTCAGGCAGCGAGTGGGCCGTCCGGTCCGGTGCGGCGAAGCAGTTTGACCACAATTGCCTGGTCCACTCAATCTGGCGCATGGCGCTGGATGCGAAATGCAATCTGCACGTTCAGCGTGTGGCGTCGGTGGACAACATCGCCGACCTGCCGTCGCGCGAGTCATATTCCCTGCTGTATCGCTTGGGGGCGGAGTGGATTCCTCCGGTGCTGGACGATGCCTGGTTCGATCCGAGCGCGTGGCTTCCTCATCGCCGGCCATGACCGGCTCGGGCGCTGGGCGTGCGTGCAATGGATCTGGCCTTCACTCATCGGTCAGGGTGCGCCCGCCAGGTCGGGCAGGGGTTGGCGTCCTCCCTCGCGCACGTCGCGGTCGCGCTTCGCCTGTGGGCGCGCGAGGGCATCTCTGGTTTGTCGGCGCACCTGGAGAATGTCATCGGTGTTCGCGCGATGGCGCTGGCTGGATTGCTCGCTCAGCTTCGCGCGGTTTGCCCTGAGGCACGCCCTCTTCCTGTGTTCGCCGCTGCCGAGCTGCTTGCCGATAACGGCGCCGACGCCGTGAGCGAGTTGGTTGGCGTCACCCTGGCAGACTTCAGGGGCGCCGCGGCATTATCTTGCGACGCCCGCGAGGTGGTCCGCGCGGCTATCGCGGCAGCCCAGCGCGGCGGCGCGCCAGCCGCGCTGGGCAGGGGCAGCGCGGGAGCTTCTCCTGCGCCCGCCCCGTCGCCCGGGATTGCCCCCAGGTCTGCTTGCGCGTTCCGCGTTCGTCGCGGGCCCCCCCCTTGTCGGCCGTCGCAGGACCGACATCGCGACGCGGTCGCCCTCGAGCGAATCCGTCTCGTCATCCTCCACGGTGCGCGCGCGAAATTGCGGCATGTCGCTCGCAGCGCTAAACGCGGGCGCCAGGACAGCGGCAGGGCGCATGCAGCTCCCCCGGAGGACCCCGTGTCCGCGGTCCGGTGGGCGCTCGCAGTCGCTGGGCGCGAGGGTCGGCGTGACATGCGCGGGCCGCGGGCCGAAGCTGCTCGGGCCAGAGCCCTCATCACCTCCTCGGCGGCCGGTAAAGCGTGGGCGCGCAGGGCCCGGGTGAGCGCTCTCCTGGGCGCATGCCCGCGCTCATTGCCCGCGCTCAGCAGCGGGTTCGAGTGCGGGGTTACATTCGCAAGGGGCGTCTTAAAGCGACGGGGGAAGGAACTGCCGCCCACCCTGGAGGGGCTGCTTCTGTGGTCTACGACCTTCAGGTGCGCCGGGACCTTCAGCAATTATGTGACTTACGTGAAGAAGGCGTGCCTCGTGGCATGCCGGCGCGCGCCCGCCTCTCATCTTCCGGCAACGCGCGCGTCCGCCCGCGGCGGCAGTTGGCGCGCAAGGCCCGTGGAAGTCTTCAGGCACCCGGCGGTACGCGCCGCTAAGAACGCCATCGAGAAGCGTTCGGGCTGGCAGGCGAAGGCGCGCATGGCCCTTCAGGGCCGCGACGTCGCCCGTCTGGTGTCGCACCTGCGTGTCAGTGACGAGGGTCGCCGTTTCGCCATGTTGTGCCTGGCGGCCTACGCATTCCTCCTTCGGCTACCCTCGGAGGCCCTGCCCGCGGTGCGGGTTGAAGATGGCGCGGCCGCGGCTTGCGTGGCCTCCGCGTTCGTCGTCGGCGATCAAAAGATCGAGCTGCACCTCTCCAGGTGAAAGAACCGCGAGAGCCGCTCGGTGATGGCACGGCAGTGCTGGTGCGACGAGTGCGCGGTCACCTGTCCCGTACACGTTCTTGGGGCCTGGCTAGTTGGCGAGCCAGCTCATCAGCCCATCTGGGCTGCGTGGTCCCCAGGCGCGGCACGTGCTCGGCTGCGCCGCGCGCTGGGCGAAATGGGGCGCCACGACGCGGAATCATTCGGCACTCACGCGTTCAGGCGCGGGCACGCGCAGGACATCGCTGCCAGGGGCGGACCGGTCACCGACCTTCTTCGCGCGGGCGGCTGGCATCAGCCCGCGTGGATGAAATACCTTAACGTTTCCCGGCTCGAGCGGCAGTCGGTCGCGGAAGCCCATTTGGCAGAGTCGTCCAGCGACGATGGCGATGGCTGAGCACCCCGCGCAGTCTGGCGGTCGTGTCTGCACGGCACACACGTGGGCGCACCCCCGGCACGCGGGGGCAGTGGGTGGCAGCGCCGGGCGTGGCCCGCGGGAGCGCCGTTGCAGTGGGTGGTGCTCCCCCACGGGCCCGACCGGCGTCTGCCCGCTTGGCCTCGGAGAGGCCGCGCGCTGCGGGGCAGGTGGGTCGGGTCCGCACCCTCCGCTCCTGGGGGAGGCTTCCTCCTCCCCCCCCCCCAGGGCCGTGCGTGGCGAGTGCAAGCGCCAGGATTTGTGGGGTCGGAATAACGAAGTTATTGCTTGGCACAAATCCGCCCGCGCTGTGAACGACCCCGCGGCTGGCCGCGGGGGCGCCATCGCTCGGCTGGTCGGCCGCGCGCTGGTCGACCCTCTTCCGCCTCCCGCTCGCGTCGTGTGGTGCAGTGCCGTGCCGTGCTTCCTCCGCCTGGCACTGGGGCGGGATATAAAGACCGTGCCGTGTGTCGGGTTTCGGCCCTCCGCCCTCTGGGGGCTTCGCTCGGCCCATAGTGGCTTCCTTGCGGCCCATAGTGGCTTCGTTGCGGCCCATAGCGGCCTGCTGCGTTCACGTGCCCAATGGGGCCCTCTCTTCAGGTCCATAGTGACCACGTGCTGTCGTTGGCCCGCCCTACCCGCCCTGGGGGTGTGGGGGGGGGGTGGTGCTCCCCCACGGGCCCGACCGGCGTCTGCCCGCTTTGCCTCGGAGAGGCCGCGCGCTGCGGGGCAGATGGGTCGGGTCCGCACCCTCCGCTCCTGGGGGAGGCTTCCTCCTCCCCCCCCCCAGGGCCGTGCGAGGCGAGTGCAAGCGCCAGGATTTGTGAGGAAAAGGAATGGAAGAGGAGAAGGAGGAGGAGGAGGAGGAGGAAGGGGAGGAGGAGAAGGAGGAGGGGAGGAGGAGGAGGAGGAGGACGAGGAGGAGGAGGAGGAAGAGGAGGAGGAGGAGGCCGACGAGGTGGAGGAGGAGGAGGAGGAGGCGGTCAGCTAATGGTCCCCGATTCAGCAAACCGTGGGGCCCAGAGCAAGCAGAGGCGGGCGCACCTTGAAGCAGTCGAGGTTACTGTCCAGGCCCCCTCTCGGCTGCAGTTGCACTCCAGCGCCAGGCACGCACACCGACGCACCCACCTCTGCGGTGTCAAGCCTTCTCGTTGTCCATCGACTCCTGCTCACCCCGTCTGCTCACCCCGTCTCTCGAGTTCATCGTCTGCTCGCCCGTCCCACTCGCGCTTGCGCTGGCAGGCGCCGATGCCGACCTGGAGGGGCCCACGCAGCCTGGCTGCTACGTGCGCTCACCCTCGGGGTGCCCGAAGCACAGCTCCAAGGTGACGGCCTGGAGGCGGGGCCCCGCCCGTGGCCGTCGCCACTGCGCGTGGCGCCGCGCGGCGCTGCCATCGTGGCCGGACCCCGTGGGAGGCCAGGGTGTTGTGCGGTACGGTCGGACCGAGGTGTGGGGTCGAGGTCGGCTCGGGGACGGTGCCCAGATGTTCTGCGTGTTTGTTGGATGTTTTGTGCGTCCTGGGGGATGATGCCCTCGAGTGTTCTCC